>JAQPZY010001050.1:600000-1108534 GCA_029931535.1 Margaritifera margaritifera | reverse complement strand
GATCATATGTCCCAAAACTTAAGAACTCGAATCAAAGTGTGTTTGAATGTGCCCCCCCCCCCCCCCCCCCCGAATTTATGTTAAAATAAGTTAGGTAAATTAAACGTTTATTTGATAATAAACTGAAATAAACTAACCTTGTACAGTTCTCATTTATTCCTCTTTTTTGTTCTTCATAAGCAATTTTATGTATAAAAAGACACAAAGGATCCACTAGCACATGGTCCGGTAATGTAGAGTACGGTCGTGTGTATCGCTTATGTCAGGTAACAACATTGACACATTATTTTATTAACATGAATATAGATACACGAATCATGTTTGGTTGTCCACAGAGTTTGAATACCGGTATATTATCAAACTTTAAAATTGAATCCAGCAAAATCACAAACAATAGAAAGAGAGAGAGACAGAAATAACAACCGATTGCTTGAACGTACATGCAATTCACGCATGAACGGTGTATGGTGCAAAATAACTAAGAGTGTATTATATCCAGGTTAACAATATAACAACATTTCGCAAATAAAAGTCATTATTAGGAAATACATTCACCGTGAGAGCAAATGACAATATTTTAGCTAGCATGGGATACAGCATGTATTCTTAAAGACAATTAATGACGTGTATATTATATACCCTGCAGACACCAATGCCTGTTTGTATAGGTTACGATTACAGATGGCAAACAATAGAAGACCGGGTGGTGAATAAACAGCTGGTAGCGAGCAATAAACTCATTGTTTCAACTTACCAGTAGGATTTCAAATACAAGTTTATTTTATTACAAAGCAAGCAGATCCTGGAAGCCAACTTTGGATTCTTTTAAGTGTGCAGATTTTTAATATACAAAGTCGGCAGACCAAGGGAAGCCGGCTTTGGTTTCTTTTAGCAGTATTCACAGTAATTTTGAAAATAAATTGAAACAGTGGAACAGTCGGGGTCTGTAAGTGACACTTTGAGCATACATTGTGAAATGTACTTGTATTAACGGATTTGCCACAACTGAACAGGTGTCAATTGTGCGGCATGATCACAGGAAGTTCAAATAAATTCCGTCAGCTGAATATAGGACTCTACTTTGCAGTGAACAAGTATCAACTCGGCGTGCTCGATCAAAGGGTTGGGAAAACAAAGTGAGGCTGCATATACAAGCTAAGGGATTTGCACTGGCAGATAAACTGAGGAAATATTACTTGGGAATTAGATCTGGCTTATGAAAAAGGCAAATATAAATCAACTCAAAACTTTTATTGCATCAAACAAGTGTTTATACAGCAAAACAAAATATAATAGAAGTACGGGTTGCTCCGACTTGCACGTTTTTGTACGTAGTGCAGACATATAGTCTCCTATATTGCCCATAGATTTATCAAATTTTGTTCTTCAAAAAGTTTGCAGATAAGTGGACAAGTGTAAACAAACAACACTGACAGCGGTTTTTTATTTTATTTATTTTAAAAATTATACGTTCGAGTGCATTTTTTTTACCAGCTAAGCATCGATATTATGATTTAAAAGGTGTCCCAAAACTTACGACTCGAAAAAACCGATCTGTCCCAGAACTTACTGTGCACAAAAAAATTACTTTAAAATTAATTTATGGGTGTCCCCAACATATACGGTGTCCCAACATATACGGTAAATACGGTATTATGTGATAGATTCAAAGCTACTGCACTTGGCTCGTGGTCAGTTTTTGTAGTGGAAGCAGGTGAAAACGTACCCAAGTCGAAACGTATTTGAGTCATAACGTACCCAAACCAAAACATGGCCAAGTCAAAATGTAACCAACTCACAGTCAAAATCTACCCAAGTCAAAATCTACCCAAATTAATGTAAGTTCCAAAACTCTATGGTTCGGAGATTTGCTGTTTTAGTTTTATATGTTGCAAGTTCCGTATATCAGCAGATATTACTTCTTTGTAAGTTGTGAATATACATGACTGGTTTTATATTGATTTTGTTTGATCATTGTCGAAAAGATACCTTAAATAATGTAACAACATCTTGGCCGTTAAAATTTCCTTTGATATTGAGACCCCTTTAAATAATTTAATTGGGAGTAACTCAGCACCGTACTCCAAGAGGTGTAATTTGCAAAATTTGCAAATCAAATCCATATATAAAGGCGAAATAAAAATGAGCCAAATTGGATGGATGGATACATACATACATACATACATACATACATACATACATACATACATACATACATACATACATACATACATACATACATACATACATACATACATACATACATACATACATAGATGGAGAAATGAAGACAAAACTAGTGTAATATAAATACAGTTATATTTTTTAGTGGAATATGTCACAAATAAATTGACAGCTTAACATTTTGTCCATCTTCATGTAATAAAATCCATATAAATCCATAGTACTTGGCATTTTAAATCCATTTATATGATAAATCCATGAATTATAGATCACATACTGAAAAAAAAATAGTAGCAGAGAATAATCTGATTCAAAATATCATATAATAACGTTAATTCCATACGTCTTACAAATAAACAATGAAATTAAAGTCCACACTTTTGTGATTCACAGTATCCTATAAATGTCACCATCTAATGTCATCTGGTACAAACCCAAGAATTCATTCTGGTCATCATAAACTTTTCAAGGTCCGATTCATGATCACGAGGTGTTCCAGAGGTCAAGCTAGAATTGAAATTTAGGGAGAAGTGACTTCTCCTTTTGGACAGAATAGGGAGAAGTGAGAGCAGAACCGGGAGAAGTGGCAGCAATGCAAAAAACGCAATATGTATGTGTATATATATATATATATATATATATATATATATATGTGTGTGTGTGTGTGTGTGTGTGTATAATGTTTGTGTGCTATAGTTCTCTTATTTGAATTGTGTCCTGTATTTCTCATTGAGCATATTTGCATTTAACATTAATTTTAAGCAATATTTCATCTTCAAGTAGAAAATTCTCTACATTTTGTAAGTGTATGAATGTATTATACTCATATGCAGTGTATTCATACTTAAAAGTGTATGTTTCGATGAAGAGAAATATGCAATGCATTTTGGCCATATCACTTCAAAAATGCATAGCAGAAACTATACATTGTAATTAATTTTAACTGACAGGAGTGCCTAGATTACAGTATTGTAATTGCATACTACCAGCTAAAGAACAAATTTAATTTTTTGTTAGTTTCTTCACTAGAAAATGTCAGTTGAAAACATTTCCAAATTAGTTTGAAACAACCCATATATTAGGCTATAACACGCACATGAGAGCACATGTAAATGTATCTTCAAGATCATAGTGTTCATCCATTCAAACCAGTGGTCACTAAGGAGTAATCTCATCTTTACAACTGCATTTTGAGGGAGTTGATTCTAAATTAAATGTAAATCTTTTGATTGTCATTTTTTTTGGTATTGTTTTTAAAAGTAGATGCATCTATTTTTAGAAACAGGGATTTTCTTCATATGACCACTCACTTTCTAGCTTCGTTGCATCAATCCCAATATAGGATTGAAAATGTACGGTTTTAATATTTGTCTATATTTTTTTCTTTGCTACGCTTTCTCGTATTTGCACAAATATGTGTGATGTAAGCTAACAACCTTGACCTTAAGTTACAGCGCTTATCAATTCCACAACATAGAATTGTCCCATACCTTTCTGACCAAGACATTTTTAATTTTAGGCTAAATCTTTTATCACATAATAGTTACACTTTGCCTTCTTTGAATTGTATAATTTTCTTAATGTATGTGCTGTTATGTATGATGTTTATATAATGTTGCATATGTGTTTTGGGAGGTTATAAATGTTTCTTCACTTTAATATTTGCTTAAATCTTTATGTTTGTTAGGAAAAACATATATAACTAGTGTCCTTGAATTAGGTTGTTTTGATCAATATGTTTTCTCAATTTGAAGGTCAAGGTTGATTTTGTTTACAGTTAAAATTCCATTAAGATGACTCATATTCTAGAACATTCTGTCATGTGACCAATCTTTATATATATCATGTTTGGTAGACATTTTGTTCAGTTCGACATTACCATCAGTCTTGTAAAGAGCTATTACAGTTGTGAAAATTCATTCCAAATTCTAAGAGAGGAATTATTTTAATTATTCATTGGATTATTAACAGTGCTCATAAACTTTTGGATTTTGGATTTTGATTGACAATTTTGGAATTTATGTGAACTTATTCAGAGATTTTGGATTACTTCATTTTGACTTCAGCACATCAAGATTTCTAGTACATCAGGACTTTGGAGACCATTAGCACATAATAACATTCAAGGACACATTCTATATTTAGGACTTGTGATTAGAACAATCATTCTTATTGGATTATTAGGATACATAAACACATTACTGTAAGTGACTTTTTGATTTTTCATTTTAATTATCTAGTAATAAATTGCTTGTTGATTTTTACTTGATTTGTTGGTTTCACTTTCTTTCTGTTACATTTTTCTTAGACCATAGAGTCGTAACAGAAATTGGGGGCCGTTCCGGGATCTGAATTTCATTAAAGCATATTAGAGATATTAAATTTATCTTTGAAATTCATATTGATTTTGTCTCTGAATTTTTTTTGTCTTTGGCAAAGATTTTAAATAGAGAAATTTGTTTTGTGTAAAACCAACAAGCATTTACAATGGCATCTAATGTTCAGAATTTCATTTCAAAACCTACCCAGGAGGGGTTAGAGTGCATGAGAAAGGATGAGTTGCTCGAGCTTGCCAGAAAATACAGTCTATCTGAGGCAAAAGTATCATTGACAAAACAGGAGATAAAGATTATTTTGATTCAGTATTTAGTAGGAAAGGGAATTTTTGATAGCAGTGCTTTAAGTTTGAAGAGAAAGCCTGTATCTGGTTCTGACAGGAAATTAAGGGAATTAGAGTTAAAGAACCAGATTGATTTAGAATTGGTAAAGCTTCAGATTCAGAGAGAGAGAGAAAAAGAAGAGAGGCAGATCCAAATGCAGAAAGAAGAGAGGCAGATCCAAATGCAGAAAGAAGAGAGGCAGATCCAAATGCAGAAAGAAGAGAGGCAGAGGGAGAGAGAAAAAGAAGAGAGGCAGTTGGAGAGAGAGAAAGAAGAGAGACAAATGCAGATACAGATGGAGAGAGAGAAAGAAGAGAGGCAAATGCAGATGCAAAGAGAAGAAAGGGAAATGCAATTTAAATTAAGAGAATTAGAACTGGCAAACAGAGCACACTCCACTCCTTTAAACACAAGTTCAGGTTTTGATGTTACTAGATATATTAGGTTAGTACCCCCTTTTCAGGAAAAAGAAGTAGATAAATACTTTCTTCATTTCGAGAAAATAGCTGAAAACTTGAAATGGCCCAGAGAGCATTGGACTTTGTTATTACAAAGTGTACTTATTGGCAAAGCTAGTGAAGTCTACACTTCACTGTCAGTACAACAAAGCACTGATTATGATTTGGTTAAGGAGTACATCTTGAAAGCTTATGAGTTGGTACCAGAGGCATATCGACAAAGGTTTAGGAATTGTAGAAAAGAAACTGGACAAACTCATGTCGAATTTGCAAGGGATAAAGAACAACTATTTGATAGGTGGTGCTCAGCCAAGAAAGTTGATCAAGATTATGATAACCTCAGACAGCTCGTATTAATTGAAGAGTTCAAGAGGTGCATCCATAGTGATGTTAAAACCTATCTTGACGAGCAGAAAGTGGAAACTTTGGAAAATGCTGCTCGTATGGCTGATGATTATTCCTTGACTCACAAAATTTCATTTGGCAATAAGTCGTCCTCTCAGCAGTTTTCTGGTAAAAAAAACCATTTCAATCTCATTCGAGTACTTCCAAATTTCACAACAGCACAACTGTTAGGAATCAAACATCTGATAAGACTGATCAGAAATCCTTATCTCTTCCTACGTGCACTTATTGTAAAAAGAAAGGGCACGTTATTTCTGATTGCTTCAAGTTGAAAAATAAGCAACAGAGTAAAGACAGAGCTTTTCCAAATGCTCTTATTTCTACGAGGTCAAGGTCACGGTCTTGTATTGAAAGCAATACATTTGTTGGGTCAAACAAACCCCAGTCTGATTCTATTTTAGAGGCTTATGAACCATTCATGTCAGAAGGTTCTATATCACTTATTGGTGATTCTGCCAAACCTATCCCAATTAAAATATTAAGGGACACTGGAGCTTCTCAGAGTCTTTTATTATCAGGTATTTTGCCTTTGTCTGAGGAGTCTTCTTCAAGTGAAAGTGTTCTTGTTCAGGGAGTAGAGTGCGGCTTTGTAAATGTTCCTCTTCATTGTGTAAATTTGGCATCAGACTTAGTTTCTGGACCTGTGACTGTTGGGGCAGTGACTTCTTTACCCATAGAGGGTGTTCATTTATTACTAGGCAATGACCTAGCTGGAGATAAGGTTGTGGTTAATCCACTTGTAACTGACAAGCCTTGTTTGGATCAGAAAGTTGATCCTGTCGAAACTGAAATCCCTGATTTGTACCCTGCTTGTGCAGTTACTAGAGCTATGGCAAAAAGAACTCTTGAGATTGATGTTGATCAGGATATTATTCCTTTAGCTGACACATGTATTGGTCAGTTTTTTGATGAGGTCACCTTTTCCTCAGGTATTGATCAATCAAATGGTATTGATCACAGTGATCCTCTTTTGGCAACTCATTCTCTTTGTCCTACTCAGGATGACAAACGACAATCTCTTGTCGTTGAACAGGAGCAAGATCCCGAGATATCTTGTTTGTTTCAGAGGGCTATTAGTGAAACTGAAGCCACACAAGTTCCAGTGTGTTACTTTGTGAAAAATGGGGTCCTTATGAGGAAATGGAGACCACCTGATGTACCCGCTGGTGACGAGTGGTCAGTGAGCTATCAAATTGTTGTTCCTAAGTCATATCGACAGGAAATTCTTAATTTAGCCCATGAAACTCCTTTGGCTGGTCATTTAGGAGTCCGTAAGACTTATCACAAGATCTTGAATCATTTTTATTGGAAAAAAACTCAAAAGTGATGTTTCTAAATACTGCAGATCTTGTCACACTTGTCAAATGGTAGGAAAACCCAATCAGAAGATACCTAAGGCTCATCTGCAACCTATTCCTGCATTTGATGAACCATTTAGTAGAATAATGGTAGACTGTGTTGGTCCTTTACCTAAAACCAAGTTAGGCAACCAATACTTGTTGACCATCATGTGTGCATCTACAAGATTTCCAGAGGCAATTCCTCTGAGAAATATAAAAACTAAAACTATTGTGAAAGCTTTGGTGAAGTTTTTTACACTTGTTGGCCTTCCCAAATCTGTCCAGTCAGATCAAGGGTCAAATTTTATGTCTGTAATTTTCCAACAAGTTATGCATGAATTAGGCATCCAACAGTTTAAATCTTCTGCCTATCACCCTGAAAGTCAAGGTGCTTTGGAAAGATTTCATCAAACTTTGAAGAATATGATTCGATCATATTGCTTTGATACAGAAAAGGATTGGGATGAGGGTGTTCATTTGTTGTTGTTTGCTGTTAGGGAATCAGTTCAAGAGTCGTTGGGTTTTAGTCCCTTTGAACTAGTTTTTGGTCATACTGTCCGTGGACCATTGAAATTATTGAAAGAGAGACTTCTTTCAAATGAAGACGCAAAGATTAATCTTCTTGATTATGTTTCTGATTTCAAATACAATTTGTCAAAGGCCTGTGAAGTAGCAAGAACTAATCTTCACACTACTCAGTCAAATATGAAATTAAGGTATGACAGAAATTCACAGGAAAGGAGTTTTAAACCTGGTGACAAAGTTCTGGCTCTCTTTCCCATACCTCAGAATCCTCTTCAGGCTAAATTTTTTGGTCCTTATACCATTGAAAAGAAAGTAAATGACTTAAATTATATCATTAACACTCCTGGGAGACGGAAACAGAAACAACTTTGTCATATAAATATGTTAAAGGAATATTTTGACAGAGATAGCTCAGCTAATTATTCAGTTAATTTAGTTGTACCTGTCCCACACAGTGAAGATATCAACGATGGAATACGATCAGACTATAGCGACTCTGGTATAACCAATCTTCGGAATTCAGAAATATTGAACAACCTAGACCAGAAACTTTCACATCTACAACAACAGGAAGGAAATGAACTAAAACAGCTATTACATGACTATGAGCACTTGTTTCCTGATGTTCCAACACGAACAAGAAAAATTTATCATGACGTTGACATTGTAGATTCTGCGCCTGTGAAACAGCATCCTTATAGGATGAATCCTCTCAAACAGAACTATTTGAAGAAAGAAATTCAGTATCTACTGGAGAATGATTTCATAGAACCAAGTAAAAGTAACTGGAGTTCACCATGTATTCTTGTTCCCAAGCCAGATAATACATTCCGTATGTGTACTGACTATAGAAAAGTCAACAGTGTCACCAAAACTGATTCATTTCCAATCCCAAGAATGGACGATTGCATTGATAAAATTGGAAATGCGGAATATGTCACCAAGTTTGACCTTTTAAAAGGATTCTGGCAAATTCCACTGACGGAAAGGGCAAAAGAAATTTCAGCATTTGCAACTCCAGATGGACTTTATCAATATAAAGTCATGCCGTTTGGAATGAAAAATTCGCCTGCAACGTTTCAACGTCTGATGAACATGATAACATTTGGTCTTGATAATTGTGACGCTTATATCGATGACGTCATTATCTACAACACCTGGGAAGATCATTTGGAAACCATTCGAAAATTCTTCGATCGACTCAGTGATGCGAATCTGACAATTAATTTGAGCAAAAGTGAGTTTTGCCATGCTTGTGTCACATTTTTAGGACATATTGTGGGACAAGGTCAAGTTAAACCTATAGAAGCTAAGGTCAAAGCTATCTCTGAATTTCAAGTTCCAATTTGTAAAAAGCAACTGATGCGATTTCTAGGTATGGCTGGATGTTATCGGAAATTTTGTTCCAATTTTTCCAAAATTGCTGAATCTTTAACAAGTTTATTGAGTAAGAAAACCAAATTTTGTTGGTCTGACAAGTGTCAGGAATCTTTTGACAAGTTAAAGGCCATGCTTAAGAATGCACCAGTTCTTTCTGCACCAAATTTTAGCCAATCATTTAAATTATCTGTTGATGCAAGTGATGTAGGAGTTGGTGGAGTATTGATTCAGGAAGACAAAAGTGGTGTGGATCACCCTGTGTGTTATTTTTCTAAAAAACTAAACAAGCACCAGAAAAATTATTCCACAATTGAGAAGGAATGTTTGGCTTTGATATTGGCTTTACAGCATTTTGAAGTGTATGTTACCTCAGCTCTTTCTCCAATTATTGTGTACAGTGATCACAATCCCCTTACTTTCATCAACAAAATGAAAGACAAAAATCGGAGATTGTTGAGATGGAGTTTGATATTGCAGGAATATAACATTGACATTAGACACATCAGGGGAAAAGACAATGTGATTGCAGATGCACTCTCACGTGCCCAGAAATGTAATATTGCTTGATGTAATTAAGTCCAGTATCGTAAAACATGTTCTTATGTAATTTTGGTTATTGTAGTATTAGATGTATATTCAAAAGAAAGCTTTATTATATAAATCTTTCTTTTTCTTTATGAGGGGAGGTGTTATGTATGATGTTTATATAATGTTGCATATGTGTTTTGGGAGGTTATAAATGTTTCTTCACTTTAATATTTGCTTAAATCTTTATGTTTGTTAGGAAAAACATATATAACTAGTGTCCTTGAATTAGGTTGTTTTGATCAATATGTTTTCTCAATTTGAAGGTCAAGGTTGATTTTGTTTACAGTTAAAATTCCATTAAGATGACTCATATTCTAGAACATTCTGTCATGTGACCAATCTTTATATATATCATGTTTGGTAGACATTTTGTTCAGTTCGACATTACCATCAGTCTTGTAAAGAGCTATTACAGTTGTGAAAATTCATTCCAAATTCTAAGAGAGGAATTATTTTAATTATTCATTGGATTATTAACAGTGCTCATAAACTTTTGGATTTTGGATTTTGATTGACAATTTTGGAATTTATGTGAACTTATTCAGAGATTTTGGATTACTTCATTTTGACTTCAGCACATCAAGATTTCTAGTACATCAGGACTTTGGAGACCATTAGCACATAATAACATTCAAGGACACATTCTATATTTAGGACTTGTGATTAGAACAATCATTCTTATTGGATTATTAGGATACATAAACACATTACTGTAAGTGACTTTTTGATTTTTCATTTTAATTATCTAGTAATAAATTGCTTGTTGATTTTTACTTGATTTGTTGGTTTCACTTTCTTTCTGTTACATTTTTCTTAGACCATAGAGTCGTAACAGTGCCCAATGAATTACGAAAATAGCCAGTCTAATGAAGACGTACTTCCAAGACACAGCGATATCCGCCATTATTACCCCATAGTAGGTTCACTTATGGTTTCAACTGATATTATGAAGAAAATAATGCAAGCACGGCTGTTAAAATCTTCAAAAGATATATTTTGAAAGTGCTTTCACTGATTTTATTCTTAAAACACAAATTGTTATTTACATATAGATGATTTAGTTTCAAAACACAAGTTATTAAGTTTTCATCAAGAAATGATAACTTGTGGAAATCGAACAGTGATATCTTGCGGTGGGAAAGAGTTAATTGGTGAATCAGCTATTAAAATATATGCCTGTGAATATGCAAGAGTTTGTTTTGTCTGCGCAATTGATATGAATACATGGTAAGGCAACATGCCATCCAGTTCGCCTGGGGCTTAACACTACTTTTCTGGGTTGAGGGAGCATCTCAAAAGCCATAAACTACAGGCACTCATGTAGATCTAAAAAAAACCCACCAAAATGACTGGGCAAAGTCGTTTTCGCTTTCCTAATATAAGAAGGCGAAGTTTACATTATTTCACCGACTTAGTCGCCCACTTCGCCTGGTAGTGTGACCTCTGAGTGTTTTGATAAACTATGTTAAATGAATACATGACTCTACTTGGCACTGAACAAGTATCAAATTTGCGGCTTAATCAAAGGGATGTAAACTGGGAAAAACAACATGGATGCTGCCTTCACAAGCTAAGGTATTATGGTCAGATGTGAACAGTGAGTTAGTTGTAGGACTTTAATTGGCACTGAAAAAGTATAAACTTTGTGGTTCGATGAAAGGATTGTCAACCGGGAAAACAGAGTGTGTGCTGCCTTTACAACTTTACAAGCTAAGGGTTCTGCACTGGCCGATAACTTTGGAAATATTACTTGTGAATTAGATCTGGCTTATGAATTAGGCAAATTCAGATCAAAACTTGTGTATACAGCAAAACACAAAATATAACACAAATACGGGTTATTCGGACTTGCACAAAAATGGAAGCAATATACCTACTAGTAAACACCTATGGATAAAACAACATTGATGGACACTACACTTTGTGGTGAGTAATATTTAATGGAATATTTTCAAATTATTAAAATCCAAATAAATGTAGATATTAGTATTACGTAATGAATACCAAAATGAAATGGATAAACACAGTACATGTACATACCATATAAACAGGTTTTCTGCAGTCTTGGTGTATGGAGTTAATAGAAATCAAAACTTCCCAAAAAATGACTTTCGTATGCAAGAATTGCAATATATATATATATCCTCTGCCAGACTACCATGCAAACAGTTGCAAGAGCTCCTATAGTAAGACGATTTTCGGCGAGCGCACTTTGTTATGATAATTAGCTTTCCCACAAAGATTAAAGTAATGCACGTGTAGAAGTTATGATACTGGCAACATCATGTATATGCGGCTCGGTTACTGTGACAATTAACTGCTCATGATAAAAAAATGCAGAAAAGACTGAGAACGGAGAAAGTGCTACATATTAGACCAGATTTAGGTGGGATTTTGCAGGTGTGTTAGGATATATCTCCAGTTCACTTGTCGCTAAGCGCTAAATTTGATTAATGTAAAAATTTAATTTTGTAGAATCCTGTGCAAACAGCTGCAAGAGCACCTATTGCAATACAGTTGTCAGCCAGTGAGCTTTTTTATGAATAATTCGCCTTCCTGCAAAGATCACAGCAATGAACATGGTGAAAGTTGTGATATTGACAACATCATGTAGCTGCCCATGATCAAAAGTTGCCGAAAGTTAATTTGGATTTAGATTGATTTTTGCAGGTGTGTAATATTTCTCCAGTTCATTTTGTCACATAGTGTTGATCTGATTAATGTAAAAATTAAATTTTATAGGAATAAGTTGATTTGAGTGCAGCTAAATATTTTATATTACTCCTAAACATTGCTAGTATTTAACAAAAAGAGACGCATAAGAAAATTATTGCTGATGGTTCAAGCTGATCAGCTGAATATATCATCGGTCCAAAGCCTAAAATTGGGCCAAATCATCATGGTTAACTTTATGCCTGTGATAATATATTTTCTTTTTTCAATTTTGGTGGGTGAAATGCAAAATATATTATAATTTATTTTTTAATAAATCACAGAAATCAGTTATATTTGGTATGGTAACATTTTGACTTATGAGTATGTTTTGGCTTGGGTGCATTTTGGCATTTTTATGTACGTTTTGACTGAGGTACATTTTGACTTGGAGGTACATTTCAGCATTCTTAGGTACATTTTGACATGGCAGGGCTGAGCAATTCCCATAGCCCGACGTCTATGACTATTCATTTTGGAAGTCGGGCAAGTAAAATCTTCCAAGTCGCTAGTCCGGGACAAGTGCATTTAAAAAAAGTCGGGCAAATCCTTTTTTTCATGCTTTAATCACTATATCTACCTTTATATGGACAATCATGCCCTCCGGGCATACTGAATACTTGATTCTACCCCTCTTCATGTATACATTTACATTTTGTATAACACATAAATGTGGTCAGTGATTATTTTCGCATATGCGCACGTTCTGTTACCGCTTGACTGCATATTGAGCTAAGTGACCAAATTATCAGCAAATCAAAACACGTCAAACAAAAGAAAGCCAGTATGATCAATTAGCAGTGTTTTAAGCGACTTTGTTGCATTGTGTTTACTCAAGCCAAATCCTAACGAGCGGCTCACTATGATTTTAACCCAGCGAGTCAGTGTAATTAAATTAATGAAAGGTACTTTACCGACATCAGTGTTGGTTTCCTTTATGAACTGATTAAATGACAGTAATGATTCTTTAATTTTGAATTGATTTAACAGATGATTAACTTCCACGTGCAATATTGTGTTTGAAGTGAAACAATTACGCTAATTAATGAGCTGCCTCTTCGTATTTAAAAGAGAAAATGTATGTTATGATCACTTTAAAAGTAGTTGTCAAGCAAGCTGATAGTTACTCTGTGGATAAAATGAGTTTGCTAAATTATCTTCGCAAGGAAGGTAATAAGGGCGATTCGGAGAAGGAAAATTTTTGTGAAAGTGGATTGTTAAAATGTAAGACTGCTACTGAATGTGGGGTAGCTATTTCTCCAAAGAGACATAAGCAGAACCTTTGAGATGCTTTAGAGCATTTGACTACAGGCACTTTCCTCATGAGAGGCCAGGTCTGTTGAAATATGAGAGGGAAGACTTGCAGGTTCTTCTTAATCATCTTCAGGGCTGAGCAAATCCCATAGCCCGACGTCCCGGACTATTCATTTTTGAAGTCGGGCATGTAAAATTTTCCAAGTCACTAGTCTGGGACTAGTGGATGAAAAAAGAATTTGCTTAGCCCTGCTTGGGTACGTTTTGACTTGAGTACGTTTTGACTTGGGTACATTTTGATCAAGGTACGTTTTGACTAAATCTTTTTAGTGACCCCACAGACACTTAACACAAAGTTGATAATAAAATGAGTTAGACGATACATGCAGTATTCAGAGAATTCTCACGACTTTCAGAAAGTACAAGTAAATAATTTCATTGACTTTGGTTTTATTTTGTATGAAAATAAACAATAGTTTGCATTTCATTGCCAAGTTTCTTACCATTTCTAACCAGTGTATTCGAACAAGTTTTCAAAATTAGCTTTCTGACCGTATTACATGTATCTAGAAAATCTTTTATTTGTCTTGTATGTCATCTTACATATCCATCTGATCAAAATAGTGTGATCTGAGTCATTGATATAGAATTTTGGTTGTATTTTGCAGTTCATAAATTAAATTGACATCATGGCTAAGCGGAGTCCACTGCATGAAAGGTCACAGTGTTTGGGCATCCTGGGTCTGTCAGAAGGGGCATCAGAAGGTATAACTTTAGATTAAAAATTTTTTTACTCAACTTCCTTACAACATTTCTCTCTCATTATAGTGTGGCATTTGGGGTCTGTAACTCCCTCATTATAGTGTGGCATTTGGGGTCTAACTCCCTCATTGTAGTGTGGCATTTGGGGTCTGTAACTCCCTCATTATAGTGTGGCATTTGGGGTCTGTAAATCCCTCATTATAATGTGGCATTTGGGGTCTGTAACTCCCTCATTATAGTGTGGCATTTGGGGTCTGTAACTGCCGAATGCATTATATACGGAACTACCGTATAGAGAGAATTATGGAAAATGTGATGAATATGTGTAGGGGGGTGGCGGTGGTAGAGGTGTGGAATGAAATAAGTGCCAATCATGCTGTGTATCATGTTATAGAGAGTGTGATCAAAAGTTCAGTCAATATATGTATATGTGTGTAGGGGGGTGGAATGAAAAAAGAAGTGCCAACCACGCTGTGTATTGTGATATAAAGAGTGTGATCAAAAGTTTAATCAATATGTATATGTGTGATTGGGGGAATAAACAAAATGCTAATTAAATGTGCCAACCGCATTATATGCCAAACTGGGGTATAGTGAGAATAACATAAAAAACAATCGATGAGTACGGGTATATGTGTTGGGGGAAATAAACAAAATGCCAGTGTATCATATAGAATGATTTTATTATATGTAAATTAAATATTTTTTCACTTTATTGTACTTTGTACCTTTAATTTATTGTCAAATAATAATGTTATGAATAGGAAATAAAGATATAATACCAAGCTTCATAGTGTTTTCCTTCAAACCATTTTGTCATACATTTAATAGACCAATCCTGACCAGAAGGGCTTTCAAGTTTGTACAAAAGATGTAGATGTGCCATCAAATATGGCTGCCAAAATTAAAAATAGTATAACCTTTAAACAATATCTTAACAAAAACTGCTTTTCGGAATTTGATCAGATTTGATAGAACAGCGTTTTGGTATGAAGGGTTTTCAGGTCACAGGCACTTGTGGATGGAATAGATTTATTTAAACCGAGTACAATATAGACAGAACAATAAGGGGAAACAACTCCTACAATTCACTTAAATTCATTTGAGTGACTATCCCATCCACAAGTGGACCTATTTTAAGTTTGTACAAATGATGCCTTACCACCATCAAATATGGCGACTGTTACTATAAAAAGAAAAAGCTTGAAATAATTTCTCAAAAACCACTGAACAGAATTTGATCAAATTTGAAAGAAAGCCTTCTGGCATAAAGGGCTTTGAAACTGAGACAAATGACGTTGATCTGCCATCAAATATAGCTGCTATTACTGAAAGTAGAAATTTGATAGAAAGTCAAATATTTTGTATATTCCTCCTAATTGACCAGACCAGGAGCCCTAAATGTATTCCTTATTATTGTTATCTTTGTAATCATGAATGGACAAATCAAACTCTTTTCTTTAGAAAATTGTCAAGAAATGTCAAAGCTCATAATTCTTGTCAAGGCAGAATTAGAATTACTTTAGCTATGGTGCCAGTGCCTGAAAACATTACCATAGTCACATCAAATTGGAAGAATTAAACCACCTGCATGTGTCCTATTCACATTATTATACCAGTACCATGGGGGGTAGGGGGGAGGTGAAGAAAAGCACATTAAAGTAACAAGTATTCTATGAAGCTTTTGTTCGACATTCAAATAAAGTTCTAACTAAATTCAAACCTATACAGCCATATGATATATTTTTATGTGTAATGAGGTGCATTTGTATTAAAGCAATCAAGTCTAAATCGGGTGATTTCCACCTTTAATAAGGTAAAAACAGATTTTTTTAATATAGGATTCTTTAAATATGTACCAAATAACAGTGCTGATTTATTTACTTGTTTCATTTACACTTATAAAAAAATAGATATGAATACATATAATTAATTTATGTTATTTAATGTATCACTGCATTAATAAAGTTTCTTATATATTTCCTTCATGTTTGATGAAATCCAGTGCATTACATGTAGTCTAAAAAAACAAAAAACAGTTCAGATGTATCAAGACTATTTAATTTATGTTGGATATTAACATCAAGACTATCTAATCTATGAAAAAATTAACATCAAGACTATCTAATTTATGCTAGACATTAACATCAAGACTATCTAATCTCTGTTAGACATTAGCATCAAGACTATCTAATCTATGCTAGACATTAACATCAAGACCATCTAATTTATGCTAGACATTAACATCAAGACTATCTAATCTCTGTTAGACATTAACATCAAGACTATCTAATTTATGCTAGACATTAATATCAAGACTATCTAATTTATGTTAGACATTAACATCAAGAATATCTAATCTATGCTAGACATTAACATCAAGACTATCTAATCTCTGTTAGACATTAACATCAAGACTATCTAATCTCTGTTAGACATTAACATCAAGACTATCTAATCTCTGTTAGACATTAACATCAAGACTATCTAATCTCTGTTAGACATTAACATCAAGACTATCTAATCTCTGTTAGACATTAACATCAAGACTATCTAATCTATGAAAAAATTAACATCAAGACTATCTGATCTATGCTAGACATTAACATCAAGACTATCTAATCTCTGTTAGACATTAACATCAAGACTATCTAATCTCTGTTAGACATTAACATCAAGACTATCTAATTTATGCTAGACATTAACATCAAGACTATCTAATTTATGCTAGACATTAACATCAAGACTATCTAATCTATGAAAAAATTAACATCAAGACTATCTGATCTATGCTAGACATTAACATCAAGACTATCTAATCTCTGTTAGACATTAACATCAAGACTATCTAATCTCTGTTAGACATTAACATCAAGACTATCTAATTTATGCTAGACATTAACATCAAGACTATCTAATTTATGCTAGACATTAACATCAAGACTATCTAATCTATGAAAAAATTAACATCAAGACTATCTGATCTATGCTAGACGTTAACATCAAGACTATCTAATCTCTGTTAGACATTAACATCAAGACTATCTAATCTCTGTTAGACATTAACATCAAGACTATCTAATTTATGCTAGACATTAACATCAAGACTATCTAATTTATGCTAGACATTAACATCAAGACTATCTAATCTCTGTTAGACATTAGCATCAAGACTATCTAATCTATGCTAGACATTAACATCAAGACTATCTAATTTATGCTAGACATTAACATCAAGACTATCTAATTTATGCTAGACATTAACATCAAGACTATCTAATTTATGTTAGACATTAACATCAAGAATATCTAATCTATGCTAGACATTAACATCAAGACTATCTAATCTCTGTTAGACATTAACATCAAGACTATCTAATCTCTGTTAGACATTAACATCAAGACTATCTAATTTATGCTAGACATTAACATCAAGACTATCTAATTTATGCTAGACATTAACATCAAGACTATCTAATCTATGAGAAAATTAACATCAAGACTATCTGATCTATGCTAGACGTTAACATCAAGACTATCTAATCTCTGTTAGACATTAACATCAAGACTATCTAATCTCTGTTAGACATTAACATCAAGACTATCTAATTTATGCTAGACATTAACATCAAGACTATCTAATTTATGCTAGACATTAACATCAAGACTATCTAATCTCTGTTAGACATTAGCATCAAGACTATCTAATCTATGCTAGACATTAACATCAAGACTATCTAATTTATGCTAGACATTAACATCAAGACTATCTAATTTATGCTAGACATTAACATCAAGACTATCTAATTTATGTTAGACATTAACATCAAGAATATCTAATCTATGCTAGACATTAACATCAAGACTATCTAATCTCTGTTAGACATTAACATCAAGACTATCTAATCTCTGTTAGACATTAACATCAAGACTATCTAATTTATGCTAGACATTAACATCAAGACTATCTAATTTATGCTAGACATTAACATCAAGACTATCTAATCTATGAAAAAATTAACATCAAGACTATCTGATCTATGCTAGACGTTAACATCAAGACTATCTAATCTCTGTTAGACATTAACATCAAGACTATCTAATCTCTGTTAGACATTAACATCAAGACTATCTAATCTCTGTTAGACATTAGCATCAAGACTATCTAATCTATGCTAGACATTAACATCAAGACTATCTAATTTATGCTAGACATTAACATCAAGACTCTAATTTATGCTAGACATTAACATCAAGACTATCTAATTTGTGCTAGACATTAACATCAAGACTATCTAATCTATGCTAGACATTAACATCAAGACTATCTAATTTATGCTAGACATTAACATCAAGACTATCTAATTTATGCTAGACATTAACATCAAGACTATCTAATTTATGCTAGACATTAACATCAAGACTATCTAATTTATGCTAGACATTAACATCAAGACTATCTAATTTATGTTATACATTAACATCAAGACTATCTAATTTATGTTATACATTAACATCAAGACTATCTAATCTATGCTAGACATTAACATCAAGACTATCTAATTTATGCTAGACATTAACATCAAGACTATATTTTTATGTTATGCATTAACATCAAGACTATCTAATTTATGCTAGACATTAACATCAAGACTATCTAATCTCTGTTAGACATTAGCATCAAGACTATCTAATCTATGCTAGACATTAACATCAAGACCATCTAATTTATGCTAGACATTAACATCAAGACTATCTAATCTCTGTTAGACATTAACATCAAGACTATCTAATTTATGCTAGACATTAATATCAAGACTATCTAATTTATGTTAGACATTAACATCAAGAATATCTAATCTATGCTAGACATTAACATCAAGACTATCTAATCTCTGTTAGACATTAACATCAAGACTATCTAATCTCTGTTAGACATTAACATCAAGACTATCTAATCTCTGTTAGACATTAACATCAAGACTATCTAATCTCTGTTAGACATTAACATCAAGACTATCTAATCTCTGTTAGACATTAACATCAAGACTATCTAATCTATGAAAAAATTAACATCAAGACTATCTGATCTATGCTAGACATTAACATCAAGACTATCTAATCTCTGTTAGACATTAACATCAAGACTATCTAATCTCTGTTAGACATTAACATCAAGACTATCTAATTTATGCTAGACATTAACATCAAGACTATCTAATTTATGCTAGACATTAACATCAAGACTATCTAATCTATGAAAAAATTAACATCAAGACTATCTGATCTATGCTAGACATTAACATCAAGACTATCTAATCTCTGTTAGACATTAACATCAAGACTATCTAATCTCTGTTAGACATTAACATCAAGACTCTAATTTATGCTAGACATTAACATCAAGACTATCTAATTTATGCTAGACATTAACATCAAGACTATCTAATCTATGAAAAAATTAACATCAAGACTATCTGATCTATGCTAGACGTTAACATCAAGACTATCTAATCTCTGTTAGACATTAACATCAAGACTATCTAATCTCTGTTAGACATTAACATCAAGACTATCTAATTTATGCTAGACATTAACATCAAGACTATCTAATTTATGCTAGACATTAACATCAAGACTATCTAATCTCTGTTAGACATTAGCATCAAGACTATCTAATCTATGCTAGACATTAACATCAAGACTATCTAATTTATGCTAGACATTAACATCAAGACTATCTAATTTATGCTAGACATTAACATCAAGACTATCTAATTTATGTTAGACATTAACATCAAGAATATCTAATCTATGCTAGACATTAACATCAAGACTATCTAATCTCTGTTAGACATTAACATCAAGACTATCTAATCTCTGTTAGACATTAACATCAAGACTATCTAATTTATGCTAGACATTAACATCAAGACTATCTAATTTATGCTAGACATTAACATCAAGACTATCTAATCTATGAGAAAATTAACATCAAGACTATCTGATCTATGCTAGACGTTAACATCAAGACTATCTAATCTCTGTTAGACATTAACATCAAGACTATCTAATCTCTGTTAGACATTAACATCAAGACTATCTAATTTATGCTAGACATTAACATCAAGACTATCTAATTTATGCTAGACATTAACATCAAGACTATCTAATCTCTGTTAGACATTAGCATCAAGACTATCTAATCTATGCTAGACATTAACATCAAGACTATCTAATTTATGCTAGACATTAACATCAAGACTATCTAATTTATGCTAGACATTAACATCAAGACTATCTAATTTATGTTAGACATTAACATCAAGAATATCTAATCTATGCTAGACATTAACATCAAGACTATCTAATCTCTGTTAGACATTAACATCAAGACTATCTAATCTCTGTTAGACATTAACATCAAGACTATCTAATTTATGCTAGACATTAACATCAAGACTATCTAATTTATGCTAGACATTAACATCAAGACTATCTAATCTATGAAAAAATTAACATCAAGACTATCTGATCTATGCTAGACGTTAACATCAAGACTATCTAATCTCTGTTAGACATTAACATCAAGACTATCTAATCTCTGTTAGACATTAACATCAAGACTATCTAATCTCTGTTAGACATTAGCATCAAGACTATCTAATCTATGCTAGACATTAACATCAAGACTATCTAATTTATGCTAGACATTAACATCAAGACTCTAATTTATGCTAGACATTAACATCAAGACTATCTAATTTGTGCTAGACATTAACATCAAGACTATCTAATCTATGCTAGACATTAACATCAAGACTATCTAATTTATGCTAGACATTAACATCAAGACTATCTAATTTATGCTAGACATTAACATCAAGACTATCTAATTTATGCTAGACATTAACATCAAGACTATCTAATTTATGCTAGACATTAACATCAAGACTATCTAATTTATGTTATACATTAACATCAAGACTATCTAATTTATGTTATACATTAACATCAAGACTATCTAATCTATGCTAGACATTAACATCAAGACTATCTAATTTATGCTAGACATTAACATCAAGACTATATTTTTATGTTATGCATTAACATCAAAACTATCTTATTTGTGTTAGACATTAACATAAAAACTATCTTATTTGTGTTAGACATTAACATCAAAACTATCTTATTTGTGTTAGACATTAACATCAAAATATCTAATTTGTGTTAGACATTAGCATCAAAACTATCTAATTTATGTTAGACATGAACATCAAAACTATTTTATTTATGTTAGACATTAACATAAAAACTATTTTATTTATGTTAGACATTAACTTGGACATAACATAGCATAGGTCATGTTTAGTTTTCTGGAAATATTTCCATTTGAAAGAAATAACTGGAATTTTTTGTGTGAGGGACCTTTCCAGAACTGGTCTAATCACACTTGTTTGCTTTGTCATCCTACACAAGGATTGTTTAGGCTTTAATGTTGCTTTCGATTGACTGCAAGTAACTGTCTTCACTGATGAGCAAATTTTGAGAAAAAATTAGGAAAAATATTATTGATTTTCTTGGGGACTACAATAAGATACAGTAATAGCTGATTGGTTAAAAATTAGTGCAGTTATAGATTGTTACAACTTCTCAAAAACTGCTCATCAGAATTTGACAGAAAGCACTCTAGCACTAAGGCCTTTCAAATCTGTACAAATTATGCTGATCCACAATCAGATATGGCCACCATTATTTTAACAAAAAATAAAAAAAAATGTAAAAATATTTAAAAAATGCAAACAACTTTGTAAAGCAAACTGCTCAACAGAATTAGAAAAGGTTTGAACACAGATAAAATGGTTTTATTATTTTGGTGGTGAGTTTTAATACTAAATGAAGAAAAAAGTGTTTGGACCTTCTGTTATGTGACAGATTTCCACTTGCAAGTGGATTGTGATAATAGAGTGTGGTAATCATTGTGATAATAGAGTATTAATCATTATGGTAATAAAGTGTACTAATCATTGTAGTAATGGAGAACATTTTCCAGCAATTTGTCCTTTGACTCAGTTGTTATGGAGTCAGACTACAAGTACGGTTTACTACTATTTCCTTGTCTGCTGTAATAACCATGCCCACTATACAGGTCATGGTTAATTTAGTTGACAAGGAAATTGTAGCAAACTGTTCTATTGTCTAACTCAACAGCAGCTGGGTCTAAGTATGGAATGCTGGAAAATTTCAAAGTATATAATGCATAAAAAATGAATATTTATTGCAGCAAAATAATAAATCTATGACCTGAGCATCTGTGATCATTATCAACCACTCCTGTCATGAGCCTTTTGTACTGGGATTTGAATTCCTCATGCTCGAGTAACCATTTCCCTCTATGAAGAATTTATTTTGGATATTTGAGTCTACATTTTTTCTCCCAGTACACTACTTTGGTAATAAACACTGCAGTGTTTTCATGAAGATTTCATAAATAATTATGGATCATGTACTGTCAATTGGTGACCAAGCTGATCAAAATCAGTAAAACTTTTCTGTCAGCCAATGAAATTGATCATCTTATGCTTCTTTGATAATGAGTGCACGGTATTTAGTAATCATGGGATGCGCTCAGTTCACTCTAAAATCAACCGTAATGATCTTTGATCTTTTTTTTCTTGGGTCCTTTTTATGCACCCTATGGCGCCATGAACTAAATTTTCTTGTGCCAAAGATGAAAAAAAAGGGTCATTGGCACAAGGTGCAGCCTAGAATGAATCCTGGGTATGTGCATATCATTGTAATAATGGAGTGTGTTAATAAATGTAATAATGGAGTGTGCATATTGTTGTGATAATTGTATGTGCTGACCATTGTAATAATGGAGTGTACAAAGCAGTGTGATAATGGGGTGTACTAATCATTGTAATAATTGAGTGTGCTGATAATTGTAATGGGGTGTCCAAATCATTGTGATAATGTTGTATGCTAACGTAATAATGGTATGTGCAAAGCAGTGTGATAATTGAATGTACTAATCATTGTGATAATGGAATTTGCTAATCATTGTGATAAGTTAATGATTGTAGTAATGAAGTATGCTAATCATTGTCATAATAGAATGTGCAAATCATTGTGATAATGAATGTGCTAATTGTAATAATGGAATGTGCTAATCATTGTGATAATCGAGTGTGGTTATCATTATGATAATGGAATGTGCTAATTACTGTGATAATGGAGGATGCTAATCATTGTGATTGTGATAATGGAGTGTGGTAATCATTGTGATAATGGAGTGTGCTAATCACTGTCATAATGGAGTGTGGTAATCATTGTGATAATGGAATGTGCTAATCATTGTGATAATGGAGTGTGGTAATTATTGTGATAATGGAGTGTGCTAATCAATGTGATAATGGAGTGTGCCAATCACAGACATAAATCAGATATTATGTTTTGAAATATGATTATTTTCAATATTTTTCAGATGACGTCAGGAAAGCTTATAAGAAACTTGCACTTCAGTATCATCCTGATAAGGCAAGTCTTAAGTCTGCAAGTGTGTGTTTCTGTCTATTCTTTCACTATATTCCATTTGAGCTTGGCCAGGCTAGAATTTTAGTCTTAATTTTAGCCTCCTATAGTAGTTTAAATTATAACACTTTTAATGATTGCCATATTGTTCAGATAATAAGGTCATATTTGATAAGCGCACTACCACCCCCCATTTTTACAAAATGTTGGCAAATATTTACTTTGGATATTTGTCGAATAATAATGTCACCCCTTTTTGACAAATTTATTTTATTCCACTTGTGTCATCATGAAAAAGAAATCAAGTAAATTTTGTAATCATTTTTTATATGTGTAAATGGTGATGCAAGAAATAGAAAGGTAATGTTTGGCAGAATGAGGTTGTAGAAGAAATGTGGTATAGTTTTGATAATGCCAGACCATGCAAAACTATATTATTATTATTGTCTTATTTGTAGAAAGAGAAACAATGACTGTGTTTTCCAATGCTATAAAAGTTCAAGTTTTCCACACAATACTAGTGCCAAGGGCTGAAACATGTGTATATGATGTGAAGACACTTAGAACACATGAGTGTCCATGATGGGATATGCCAGTCAGGGGTGTCATTAACTGTTGAAGTGGGCGTGGATTTGAAGATAGTAGAAGGGTGTATTGAGTTCAGAGCAATAACAGAAACAGTGTCTCTCAAAGAAGTAGTCAAAGTTGGGTTTCTCTTTGACTCCATAGGAGGAATCCCTTACTCCCATAATAGGCTTGAGACTCTCAATTTTGTCAAATGTCCCATATAAATAGCATTATGGGATTGACATTGCAGAAATCCCAAAACAAAGCCAGCATGGTTTTTTATCCAGTGTCCATGGACTCGTCTGCCAGTCCTTGCCGGTTAACCACACCACTGCATATGTTGATGTTCACTCACTGGAGCAATCAAGATTTAGGGGTCTGATAGCACCTGTCATGGGAGGTGCTTGAACACAGATTCTGCTGTCTCATATAGGCTCAGTTACCTCACCATGACATCACTTGATCACAGATTCTGAAAAAGTCATTGATTACTTTTTTTTATGCCCAACCATGAATGTACCTTATCCATCTGTCTGTCTGGCCATCTGTAAAGTTTGCATTTATGTAAGTTGTCAGGCAATTTATGGGATGTTTGTGTTCCTTTAAAAAATGTACATATGAAGTTGAACGTACTTGTGTGATGGTCCAATGTACTGTTACTTGAGTCACTTTGACTGGGCAGCAGTGACTGTCAATGGTACTTGTGTCATGGTCCAACATACTGTTACATGAGTCACTTCAACTAGGCAGCAGTGACTGTCAATGGTATTTGTGTCATGGTCCAACATACTGTTACGTGAGTCACTTCAACTAGGCAGCACTGACTGTCAATGGTACTTGTGTCATGATCCAACATACTGTTACGTGAGTCACTTCAACTAGGCAGCAGTGACTGTCAATGGTATTTGTGTCATGGTCCAACATACTGTTACGTGAGTCACTTCAACTAGGCAGCAGTGACTGTCAAATGTACTAGTGTGATGGTCCAATGTACTATTACATGAGCCATTTTGATTGGGCAGCAATGACTGTCAGAAGTACTTGTGTGATGCTCCAGTGTACTAATACAGTCAGGATCCTTAAACTGTACACTGTCAGAACAAAATTGTTTATCCATTAGAGGTGACCAGTATACAGAGGTTTGATTAAAGTATTGTGTGTACTCGATTACAAGTCAGGTCCAGCTGCAAACTGCATAGACCCAGATCTGCCATCACATAATGTGTTGGGAGATCTGAGTCTGTACAGTTTGTTAGGAATAATTTGTAGAACAAATAACATTGGCCCTGATTGCCAGTTCTTTATGCAATGGCAGATCTAGATCCATGTTGTTTGAAGTTTGACCCAACTTATAAGCGAGTATATATAGTATTAAAGTATATATATTTACAATAAACTATGTGACTTGTCTGCTCACAAAGCCTGTTTACATGGTGGCCAGTTTAGTTTCACTGTACAACTAATCTGAGAAGAAGTTAAGGGAAAACTTCACTTTAATATCTTGGTGTATTCTTACTTTTTGCATTTTCAGAACAACACTGATGGGGCTAAGGAAAAGTTTCAGGAAATTGGATATGCCTATAAATACTTGACTGAGGGTGAGTGAATATGGCAGACTTATTTGTGTGTGTTTGTTTTTTTACCCAGGCCTATCTGTGTTGCTGCTAGCTATAGCCAAAATTACCAGTGGCAGTCAGATTTTTCAAATAGTGATTCATTTCAGTATAAGCATCATATTTGTTGGTTGAAAATTTAGTGACTTGTGCTTCTGTCAGCAAATTTTGGGCCTTGCAGTTACAAAGTGTACAAGAGTAACATATTTTTGAGGCTATAGAAACGCAGCAAGGGACTAAATTTTTCAGGCTGTATAAATGCAGCAAGGGACTCAATTTTTGAGGCTGTGGAAATGCAGCAAGGGACTAAATTTTTCAGGTTGTATAAATGCAGCAAGGGACTCAATTTTTCAGGCTGTAGAAATGCAGCAAGGGACTCAATTTTTCAGGCTGTAGAAATGCAGCAAGGGACTCAATTTTTCAGGCTGTAGAAATGCAGCAAGGGACTCAATTTTTCAGGCTGTAGAAATGCAGCAAGGGACTCAATTTTTCAGGCTGTAGAAATGCAGCAAGGGACTCAATTTTTCAGGCTGTGGAAATGCAGCAAGGGACTCAATTTTTCAGGCTGTAGAAATGCAGCAAGGGACTCAATTTTTCAGGCTGTGGAAATGCAGCAAGGGACTCAATTTTTCAGGATGTATAAATGCAGCAAGGGACTCAATTTTTCAGGCTGTATAAATGCAGCATGGGACTCAATTTTCCAGGCTGTAGAAATGCAGCAAGGGACTCAATTTCTTAAGAAAGAACATCCAACAATGAATACTATATATGGTCACTTTAAAGTCAGATCCAACTGTGAGTTAACCCAGCTTATAAGTTAGTAAAGACAGTAATTTAGCAATATATTAAACGCATTAGTTTGACCAGAAAAAATTAAATGAAAGAAGGAATAATAGGTAATAGGTCAATTAATAGGTAATGACCTAAATTGAAAATGAGTAAGATCTTTCTGGAATTATTGCTTTTCAGGTACACTAGACATTTGAACATATCAGCATTTTTCAGGGCAATATTTGGCAACTACTTTGGGAAACTTTTGAATTAACCTAGCCTGTGAATGGAGTAATACTTTTCTAGCAGTGGCAGCGTCATCAGTCTTTTGATTTTTGTCTTTCCAGTTAAAAATAGGCAAGATATAAGTATCGCTTTTTCAGTGCTGTTGTCATTGTTGACGTAGGTGTCAGCTACGTTTTTGTGTGTAGCTCAACATGGGTTGAGCTATAAACTAGGTCACCATCTATTTGTCAGAATTTTCATATGTTGCAAAGTGCTTTTCAGCAGAAGACTTTTTTGTCCATGGTGTTCGAGTTGTAATTACTGTGAATTTGCTACCTTTTTGTGATTTCATGGTTCCTACAAATCATGAATTTATTGACCCAGTAAACTTTGATCTTTCTGTGGAAACAATAGGATTTCTTTCCCAAATCCATGAATTAAACTGGGGAAACAATAGGATCCCTTTCCCAAATCCATGAATTTAACTTAAGAGAAAAATGTCATTTTTTTGTACATCCATGCATATTGATAACCACAAAATAAATGTGTTCACAGTATTCATCCTGGAAATATTGAATGTTTTGATACTGTGTTCCAACCTGGAAATATTTTGTACTGTAATACTGTGTTCACAGTGTTCATTGCTATGCAGCTGGGTAATACTGAATACTGTAATACCTTGTCCACAGTGTTCATTGCTTTGCAGCTGGGTAATACTGAATACTGTAATACCTTTTCCACAGTGTTCATCGCTTTGCAGCTAGATAATACTGAATACTGTGATACATATGTTCACAGTGTTCATTGCTTTGCAGCTGGGTAATACTGAATACTGTAATACCATGTCCACAGTGTTCATTGTTTTCTTGCTGGGTAATACTGAATACTGTAATACTGTAAATTCTGTTATTTTCTTGGGTATCAATTTGTGTGGTTTGCAGAAATGAGTTTCATCTGTACTTATATGTGTGGCACAGGGAAGGGGCCTGGTTGTTTTCACAGAATGAGTTTCATCTGTACTTATATGTGTGGCACAGGGAAGGGGCGTGATTGTTTTCACAGAAGAATCAATGTTTGTTGGGTCTTTAAAGTCGTCGGATGTATCATCCACGAAAATTGGTACCCAATGAAAAATAAGGAATCACAGTACATATATCAACAATACAGGTATATATATATATATATATATATATATATATATATATATATATATATATATATATATATATATATATATATTGAATACTGTAATATCGATAATACATGTATAAATATATTCTAGCCTAATATCTACACTTCATGTACAATTATTGAATACTGTAATATTTGCACTTCATGTATAAATATGGAATACTGAATATTTACACTTCATGAATAAATATTGAAGGCTGTAATATCTACAATACATATATTGAATACTGTAATATTTACACAACATGCATAAATATTTAATACTGTCATATCTACACTACATATATTGAATACTATAATATCTGCACTACATGAATAAATATTGAATACTGTAATATTTACACTTCAGATATTGAATACTGTAATATCTACACTACATATATTGAATACTATAATATCTGCACTACATGAATAAATATTGAATACTGTAATATCTACACTACATATATTGAATACTATAATATCTGCACTACATGAATAAATATTGAATACTGTAATATTTACACTTCAGATATTGAATACTGTAATATCTACACTACACTGCTGGACTAAATTTTAAGGTGACGTGACTTTTCTCCCCTGCCGTAATAAGTCATAGTAGTGGGAAAATTGGGAGAAGTGAGCGTAGAAAGGTCAAACTGTAGAATGTTCAAAACAGTCATTTTACTAAACTTTTGAGCCAGATTATATAAATTCAAAGGAACATCAAATTTCATCTTAGTTTGATTCAGGAAAATTGTTGCATGACTTTTTGCAAAAGACAGTAACCTAAAAAACTAGGTTACTATCAGAAGCAGGTGAGAGTTATTGAGGTATAAGCTCACTCTTCCTACATGATGAAATATGAAATAAACTTGGTTACTTTTACTAACAATCAGTCTGTAAACCTGCAAAGAGTAATAATTTGTTTGTGATTGGATTTCAAATGCATGTAATTTCACTCATATGATTGGACTACAAATGCATGGAATTTCACTCTTGTGATTGGACTTCAAATGCATGGAATTTCACTCACTAAACCTTAAATGTAAATTGTGATTGGACTACAAATGCATGGAGTTTCACTCACTAAGCTTCAAATGTAAATTGTGATTGGACTGCAAATGCATGGAATTGCACTCACTAAGCTTTAAATGTAAATTTTCAACAGGAATCTCATATATTAAAATCTAATTGCAGACATAAATAACAATTAAATTGACACAAAACTTGGTCAGGAAGCATGAAAATACTAAGTTTAAACCACTTTACATTATTTTTCGAACAGAATAAAAACAGTAGTTGATATGGTACTCAGAATGTGAAAGCATTCAATAGCCCTAGAAAAGGCTAAGTCAGCTTCAGTTTTTCTGAATATATGGGTGAGGTGGTAGGAAATTGGGCAACTATTTTGCCTGAATTGCCCTCTAGCAATATTGAAGTAAGAGGGAAGTAATTAAATATATTCAGCCAAAGAATGGCATGATATTTATTAAATAGATATTGTACTATATGACGAAATATTTTAAAAACAATTTTCTTATTTTTCAGGTCCTAGTGCCTTTGAAACAGAAGACCATTTAGTCCCTGTAAGTTTTGAATGTTCACTTTATGAATGCTTAATGCATTTGAGCTACTTTAGTATACCTGAATACAATAAGTAACATACCATGTTGTCACACTGTATACCTGGGTAAAGTTTGACTTAATTAAATACGTAACATACCATATAGTCACACTTTATACCTGGTCAAGTTTGACTGAATTCAATATGTAACATAACATGTAGTCACACCATATAGCTGGGTAAAGTTGTAGTAGATCTGAATACAATATGTAACATACCATGTAGCCACACTGTATACCTGGGTAAAGTTTTAGCAGACCTGAATACAATATGCAACATTCCATATAGTCACACTGTATACCTGGGTAAAGTTTTACCGAATACAATGCGTAACATACCATGTAGTCACACTGTATACCTGGGTAAAGTTTTACTGAATACAACACGTAACATACCATGTAGTCACACTGTATACCTGGATAAAGTTTTACTGAATACAATATGTAACATACCATGTAGTCTCATTATATACCTGGGTAAAGTTTTAGTAGACTTGAATACAGTATGCATAATAACATCTAGTCACACTGTATATCTGGGTAAAGTTTTTGTAGATCTGAATACAATATGTTACATACCATGTAGTCACACTATATACCTGGGTAAAATTTTTGTAGACTTGAATACAGTATGCAACATGCCATGCAATCAAACTATATACATATACCTGCATACAGTTTTAGTAGACTTGAATACAATATGCAACATAACATCAAGCCACCCTGTATACCTGGGCAAAATTTCAGCATGATATGGTTAACAGTATATTGTACAACTGTGGTCAGAAAAGCTATTGCTATGCACTGTTAGCATTGAGGGCAGTTTGTCTCTATTGAGCAACCAGTCATTTTTAAAATTTTCAACATGGAGGACAATTACTTGCATTGAGTTGGCAAGGCATTAAGGGTGTCAAATTCATATAAATTCGTGGATTCCTATATTTTGCCTACAGTACCTAGTCAGAAGTGAGTAGCCACTTGCATTGGTATCATAGGAAGAAAATTAATGTCATTGCTATTTCTAAATGATCTCCTGACAAAAATATTAAAGAAAATGGTGGTTACATGTCAAATACTCTTGGTAATTAAACCTTTGGCTCTTATCACAGCTTGTAATCACTTATGTATGGAGTCCTTTGGTGTAAGACTGATTGAGAGAGACCCAGAATTGAGAGAGACCCAAATGTCAAGAACAAAATGAACGAGTTCAGGTTAAGATTCACTTCATATATTTTTTTTATGCTTGGATTTAATTGTCTGCCATATATCGTCAGAAATATTGAGGTATGGGGTATGTGCTAGTCAGGTTACAGATACAGTGTTTTTTAAATTTTTCACTGTTTTGTTCTCCTAGCAACATGCGCTTTACAGATATCCTCCTGGAAGGATAATTCCCTATTTGGAAATTCTTTTGCAATAACTGGCCACAAATTTTCATCAAGGATGCTGATTTACTTGTCAGAGTTAATGTTGCCCTCAACTGTGGTCTGATTTTCAACACCATTTTAGGTTATGCACACCCAAAACATTGCCAAAATATTCTTAAATAGTGAGCGTGCACTCTACAGACTTAAACACTCTGGTTACTATTTTGTATCAAGTTTTCTCTAAACATAACAGGTCGATCTTTGTTCTAAAACCATTTTAGTTTCATCGCTAAAATAGTATATCAACTACTGTTTTATTTCTGTTCAAAGAGTAAGTTTTAAAAAGCATTCTGACATTTGTACTCACTTGAGGTAGTCTCAACCAACCAAACCGGCAAGCTTTGGTGGCTCAGTGGTTAACATGCTGGACTCGCGACCGAAATGGTGCGGGTTTGAATCCCACCACTGGACCAGCCTGGGTCACCTATCGTGGTGTGTCCTTGGGCAAGGCACTTTACTCCAATTGCCTCGACATCAAATAACCTACTTGTGTTGCTGTGCCGTAAAGCACCAAACCAAACCAAAAACCAACCAAACCACTCACATGGCTATGTGAGATCTTCACCAGGTGATGGTCTGGTAAAGTTCTATACAAATGATTGTAATGCTCAAAATGAGGCTTATCAAAAGTGTGGAAAAGCAGCTGATTGGTTGGTGGGTTAGTCTGCATTCCTAATAAAAAAAACTTAGATCTTAAATATGTATCAGTAATACAAACTTTGCTTCTGTGCAAAAATCTTGCAAATTGTTTAATTGTGATGCTAACTCACTGAGTACATGACGGTGGCATTCATTGCTAACTTTGGCAGCAACACATTTTGCATCTCTAAAGTACATTATAAATCTGTTAACATTTATCGCTTATGCACAAGTTGTACTGATGGAGTTGACAGTATAGATGGTGTATTTTTTAGACAGAAACTGAAATGATCACAAAAGCAGTTGAATATTGACCAGTTAGAAATAACGTCCGCTTTGTTCACTGATTCACCTGAGCTACTACCATGGGGTAAAAGTAGACAACTCCGTTAGCTCAAAATGGTTTAGTCAGGAATAGCTTGATTTGCCAATGCTGAACAACTAAGACAGAGTCTTATATGGTTTTAATTCTCTTTTGGACTGAATTGCGCAAAGTTCTTTACCATCATTATTAAAACATTTTACTTATAAACATGCTTATGTCTCTGTAAGTGGACTTCATTGTTTTGTAAACATGCTCATGTCTCTGTAAGAGGACTTCATTGTTTTGTAAACATGCTTATGTCTCTGTAAGTGGACTTCATTGTTTTGTAAACATGCTCATGTCTCTGTAAGAGGACTTCATTGTTTTGTAAATATGCTCATGTCTCTGTAAGAGGACTTCATTGTTTTGTAAACATGATCATGTCTCTGTAAGTGGACTTCATTGTTTTGGCAGCCATTTGGATAATGAGTATAAAAGATGCAATTCATTTGTTTATGGTGAACCTTTCAAGACTGTTGGTTTAATGAGTAAAGTAATTTGTGCAATGCTGTATTTCCAGTCGTATCTTGTTTTACCTAACTTTTAGTGCCAGTACAAGAGGTCAAAAATGCAATTGCTGCAAGCTACTGATCATGTTGAACCATTGTAATTCCACATATAAAAATCATGTTGAATCATAGTAATCCATATATAATAATCATGTTGAGTGACAGTAATTCCACATATAATGTTGAACCATAGTAATTCCACATATAATAATCATGTTTGATGAGAGAAATTCCACATATAATGTTGAACCATAGTAATTCCACATAAAATAATCATGTTGAACCATAGTAATTCTACACATAATCATGTTGAACCATAGTAATTTGACATATAATGATCATGTTGAACAGTTATATCGGAAAATAACAGTGGTTTTGATAATTCATAGTAGTGGCAGTTATTTTTTATTACAAACAAGTTTTATTGAAAATGTTTGTTTTTTTGCATTTGCATTTTCATAACTGATACCAAATACACATAAACATATGCAATCACTCCTGTAAAGTTACAGTATTTCTGGTTTTGAATTCCAATATTTTGGCATCAAAATTTAATTGTCTGATTTTTAATCTGTTGTTGTAAAACATTAACAAATAAACAATACTTATCCTTAGAAAATCTATTTTTATTCTATATCTTCAAGTAATTAAGACAAAATACATGTCCAGTATGTAATGTTTGAGAGAAGTAAACCGTGTATCCACATTCTCCAAGCCTCTGTTTACATGTCTCATTTGGCAAGCTCTTCTTTGAGTGAAACCAAATTAGCATGCATTGCTCATGGTGAGCTACTAATCTCTGCCTATTAGTTTTTGTCACCTAGTGACATTAACTGGGTGTGTTGCCATAGGATTAATAGCCTGTTGCTTCCTAATACTACCCTTAATGAATACAGCCCTAGTTAATAAGCAAATATGAGAAAGTTATCATCTGTACAGAAGAAAACTTCAAGGTCATCAAGTATTTTGTGGCCAAAAATTAGCATATGTTTGTTTGTAGAGAAGAAAAGAGTTGGAAGATTATTCAGTTCTTTATTGAGAGATGAGTTTAGTGTATGTGTGTGTGTGTATATATATATATATATATATATATATATATATATATATATATATATATATCACCTTTAACTGTGCCTGTCTGTCTTCCTTGCTATACTTTCTTTCGTTGATAACATCTTTATGTTACAGGGATAGAAAATAGGGGTCGACTTCGGGAGGAATATTATATTAGCGACAAAAAAAACAACAACAAATAAACATTAAATGTTGCAGCTTTAGTGCAAATCATTACCAGGGTTCAATGTTCAGTTGGCTACTTGTCCTGCAGGGCAGGCGACTTGGAACTTTTACTTGTCCTGCATCAATTTTACTCATTTTATACTCGACATAATACTGAAACTGCATAAAATGCCACTTGTCCAATCGGATTAGTATCTTGATAAAGTGACTTGCCCATCCTCAGCCACCACTCATAAATATGAAGGGAGAGGTGGAATTTTTAGCCCTGCTTACTATGGTTCTTTTGTCTTCTTTCAGGAGGACATTCTAATTCGGATTTTTGAAGGTAAGTTTAGTGAAGACAACAATCCAATATTGACTGTCCAAACTCTCTTGGAGACCTAATGTTTGTCCAGATAAATGATCATCTGGATAAATAATAATACATAGAACAAATTGTTGGTCTAGAATATATAGAATATATCCCTTTGGTACAGACAAGTTAAAAGTCAGGATATTTGACTTACAGAATATATTCTTTTGGTACAGATAAAGTAATAGTTCAGATGATTGGTTTACAGAATATATTCCTTTTGTCCAGATGAGTTAAAAGTCAGGATGATTGGTTTACAGAACATATTCCTTTGGTGCAGATTAGTTAAAGGTCAGGATGATTGGTTTACAGAATACATTCCTTTGGTCCAGATGAGTTTAAAGTCAGAATGATTGGTTTACCGAAGATACTCATTTTGGTCCAGTCATGTTCAAAAAGTCCAGATGATTGGTTTACAAAATATATTCCTTTGGTAACGATGAGATCAAAGTCCCGATAATTGATTTATAGATGATCAGTTTTTTACTGTATTTCCTGATTAAAGTAAGTAATCAAAATCTATAGTTATAGGATGAGTGGAAGAAAAGTTGGGATTTTCTTGGCAATTTTAGGTTAACCATATGTCAGACCCCCTCCCCTATGTATCTACCAAGGTGTATGTACAAGTACATATGTTTTTAGACAACATTAAATAGTGCTGTTCCAATTAATTAATTTGGTTGAGCATTGGTTATTTACAGTGAAATGACATTAATCAATTACAATTTCTGTGATCAATTTTTGGTCAAAATTCAGTTCTGCACCACTATTTTGGACTTGAGACTTTTCCAAAAATAGCTCCATTCTTGGCATGTGGGAAAACATTAATTGATTGAATACCAGAAACTGACGATCGATCCTGAAGTTTTATCTGATTGCCATCAATAACTTTTAAACCACTGATTAATGCTGTAATTTGTCTTTGTTATAACCCCACTTCTGTAGAGGCAGTAGTATATAGAAATCCTTGTGTGTGCCTGTCCATCCTTCTGTCTTGCACACAATCTTGTTATCACAACTAGTCCCAGAATTTTTGATGGATTGCCATGAAATGTTGTAAATATTATGGTTATCACCTGAAGATGTGTATATCACCAAATCACTTTGCTTCTGTAATTTTTTTTAGAGTTATTGCCCTTTTCATCTTGTAGCGTAATGCATGACACAATCTTGTTAGTGTAACAAGTTCCACAGGTTTTATATCCCTGCCATAAAGGCAGAGCATATTATGTTATGATGCTGTCTATCTGTCTGTCTGTTACCAATTTGGTTTCTGCACGATAACTTTAGTTGTCCACTTTTTACAGTTATTAAACTTTGCGGATGGCTTATGCTTGGGGCAAAGAAAAACCCTATCAATTTCGAGGTCAAATGTCAAGGTCACAGTGATTGAAAGATGAACACTGGTTTCAACACAATAACTCAAGATCTCCACCATCTACAGTTACCAAAATTTGTTGATGACTTGCACTTGGGCTAAGGAAAAACCCTATCAATTTCGGATTCAAAACTCAAAGGTCACTTTGACTAAAAGAAAAATGGTTTCTGCACAATAACTTCAGATCCCATCATCAGTGGTTACCAAACTTCGTGGATGGCTTGCACTTTGTGTAAGGAAGAATTAATTTTTGAGTCAAAAGGTCAGAGATCAAGGTCATTATGTCTAAAAGAAGAAAATTGGTTTTGCACAATAACATTAGTTCTATATGACATACCTCAGCCAAACTTTATTGATGGCTTGCACATCGGGGTAAGGAAGAAGTCTACTGTTTGGGTGGCCAAAGTTCAAGACCCTGAAACAAGAAAAATTCACAGACCTGGCCCAAACTTTGTGGATGGCTTGCACTTAGGGTAAGGAAGAAAGCTATCGATTTTTTCGGACTCAAATGGTCAAAGGTCAAGGTCACTGTCTGAAAGAAGAAATATTATGGTCATCACCTGAAGATGCACTTATTGTCATATTGCTGCGTTCATTCAGTTTTTATAATAATTATTTCCTGTTTTGACTTGCAGCTGTATGTATGACATAATCTTCATGAATGCAACCAATCTCACAGATTTCAGAGGATTGCCATGAAACTTGGAAAATGTTATGATCATCATCTGAAGATGTGCATATCAGCAAATCATAGTGCCCCTGCAATTCTTTTATAAGAGCTGTTGCCTTTTCTTTACCTGGAGCTTGATGTAGTGTATGACAGAATCTTGTGAGCACAACTAGTCTCATGGTTTTCAGATTGCCTATGTGCTTGTTATGGTCATCAGTTGAAGAGGTACATATTGACAAATCATATTGCTCTTGCAATTTTTGTTAGAGTTATTGCCCGTTATGTCCTGCACCTGAAGACAGAATTTTGTGAACCCAACTTGTACCGTGTATGACTTTTTAAAGTGATACTACAGGTTATAATTGAAAATATGCAATAGGTTCATGTAGCTGAATGGTATATTGAATGCGGCCAAACGTCATTCAATCAGCCATCTGTTGTAAGCACAGCTCAAGTGCCACTTCACACTGCTCTTTTGGTAGTGTGTATCAGTATCCAGATTATATACATTTTGAAAAATTTTGGCAGCCAGAAACTTGTATGAAAGTAAAACTGCAATAGAGTTTAGGGTTTGGAAAAAACTGAAGACAATGAATACCGTATATACTCACTTATAAGTTAAGTTCAACTGCAAACTGCACAGACCCAGATCTGCATTGCATAATGTGCTGGCAGATCTGGGTCTGTTCAGTTTGTTAGGAGTAATCAGTAGAACAAACAATATAGACCTTTATCTGCTGGGTCATTATGTAATGGCAGAGAAGGGTCTATCTTGTTTGCCGTTGGACTCAACTTTTACTCCAAATGATTCAATAGAGTATACCTAAATTTTGAACTAGTCTATTTGATTGGAATAAAAAGTAATTTTGTATTTTCACTTACAGAGATGTTCTTCCCAGGTGGCTTTTCATTTGGTTTTGGAAGTCATTTTCGTTTCATGTTCGCGGACAGTGATAATGATGAATACTTCTACTATGATGTCAGCAGCGATGATGATGATGATGATTACTATGGGTTTTATAGTGGAAGATACTCGTCAGGTGGGAAACAGTACCAAAACAGATTCCCTGAACCAAGTAAAACTGGCCAGACACAACACCCACAAAGCAAAAAGAGGAGAAATAAGAAGAAGAGAAACAGAAACAAAGGTAAAATTTGGTTGAATTGGTAGTAATGAATCTGTATTTTTTGGCATTAAGTTAGAATCTGTGATATATATATATATATAAGAATATAAATCATATGGCAAATAACAGTCCTTTCAAGTGCTCTGGATCCAACAAGGGATCACATGTGACAGGGATTGATTAAGATAAATGCAGGAAACTGACAACGAACAGTGTAAAACTAGTTTGTCTCTTTGTCAAAGGCAAACACAGAACAGAGATGAGACAAACAATAAACACACAAAATGTTGAAATTATAAAAGTTTACATGACTATTTCTAATGGAATTAAAGCTTGAAAATGTTTGATGTTTCGCCTAGTTGGCTTCAACTTGACTGATGACGTGGTAAACTAGTTGGTATTAACCTACAAAGGGAGGAGCAATAGCACCATCTGTGTTTTTATCTAAAGTGGTGTAACTGCAAATTATATCCCGGATATTTCATTATTTCTGTAATGCAAGTAATGACCATGGCAATAATAACACCAGGAAGAACTACTAAAAACAGTAGTAATTATAGGTGAGTAATGAGCAAAATGAATGAATTGTTTAAATGAAAAAGTGGTGGCTGTAAACAGATGATAATTTTATTTGCGTGTGGTTGTCCTTTTGGAATCTTCTTGGTTTAAGCCACTTGGTTTCAGTGTTCTAAGATGGCGTATCCAGTAAGATTCCTTTTCTTTTCTGGTTTTGCAACTCCATTTGGGGTTGTGAGCAATTGCAGTCAGTGTTACATCACTGAAAGTGTGGTCAGGGGAAGAGAAGTGTTCTGCAACTGGGCTTCTGCCAAGCTTCTTTGTTGTCCAATCAGATCTGTGAAGATTGATCCTTTTGTGTAGCTTTTCAGTTTCTCTGACATACTGAAGGCTGCAGATGTTACATGTGATGAGATAAATTATATTCTCTGTTTTGCATCTTCTGTGTGGACCATGTATGTTAAATTTTTTGCTCGTTGCTGTGCTAGAGAATGTGCTGGTCTCTATCATATCATATGTTGACAGGTTTTGCACCTTTTATCACCACAGAGACCAGATTTGCCAAGATGGTCTTGGATTGTGATTGGCATTTGCTTCACTCTGATTAGGATGTCTTTGAGGTTTTTCGGTCTGTGGTAGGCTACTACTGGTTTGTTCGGGAGTATTAAAAATAAGTGTATCATAAGATTCCATAGTGGGTCAGTGTTTCTGGATGATTTTACCTACTTTGGGGTTGTCTGGATGGTAGGTCAGGATAAATGGTATCTGATCAACCTTTTTCTTTTATATATTTTGGTAGTCAGTTCTTGGGGTCAAAGATCAAGGTCATGGCAACTGAAAGTAGAAAAATGCTTTTTAGCTCTACTGGTCATAGACCAGAAGAGCGTATGGGCTGGTCTGTTGTCCATCATCCATATCTCTGTTATCACTACTTCTATTAAACAACTTGGAGGATTGCCATGAAACTTTACACACACATTGTTGTCCATCATCCATCCGTCTGTTATCACTACTTCTATTAAACAACTTGGAGGATTGCCATGAAACTTTACACACACATTTATCCCATGGTCTTGTTGGTCCTAAAGGAAAATGGTGCTGCTAGGACTGCCAATATGGCTGTCACAGTAGTCATTTTGAAAATCTTGTTATAGCTGCTCCTCTTGAATGGATGGTCATATCAACATGGGGTTTTCACGTAAAAGACTTCTTATGATGCCTAGTTTGTCCTGATTGAAATGGTGCCAATCTGATGTCCAATATGTCCACCACAGCAGTCATCTTGAAAACCTTGTTATTCCTACTTTTCTTGGACATAAAATCATATTGACATGGGGTTTTTGCCACGAGATTTCTTATGATGTCTGGTTGGTCCTAAATAAAAATGGTGTCAATCTGACCTTCAATATGGCCACAACAATAGCCTTCTTGAAAATATTATTATTGCTACTTTTTCTAGATGGCTGGTCGTATTGATATATCTCCTGATCGGATGATTATATCAGCATTGGTGTTTTACCAAAAGTCTTCTAATGGTGTCCAGTGTGCCCTAAATGAAAATGGTGCCAATATTATAATATAACTGCCAAATTTGAAAATCTTATTGCTCAATTATATCAGAGCTGTTTTCAACACTCAGCAGTTAAGAAGAAGAATTGGTCTTATCTTTAATTCTTGGAAATCTTTTTGGCCAGTAGAGCATCAGTCCCTTCAAGGGATAACTGAGATGCATTGGTCAAGATGAAGCTTCCAGATAACTAGGGGTAGCTAGATTAATTAAAGTCAGGAGTGTTAACATTGATAATAATTTTGTACTGATGCCATCTTGAGATGCAAGTAAATGAACATAATCCCAGACTACTGTAGAGAGCCACAAGCTGTATTGAAGTACAGGTGAACCCTGCTATAACATACTTCATTACAACATGAATTCTGATATAACACTCTTCATTATAACATGAATTCTGATATAACATGCTTCATTATAACATTAATTCTGATATAACATGATCCCTTCATAGCTTCCGATTTTTTGTCTTAGATGTCCCTTATTTCCTGACACTATTCAAAACATCAACCAAGCTGACAAACAGAACAAAATAATTAGGTTTCAAAAACCTATCATGTGTAGGTCATAATTAATGTTATCACACAGCAGTGATTAATTTTGACTGATTGTGGTGTTGTCTTAATCCTGATTGTTATATAAATTGGCAGGTAAGTTATTACTATGTTTGACAGATGCTTTTTCACCACCACCCCCAACACTCGTACACTCGTATACAGATTCATTACATTTTCGACCATTCTTGCTGTACCATGGTTTGTTACATAACATTGTCAGCAGTTATGGTCCCTGCAACTGTATCATAGCAGGGTTCCCCAGTATAGTTATTTTTTTTTTACTAGACAGTCCTAAGGGGATCAGAGTGTTCAGTACTCTTCAATAATACTTGGTGGGAATAAATTCCTCATTTCAGAGTGATTCCTATCAGTTTAAATTCTGATGTCAACTGCTACTGCCATAAATTTCTCAGAAGTTGACATGGCCTTGTTTTTGAAGGACATAATAATTATTTTATGCATGCATTGTGTGCAATAATCATATTTTGGTCTCTTGTAGATTTCTTGTTCTTATCAGTCATCGATTTATGTTGCAATACAGGGACAATTTTTGTTGTCTTTTGAAGCAGAGAACACTAGTACAAGACAAAATACATTTTCGAGGAACAGTGAACAGAGTGGATGCTCACAACAGAACACATCATCATCAGCTGGGAAAAGGTCAGCCTCCAAAGAAAATGCCAATGGGAATATTGATGCTCGATATACAGATGACATTTCCAGTGTTCGTGAAGAGACAGGTAAGCGTTTCTATGCTCTCTCCAACAAAGTCGGCAAGGGATATAGTATTTTGCCCAATCTTTCATTAGTGTATTTGTTAATTCTTTTATTCATTAGGCTTTCAAAATCTAAGATCCTATTTTGCCTTAACTCATCAAAATTGGTATGTGGATTCATGTAATGGAGAGTAACTCCGCCATATCAAAATTAGTTCAGTATGACCTAATTTTCATGCTTGAGTAAAAAAATTTATTTCAGTAATTCTTTCATTATACCCTTAATATCCAGGATGCTATTTCACCTACACATTAAAATTGGTGTGTGGGAGCATCTCAACTGGAGTGATTCTGTGATACTAAAATTAGGTCACAGTGACTCCGTTTTTTTGAAGCTTGAACCCTATTCCACCAACATACATGAGAATAAGGATGCATCTCAGGTAACCCAGCCATACTAAAACAAGGTCATTGTGGCCTAATTTTACACTAGAATGACATTTGTATTTTCAGTAATCTTTTTGTCACACCCTCAATATCTTGCATAATATTTAAGGTACACATTAAAATCAGTATGTAAATGCATCTCAGATGAAAAACCCAGCCATAACAAAACTAGGTCTCTTTGATCTTGTTTTCATGGCTGAATGACTTTTGTATTTTCAGTTATTCTTTAGTTATACCCTCAATATCTTTGACCCTATTTCACCAACACTCATAGAAATTGGTATCTTGCTCCCTTACTATAATGCCCCTCATTATACAACTGTCCCTTTTATAATACAGGTATGATCCAGGTAAAGTGGTAAAATTTTGTTTAATCCTTCATACATAATTTATTTCACTTTATTTTAGTTCTTGGCTTATGACGACCAGTTACAGTGTGATTTCACGGCATTAATTACTCTTTTGTGCTTTAATGTACTATCAGGACACATCCTTCAGTATAAGATTCTCTCACTTGTAATGTGGATCACCGATTACTTGTATGTATGTATGTATGTATGTGTAGGGTTTAGCCACACATCAGCACAATCATGGCTATATAGTGCTACGTAAGTGGTAGTTACAATGGTAAGGGTCAAATGTTGCTAAAATCTTTCAAATAAACCCTTCTGCATACATATATGTATAGGGTTTAATGATACATCAGCACATCCTGGTTATGGTGCCAGTTAAAAGTTCTAAAAATGTAAAGGTAAATAAATTGCTGAATGGTTCATGAGGGAGCACTGTCTCCAGAAGAGTAGCTCTACCATACCAAAACCAGGTCACTGTGATGTAAGTACTGTAAATCATAATTTTCTCTCATGGTGGCTCCTGCTTTAATTCCTAAGAACAGGCTTCCAGCTGTTGACAGAGACATTGCAGGCTTTCTCTCTGAGCAAGGACTGGAAATCCTTTCTCAAAACACAAACGCTGGTTCACAGCACTGTTCAGTGCTCATCTTGGTCTCAGTAGCTATATTTCAGCAATCTGAATATAGACGAGATCCCTTCCTTGAAAACCCTGCCATCAGACACATGGGAGTCAGACTTACATATGACTCGTGTACTTAATAGGGCAGATAAACACTCATGTTCCAGTGCCATGGCTGCTTCCGTAAATCACCAACTCACAGAAACAGATGCATTCCTATCCACATCCATGCTGCTAAAAGACCATCACAAGGCCATTCTTAGATTGCAATCACTATTTTCCATTGTCCTATTCCACAGCCAGATAGAGGAAGTCAGAAAATGGTCTCCTAAATAGGCAAAATATTACACAGGCCCAATGACCCTGTACTGAGCCTTCATTTTGCAAGTGGGATTAGAGGAGAGGAAGGACACTTCTGAGGCATGCCAGATGGGAAAACCCTCCTCTAAATCCTACTGCTCAGTGAGGGCCAAGTTTTCCAGAACAAGTGTTGACAAGACATGGGGAGAGAAGGACCAGTTTTGATCCAGTTCCTCACTATGACAACCTTCTCTCAGAAAATGGCACCATGCCCATTCCACCCCTTTCTAATACCACAGTGGGTGAAAACCTCCAACACTTCATAATGGAATGGGAGAGATTCTGCCTCAATGACCCGTGACTCTTACAAGAAATAAACGCTTTCCTCACAAAAAGTGCAGTTGAGTTCAGTTGCAACACAAAGTCCCTGGGATTCTACTCCAGACATTACCTGGATCGAAGTTCCCTCATTTTCAGGCACCCTGAGATCAGTAAAGACATGAGATCAGTAGCCAATGCCATTCCAGAGAGACCTTACAGGTAACTGGGTCTTCAGGAGAATTATGGATAGTGTCACATCTCACTTAAGAACCACATCCATGTCTGTGACACCAAATTAAATTGGATGAAATCCTCCAAAAGCACATGGTAAGCAACCTTTTGTAGCAAAACATGAAAACAGGTGAAGTATATTTCCCTGAGGTGGTAAAACTCGGAAGGATTGCTTAAATTGAGAAAGTACAAAGTAAATGGTATTAACAAGGTTTCTAGTATAAACCTGCCTGCTTACCAGCCATGAGTAGAAGCAGTTACTGATGAGTGATGGGACAGTTACTGATGAGTGATGGGACAGTTACTGATGAGTGATGGGATTTGGTGCCAATTCCTCTTGGGTCACATCAAAGAAGCCATCAGATAAGAAACATTTCTGTGAACAAGTTGGTGGACAGAATCCCTCAAGCAAGAAGGCACACCTCTTTGAAAGCTTTGAGGGGAATGAAGTCTTCTTCCAGTGGTGCAAGCTGACAAACATAAATCCTTTAAAAGTCTTAGTGCTATAGATAGTTAGCTTTCTCATATGGCTTTTCAAGGAGAAAAGGTTAGTCTTAATCACAATAAAAGGCTGTCATTTCTGTTATGCCATAATGGAAAGGGGGACATAGACCAGTACAAAGACCTTCCTGACCTTCTAGCCAATTTGATTTGTCTTAACTGAAGGCCTTGGGACTTTATCCGAAACAGATCCCACTGTGGGTTTTAATGTGGTTGAACATGGCACTCTTTGAACCATTGTCAAAAGCCTCCTTGACTCATCTTTTTTCTAAGACCTGCCTTCTATTTATGCTAGAAATAGCAAGCAGAATCAGTGACATTCATGCCTTATCGGTTGACCTGAACAATTTGCTGCAAAGGTTCAATTTCTTTCATGATGGCTTCAGGTTTTATATCTAAGAACAGGCTCCTGCTTGTTGGAAGTCAGTCTTTCATTTAGAAACTGCTCACTTTATTTCACCCTTTATCCTAAGGGCATCTATTTGTTTCATCGTGTACATGTATGTAGCAGTAGGAAACAGTATTGTGATGGACCTAAGGATGTTTTACCAAAATTGTCAGATATATTCAACAAAGACATATCATACATGCTGAATCCTGTCATAATAAGTGTTAAAGACATAGAGCAAATGAAACAATAACAAGTTGAGTGAGGTATGGCATGCACATGATAATAGCACTCAGCTGTTCAGTAACCTAACAGGTAGAAAGTGGGAAAGGTTGAGTTCTAATCATTTCAGTTAAATGGCATCATTTCAGTTATTGTTAACTGTGTATACATTTAGAAATTTTGGTAAACATTGCAGTCTTACTTGTGTTCTGAACAATTAAAGACCAAACCAGACTTAACTCACCACTTTCCTGTAACTTTTGCCAATGTAGATAGGAGGGAGAAGTCACTTTGCCTAAAGTTTTTAGTCCAAAGTGACAGTTGAGGTAAAACTATACTAAGAATTTATATATATTTATATTTTTGCCTATGGGTAATTTGCTAAAATGTTATGGTGCTGATATGCTAAATTTAAAGTGTCATTCAAATGTGATGATGCTGAACCGTTGTTGTTGTTGGTTTAACACCATTTTTCAGCATATGATAGGTTATACATGGCGGCCAATATATTTGTTGGAGGAAGAACCTGGGAAAACCCCAGGAAGAACCACTGACCCACGGGAATCTATTGGCAAGCTTTCTCACATACCCTCGTTGGCCAATCCGAGACTTGAACCAAATGCGGACAGAGGTGAGATGTGTGAGTGATCTGTAAAGGCAAGCGCCTTAGACCACTCAGTCACCCAGGACCCCCTGAAATATTGTGATCTACAGTATTTTATTTATGGGATTTTATTGCAATTACTAGTTTAACAGGTATTTTGTTTATGGGAGTTTATTACACTAACTTATATTCTATTTTGTATTGAAGTTTATTATATTTACTGGTTTAACAGGTGTTTCATTTATGGAAGTTTATTACATTTACTGGTTTAACAGGTATTTTGTTTAGGGAGTATATTACATTTACTGGTTTAACAGTATGAGTGTTTAATACATTTACTGGTTAAACATGTGTTTTGTTCATGTGAGTTTATTACATTTACTGGTTCAACATGTATTTTTATGGGAGTTTATTACATTTACTGGTTTAATGTGTTTTGTTTATGGGAGTTTATTACATTTACTGGTTTAATGTGTGTTTTATTTATGGGAGTTTATTACATTTACTGGTTTAAGAGGTGTTTTGTTTATGGGAGTTTATTACATTTACTGGTTTAAAGGGTGTTTTATATATGGGAGTTTATTACATGTGCTGGTTTAGCAGGTATTTTGTTTAGGGAGTTTATTACATTTACTGGTTTAACAGTATGAGAGTTTAATACTTTTACTGGTTGAACAGGTATTTTATGGGAATTTATTACATTTACTGGTTTAACAGGAGTTTTATTTATGGGAGTTTATTATATTTACTGGTTTAATGTGTTTTGTTTACGGGAGTTTGTTATATTTACTGTTTTAACAGGTTTTTTGTTTTGTAGATTAGCCATTTTTTTTATATAGCTATGTGAGCTGTCATTGCTGAATTCTTTAAAATCGAAAGAAAAGTATGCAATTCATTCATAGCTTCACAATTTTATGTTGCAGACATCATTATAATATGCGAGTTTAAGATAAAAAAAGAGGTATTATTATAGCTTAACACCATTAATTTTGGCATAATATGGTGTTTGTATTTATCTAGGTAATACATTTAGCAGTCTTTTAGCTCCCTCATATTATAATATTTAGAGAAATGTGCTAGAATGAAGTGTTATGAAAATTTAAAACAAGAACAAAGTCAGGTCTTATTAAGAATTTTGTCGTTTTTAATAATATTATGTGCTTTTTACAGATGCAAGAAAGTCCAAGACCAAAACAGTAGATGCAGACCAGATGAAGAACTCTGCAGAAAATGTTGACAGACCTAGACAGGTAAATGTACATGCTACATTTCACCCACAGAGTATGCTTGGCAACAAGGTCATCGCTTGTAATTGACAGAAAAATATTTTTGAAAATATTTTGTTCTCAGGATGACTGCTGAAAGCTTCTCACAAAAACTGCATTTGAATAGAAACATAAGTAATTAGATAAAGAATCGGAATATTTTTGTCTCGCCTGCATTAGAAAAGTTGGAACAGAATTGTCTCTTTACTTACAGCATCAGTAGGATCAATGTTAAGACTATGTTAAAGTGTTCTTTTTAAGTTGTTTGCAATTTAGTTATATAGGTAGAACATTTTAGCATGATGCATAGGTGTGAGACAGCATTCTATGGAATCCATGTTACAATAGGTGTGAGACAGCATTCTATGGAATCCATGTTATGGTAGGTGTGAGACAGCATTCTATGGAATCCATGTTACAAAAGGAAAGCTAATCATTCCCAATACATCCTTCCAAATCATGAAATATGATGTACAATGTAAACATTTCCTTCGGTATCAACAAAGAAGTTGACAGTCATCATCATCATCAGAAGCAATATTTGCAGCAGCAGTACAACTATCATAGCCACTCATCATCATCATCATCATTTTGCTCATCATCTATTGTATTTGTATCCCTAGATAATCATCAGACTTAAGAAATAAGTTCAAGAAATGCAAAATCCCATCATTTTAGTACCGTTTTTACTCGCTTAATATGTCAAGTCCAGCTGCAAACAACAGACCTTGATCTCCCATTGCATAATGTGCCAGCAGATCAGGGTCTGTGTTGTTTATTCTACTGATTACTTATGACAAACTACAGAGACTCAGATCTACCACTGCATTATGTGATGGCAAATATGGGTCTGTGTAGTTTTCAGTTGGACTTGACTTACAAGTAAGTATATAAGGTAGGGCATCGAATGACTTAGAAGTAAGTATATACGGTAGGGATCGAATGACTTATAAGTAAGCATATACGGTAGGGCATCGAAAAACTTATAGGTAAGTATATACAGTAGAGCATCAAATGATATTGCTCATTGTTTACAGTATTCATTTTGATTTTTAATTTGAAGCCAGGATGCTTGATTATTGAATTGTGCCCTGTAACCTGATTGACCAAAGCATATTTGTATAGTAAAAAGGTTGTTGAAAGTATATATTGCTTTTTAAGTTTAACATGACTTTATTTCAGAATGACCCCATGCAGCAAAAGCCATACAAGAAGCAGAAAAGGAAGTTAGAAGCAGAGCAGTGGAGGAGAGAAAAAGTAAATTTTATTTCAATTAGGTAGTGTCGTAAAGTTTATGTTGCAGGTCATGTAATTTGAAGTTTTTTGAGAGATAACATGACATATATACAGCACATTTTAAATATAAGATCCTTCTTTATAACACAATTCCTGTTATAAGGTATGTTCATGGATCCCATTTCATTAAGTGGTAGTAAAAGTATATGTATAATGTACTTCATTATTGGGTGGTCTCACTCTGAGGCTCTTCATTATAAGGTGGTTTCACTCTTAGGCCCTTTATTGTAAGGTGTTCTTACTTGAGGCCATTCATTATAATGTGGTCTCACTCTGAGGCCCGCCATTATAAGATGGTCTTAATATGAGGCCCTTCATTACAAGGTGGTCTTACTATGAGGCCCTTCATTATAATGTGGTCTTGGAGGCCCATCATTATGAGGTCTTAATATGAGGTCCTTCATTATAAGATGGTCTTACTATAAGGCCCTTCATTACAAGGTGGTCTTACTATGAGGCCCTTCATTATAATGTGGTCTCTGAGGCCCTTCATTATAATGTGGTCTCTGAGGCCATTCATTATAATATGGTCTTACTATGAGGCCCTTCATATAATGTGGTCTCACTCTGAGGCCCTTCATTATAAGATGGTCTTACTATGAGGCCCTATATTATAAGATGGTCTCACTCTGAGGCCCTTCATTATAACACAGTTCCTGTTATAAGGGGAGTATATTCATAGATGGAACCCATGTCATTATTGAAAATAGTAGAATTATCTGTATCATGTACTTCATTATATGGCAATTTTTGCAATTCAAAGCTTATTCAATGAAACAGATGGGAAAGTCAGTTTATATACAGTCAGTAGCCTCCAAAGTAACAATTCACTTAGCAGATAGAGTTTCCTCTGACTTTTCCCATTTTAGATATTTAGACATTTTTGTTGTTAAAATATCTAAAATGGTGTGGGAAAGGTCAGAGGAAACTCAGACTACTTGACAGATTGCTCAATCTCAGATGAACTTTGCCTTGGCCTTCGGATTGTGTGTGTCAAGTGCTGTGTTTTCTCAGAAAAAAGCAGTCAGTGGGCAATGGTCTCATCAAGACAGAAATCAACTAGTTCTGGTTCCTCTGACATGGTGAATAACTGGTTGTGCACTCATCTTTGTACAGGCTTAGGCAATCAAGGTCTTCATGATGGAGAGGGTTTTGTTTTATTGACTAATATATTCTTTGCTTGTCTCACATGCTATCAAGGGGTCAGTTATAAAATCGGACATGCCTTTGAATAAGGCACTTGAAAGATAGACTCACTCTGGGTATGCCATACATGCTGAACAAAACATAAACGACCTCTTTTCATCGTACTCAGCCTATGGCCAAGTCTTTTTCCAGTGATCCTGGAAAGTCTGAATATGTTTATTTTTATAATAATTTCTGTCCTTTTTGGACCTGACATGTTTGAAACCCTGCAGTGCAACACGTCTTGTGGCAGAAAAATTCCCTGTGGTTGATTCTTGCCTTTCGCCAGTAAATCCATACTTAAACAAACTCCTAGTCATCAACCTAGAACATACAGTAAGCCAATACTGTTGATGCTTAGTTTTACCTATGGTTGAGAACAGACAAATGTTTGATTGATGAAGATCAAGCTTAGACTGGTGGTCAGCTTATTGCATGCTAAAGATCGACTTCCATTTGCATCAGTGCACTTTTATGACTCTTTTCTGTTGTTTTAAGGATTATAAAGTTCATTTTCTTCAATTTATAGCAACAAATAAGAAATATTAAAGGTCCAACAGTCTAGTGCTGTTTACAAACAATTAGTCTGTGGCGAAAAAAATCTTTGAAACTCAGCAGGCCCCTTGGGCATGTAACTCCCAGAAGAAGAAGGGGGACAGTAAAAGCTCTAGACAGGCTGCAGGCATTATGCTATCCTGTTTTGGAGCACTAAGCATATTTTTGGTTCCAACAGGCCAAAAAGAGGAATATCTTCCTCATACTCTGTTTAGATTGTGTGGAATTTTTTTGAGTTTTCAAATAAAATGTCTCATTCTGAATTCACTCGATGAAATTCTGCAAAATCATGATTTTGTGGGATAAAATTTTGAGTATGAGGTTTTTATAGACACAGGTATATGGGTATAAAAAGTACTGCAGCACCAAGATTTACAATGGAAATACCTCTGCCCTTTTCCTTTAAACTATAGTATCTAGTTAGTTGACTGTTTCACATACTTCATTGTATCAGCATGAAAAGCAGAACGAACTTTACAGTGAACCAGACAAAATAGATATCTATTGTCAAAAAATGGCAGAAAAAATACAGAAGAAGAGATAACAACGTAGAAATCTTTGAGGAAAACTTATTATTATTATTATTATTATTATTATTATTATTATTATTATTATGGCCTTCAAAGTGAAAGCTATGCAAGCTGTAAGGATTGCTGGAACGGATACAGCATAATTTACTCATCTGGCCTAATAACAGGTATGCATTCAGTTGGTTTCTTACAGGATTGAAAAGTAATTGTGGAAGTTTGTTATTTGTTATCACCCTGGTATGTAATATGGGGAGATATAGCTATTGCTATGTCCATCTGTCTGTCTGTCCATCAGCTATTTCATTTATTGAGATTTCATTTATTGAGAATAACTCAAACTGTTAAAGATATTTCAGTCAAACTTGGTACACATATCAAGCAAGTTGTGTAGAGATACTTAGAATTTTCTGCATTCAGTATTTTTATGTTACCATGGAAACAAAACATAGCATAAGTAGTTTATAAATTGAGAGTTCTTGACTATAGGGTACTAGCGTAAGTGGCATAAACATTTAGAATGTTGGACCATAAGGTATTTTCAATAAGAGTCTTCACATAAGCGGAGAACCCATAGGAATGTATCATATCTAGATGACTCTTGTTAAACTAGTGTTTGTTCTGCATGACATGCTTAGATTCTGGAAAGTTTATGGTAGAATTCTTCATAAGCATGATGATGACCCTGCATACTTCTTTTTGAGGACTTGCAGGAATTTATCCCTATCCAGCCATTGGTATGCTGTCTACTCTCTGTTACTAAGAATGTTTTGTATTTCTAATAGTAGACACTTTTCCATATTTAGTTCTAGTGAGTCTGTGTAAAGGGACATGAATACAACTTTAAACCCTTGAGTAAATTTATTATGGTCAGAGTGATTACATCCCTTTATAGTGATTGACAGCTTCTGTGAAGTCCTTCAAACAGAATTATTTCAGTAAATATTTTCAATCAGAATTTGTTTATGAATTCTTGAATCAATTCTTTGTTAAGAAATAAAGATGAAAAATGACTTAAAAGATTTAAAATTCAGATTAAATGTTTTTAGAGGGATATTGATATTTCCTTTTGATCATGAAAAGAATATTTTCCTTTGATCCTGTTTAATGTACCATATTACCGTAACCTTTCAAGTGATTAGTATTCTTTGATTGGATCTTAACATTCATCTATGGATGGACTGGTTAACTGATTGCTTGATTGATTTGATAACCAGACTAATCAGATTAATTGAATATAAATGTTCTGGTAAAATTTGTTTGATTTTACTTCAGTATTGCATTTACTACTATAATCTGTTCTCATTTTGGCATTGTATAAGTGTCATGGGTAAATTATTGATTATTGATGGTTTTATTGATTTTATATTTATTTATTTCAGGAAATGGAAGAAATTGCTGCTGAGCTTTTGGAAAAACAGGAGAAAGAGAGACAAAAACGGGAGAAAGAGCAGGAAAAACTAGCTGCCAAGAAACAAGAAGAGCTTGCTGATGAAGACAAAGAAAATGATACAATGTGTATGTTTAGAAAAAAGTTTCAGCTTGAAAAATGATAATAAATGAGCAAAAGACAACATACAGTTAAAAGCTTTAAAATATTTCTTTGGTGAATTTTCTCTAAGTTAAAAAAAGTTTTAGAGGAAGATTACAACAAGCCTCTATTGAATGATACTTTAACTTCTGCTTTTTGATCCATTAGTAAATTTTTTATGATGATGATAACACCTTGTGCTTTAATGATGTTAACACATTGTGCTGATCATTAAGAGTTTTAAGTATGCATCATTCAGACCTGTTTACCCCTATGATTCTAGCTTTATTTGTAAGGTAAGTATTTCGACCTCAAAATACACCCTACGCATGGCGCTAACATTTTATGCATTCTATCAAAAATGTTTCAGAAATCATGATTATCCATTCCGATTCCGGAGTTTGTTCTTGAAAATGTATTCTGTATCACAATTTTACCAGAAACATGTGACTTCTGCCCGCACATGCTCAATACAAACAGTATGGGCAAGATGCTAGGCGGAGTCGAGTATGGCAGAGAAACTGCAAAAACGAAAGTTTTCGAGCCAGATGATGACCATAAACCAGCAGAGAAAATATCTGTTTCAAAGCAGAAATATAAAGCCTTGTATCAAGACACATGGAACTGTCTTGGACCATCAACAAGAGGAGTCATTTTTGTACATGGTTCATTATGCAAATCTGATTTTTCTTGTTCTCATAGCGATCAGGTTGACTGTAAGCGACATGTGAAGTCTAAGGCACATGAACACTTTATAAAACTTGCCTCACATAATTACTCGATAAAACATTGTTTTTGAAGACACCTGCAATCAAACTTTGCAGAAAGAGAGGAAAAGAAAAATCACCAGATTGATTACAAACCTGAATCTCCCTCTCAGCACCGCTGGCATAATGACAAGGATCATCAATACTCAAATGAGATTTTTGACCACGTAAAAGGAGCTTACTACAGATCACTTAAGGATTAACATTCACAGAGGCAAATTTTTAACAAAATGAACATAGTGTATAAATGTTGATCATAAAATAACTGAACCAAAACAGTTTACACTTTATTCCTATTTCCATATTTGTTTACAGCCTTCATTTACAACAGACTAGTCATTTTACAATCAGGTCCTTGGATATTTTGCAAACAGTTCTTCACGTATTTAGTTTTCTTTTGTTTATTTGAGATTTAAATGTTGTGACTGTCATGAGTACTGTACTAAGATATTTTTCTAATCATGGGTGATCCTTTTGTCAGAAACTGAGAATGAGTCCTACAGGTTTACATGTTACAGACTAATCTAGTCATATAAAATATTTACTGTTCATCAGTATAGTACTATGTCAGTTTAAGATCTTTTTTTTTTTTCATTTGTTCAGTGAGATATTTTTAGTTTTTGATAGTGCCATATTCAGTACATTACAGTATTACAGCTAATAAACTTGGTATAAAATCTTTGTTAGTTGTCAGAACAGAACTTTGATATATTTGATAGTCACCAGCAATATATACTTTTGAGTCTTGAATATTACAGATTTGTACTCAAATCACAAAGGACTTGATCTCATGTTTACCATATAAGATTAGAAGTAACAGGAAAAGCAATACTCATCTTCATTCTTGAAATTTAGCCAAGTGAGCTTATTTTTGTTTGTTCCTGTGTTGCTAACATGCTTTTTCATGCAATACAATTGTTAAAATTCAATGATTTTCTTGGTAAATTAGAAGCTAGGGATTTACTACGCATTAGGATGGAAAACTACACGTGTTTTCCTGAACATGTCTTCAAATGAGGGATAAACAGGTCTGCTCATTTCGTCATATATATCAACACAGTGCTTTATTACAGTCATAATTACCCTTTTTGGATATTTTTAAGTGCTGACTGTTGACAAGTATAGTATTAAAGGTGTCTAACGGTCATGACACTTAGATGTCTTAGATTTGCTTCTGATGGGTACAAGTTGAGTAGTTGGGAAGGGGAGACTACTCATAAATTTATTTTTCAGTCTTGCAGTTTGATGCACAGAAATTTATCATCACATAAATAAATGACTTCATTTTAATTTTTCATGTCATGCATTATTAGATATGAAACTTCATAGGAATAATGTAAGTGAACGGATCTGAATTATGATTATTCTGACTCGTATGCCCACTGATCGTATTTTTGCACATATACCTCCTCCCACCCACTCAACCCAACCCCACAAATGCATCCACTCACGTATGGTTTGTAAGTCAAAAACTTGTCTGGATGCATACTAAAAGTCAAATTCCAGGTTTAGTGATTTTGGATCTTGAAAGCTTTAGGTGTAAAATTTTCATGGTATTTATTACAGCATTCTCACTCTGAGGCCACTAATTTGCTAAAATTCGCCACTGCTAAAAATTCCCTTTATACACCATACATTTCTGTTTTCATCTGGACCAAGGTGATTTGGGCTCAGAACTGAAATATTCCCTTTATACGCCATACATTTCTGCTTTCATCTGATTCAGGGTGATTTTGGTTTGGGATAAATATTCAGATATAAATAAAATTTAAACAAGTTCTGGACCCAGGGACTGAAAAATATTTTTCTGCCCATAGGAAATGGAAGCAAAGTGTCAAATCATTTTCATTTTATGTGTAATAGTAAATTAATTCATTGTTTCTTAATAGATTGGTTTGAGGACACAAAGAAGTCCAGAAGAGGAAGAAAGAATGGTATGTTTTTTAACTTACAGAAATGCGTAAAAGTGAGATTTAAATACAAGAAAACATTGTAAATTTAAATAAAAATTTTTGTTTGTAATTGGGTATATTTTTAAGGCTAATGCTATATTTGCCATCTTTTAACCTTATTTATATTTTATAAAGATATATATTTATGTGCTGTATAGTTGATATTTTTTGCAGACATAAAATTTTGAAGTTTTATTCAGGTAGGAGGCAATTGATATCATGACACATGTATTAAAAATCATAATTTGTTATATTTTCTTGATTACTTTCCTGCTGGCATCCCCAGTGGTGTCTGCAATGGTGTTTATGTTAAGGTCATTGGTTAAAGTTTTTGAAAGTTACATATCTTCTTCATCAGCTGCTATATTGAACTGAAACTTTGTAATAATACTGTTTATTACATGACTCACGTGAAAGATGCTTTTTTATTGGCTGACTCAATGTCATGTGATATTATACTGTCATAACGTATTAAATATTTTTACTGCATCATGAAATTAAAGTGACCATTTCACTAAACTGAAACAAGTTGAATTTCACACTTTTGCTTTAAATCCTGTAACAAAGCAATTAGAAACCTTTGTTGAGGTGAATATGAAGTTTTATGAACCAGTAAACCAATCATATTGACCTCCGTTTCACATCAGTCAATATACAGTTTACTTGTTCATTAAACTTTATATTGACCTCAAGAAAGGTCAATAATTGTATCAAGTTTGTACTGTGATATGCTAGGTGTTACTGCCTCTTCTGCTGAATCACAAAGTTATGTAGTCATAGTGCCATTTTCACAGGCAATATATCACATCTTATTTGTGGTCTAATCGTAGTCCTTCCGAGCATATATGGCTGGTTAGAGCATTGGAAATTACCCCTCATAAAGTTCCAAATACCAAAAGGTTTAATTATTTTGATGCTAAATTTTGACATAAGAATTTTTGAATGAGGTTCCTCTTTTTGTTTTTTGCCTATTTTCCAAGTTTTCTTGTTTTAGGTTTTCCAGATTTGTACTCCCCTCCCTTCAGGTATTTCCTGTCGGTCGGGTTTCCACTTCTTTCTTCCCTAAGTGAGTTATTGAAGAGAGTGACCTTTTGCCCTTAAGGTCTTGTTTTAGTTCTCTGATTTTCTAGTCCCTTTTATTTTTCTTTATGTGTAAGTTTGTTGTGTTTCGTGTCTTGTTGTTCTGGAATGGGCCTGTATAGATCACATTTTTCAGTTTTATTTTTTATCTAAGAGCTTATTTTCTTGTATCTTGCATGCATGTATGTTCATCTTTCTTTCATGTTCTCTTTCTCTGTTAGTTCTCTTATTATATTAATATGTTAAGATTTGATTATTATGTACAGTTATATTTGTATTATTTGTATTGTATTAGTACATGTACATATACAATTTTAAATATTATTGTTTTATGGTACATGTACATATATGCATATAGGTTTTTTTTCTTCTTTTTTCTGCATATATATATATATATATTTGTTCAATTCAGAGGTCTTTTTTCAAGTTTGTTAATTTTGTTTTTCCCTTTCTCTCTGGGCTTTTCCTATTGGTTTTGTTTTCTTCAGTTGCTGTTGTTTTGGGGATGTGTCTTCATCTGTTAAGTCTACACCTACAAAATCCAGTTTGTAGTATTCCTTTTGTTCTCTTTCTTCTGGTTCTGACCCTATTTTCCTTTGGTTTCCTCTTTTTTTCCTCAGTGTTTCCCATGGTCTTTTCTCTTCTTTTTTTTCCTCAGTGTTTCCCATGGTCTTTTCTCTTCTTTTTTTCTTCAGATTTCCTTCTATGGATTGTGTTATTTTCTTTTCGTCTCTTGATAGCTTATTCAGTTGCTGTGGCTGTTGCATTATCTATTGCTTTCTTTGTGTTCTGTTTTGAAAAGATTTGAAGTTCACTTTTATGTGTCATTGTTGTTTTTTTTTGTTGAATTGTTTCCTTCATTTTGTTTGTCTTCTGCTGTGCCCCACCCTGTTGGTAATTCTTTTCTGTTGGCTAGTGGGGCTTCATTCCATTGGTTCCCGTTTGTTTGCTCTCTATTGTCTTTGGTACTGTGCCATTGATGCTTCTGTCTCCATTTGGGTACATTTCCATGGATCATGTCCTTTTTTTTGTTTGTGCATTTTGAACAATTTCTCTGATATATACATCTTTTATACCATGTTTTTACAAGAAATCCATGTATATAGAAAAATGTTATTTTCTCTGCTTCTTCTTCTTCTTTTTGTATCTGAGGAATCCTTGTGTATGTATGTTTTGTGTACAGTGTATTTATGTGTTGTGTACAGTGTATTTACATCTAATGTACAATATATGTATATCTTATTTATGTCTTATGTACAGTATATATATGTGTTATGTATGGTGCATTTATGTGTTAATTACAGTGTATTTATGTGTTAATTACAGTTCATTTATGTCTTATTTACAATGAATTTATGTGTTAATTGCAGTGTATTTATCATCATAATTGGCTACTACTGTGACAAAACTTGAACAAAATTTGCTGTAGTATATACAAAAACACAGTCTACAAATTTATTAACAGCATCTACTTGCAAGCCTACTGAAATTGTACAAAAGTGCACAGTTACCCCAAATGGTTCTCACATTGTATAATGTGCATTGCAGTACAGCAATGGTGATATGATTTACCATATCATATCATAAAAATATGCATATTCTTTATACATATTTATGTCTGGTTACAGCGTTATTACCAATGTCATTATTGTTGTATGAATCAAATGTATACTAATATTTGCAGAAAGGAGACAGACTGACTCAGAAACAGTAATCCACACTGAGAAGGCAGACTCCATCGCTACTTCAGGCAGGACTACTCCATCAGATATTGAACAAAAAGCCACCCCAGTGTTGCCATCTAATGACCCTTGTGATGGCATAAGAATCAATGACTCATTTGAACCATCCAACAAGGGTCTATACTCATTCGGAAATCGTCAGCATACACAAGGACCATCAGTTAATAACAACAAGACACAGACACCAAGTGGTTTTGATCAGCATCCTCTTGGCTCCAGGTATCTTATTTCTTATAGAGGTGGTATTATATAGAAATCCTCTTGTTTGTTATAGTGGTGGTATTATATAGAAATCCTCTTGTTTGTTATAGAGGTGGTATTATATAGAAATCCTCTTGTTTGTTATAGAGGTGGTATTATATAGAAATCCTCTTGTTTGTTATAGAGGTGGTATTATATAGAAATCCTCTTGTTTGTTATAGAGGTGGTATTATATAGAAATCCTCTTATTTCTTATTGAGGTGGTATTATATAGAATTCCTCTTGTTTGTTATAGTGGTGGTATTATATAGAAATCCTCTTGTTTGTAATAGAGGTGGTATTATATAGAAATCCTCTTGTTTCTTTGTCCTTTTATCTGTCACACAATCTTGTGAGCACAACTAGTACCAGTTTTTGTTGGATTGCCACAATACTTGGTAGATAGTATGGTCATTATCTGAATATGTGCATCTCAACCAATTACTATGCACTTGCAATGTTTGTTTGAGTTATTGCCCTTTATGATCTGTAGGTGAAAGCAATCTGAGAGAGAATTATGTGAATGCACCTTGTCTTGTGTTTTTTTGTGCTGTGAAACTTGATACATATTATGGTTATCATTTAAAGATGTGCATATTGACAAATCTTTCTTCTCCCTTGATTTTTGTTAGAGTTATTGCCCTTTTTGACTTAGAACTGGATGCAGTATATGATAGAATTGTGTGTGCCTTCAGTTGATTTTAGTGACACTTTGTATATATTTTTGGCATCATCAGAAGATATGCATGGTGACCAATTATAGTACTTGCACTATTTTCTTATGAGTTGTGTGCCTTTTTGACTATAGACTTATCTCCATCATGGGTTAGAGATGAGATGAGTGAGAGGTGGAGGAATATTATGTGAGCAAATTGCTCTAGTTTGTTTACTTATTTATGCATTTGCTTGTTTTCTTGCTTGAGATAAAATTGGTTGGATCAAAAGACACATGATACTGGTGGTTAGAAGATGGAGTAGAATCTCTTTATAATCATGGCACAGTTACATGTTTTTTAATTACATTTTACAGTTTTAGGCAGTGATAAGCAAAATAAGATGAAGAAAGTTAAATTTCTGTCAGTAAATATATTCCTTGAAAACTTTTAGAAGTCCGTTAAAAGTTCTTGAAGAAACTCTCCAGGTCTGTACAAAAAATATTGATACAAATACTTGTAAACTAAGAAATCTCTCCAGGTCTGTACAGACCATGTTGATACATATACTTGTAAACTAAGAAATCTCACCAGGTCTGTACAAGCCATGTTGATACAAATACTTGTAAACTAAGAAATCTCTCCTGGTCTATACAAACCATGTTGATACAAATACTTGTAAACTTTGGATGTGTATACTCAAGACAGCCTACTTATCACAGAATCCAATAAAATTCACATACTTGCTACACCATGCTTTGTCATGTTTGTCATGTTTGTCATGTATATATATATATATATATATATATATATATATATATATATATATATATATATATATATATATATATATATATATATATATATATCCTACAATCCCTCTATTTGCTGGACATGTCTGGTAGATCAAAGATTTTGACTGACATATAATATAAGCAACTGGACATCAGTCATAGGAGTTTTCAAATATTACTGTATCAACTTGTTTTTGATTTGTTTATCTAGTAAACTGCCAAATAAACACGATAACAATGTAAACTTCAAAGGTCAATAAGTATAGTTTTTCTTTGTCAGACAGTCAATAAAGATGTTGCTGACTAAGCTTAATTTAAAGGTGACTCGGTCTAATTTACACATTGTTTTTTTTTCATACAGTTAATAGAAGCATTGCTAACAAAGCTTGTTTGGTCATTATTTTTCCTCCATCAGATATGTTACCTGATCACATAAACAAATTTGAAATTATTCTCTGCTACCTCTGAATCCAGCCCTCCCTGAAAGACAAAAAAGGTCTTTCTGTATATGTCACATAGACAAAGGGAAGTAACTCTTATAGATTAACTCTTCTTGTTGCATTAGGTGAACACCTGTATCCCAGATGTTACCAGTTTAAACTTTTGCTTGCAATTGTGAACAGTGCCTCTGAAGAATCCATGTCAATTTATAATCAATTTTGGCCATCCAACATTTATTTTAATTGGAATAGCAAGTCAGAAGGTTGGTATACCTGGTGAACATATCATTTGTGTTATTTCTGATGAATTTATTTGTATTTTTATACATTCTTTGACCAGCCATAATTGTCCATTTGATATCAATCGGTAACACTCAAGTTTTCACTGGTGTAATTATATTGCGCTGTTCAATTTTGGTTTATTATGCATTTCTTAGGTCGTTTCATTAATGCATGTTATCCTATTTGAAATATTTTTAGATATTTGTTGTATGCACTTATTTGGTTTATCTTCTCTAGTTCATTACAGAGATGTCAGTCAATTGAAAAAAGTGCAGCTGCACAAACTGTTCTTCTTCACACCCATGTAGTAAGTGTGCAATGTGGGCAGATAATGTTTAATCCATTGTCTTGAAAAGGGCATGTTCTAAATCTTACAAACATGAAGTATTAAGCATTTATCTGAATTCGGAATTGTTGACCAGTTTTATGGGGGACATTGATACCCCACCCCCACCTCCCAAACACTGCGTATGGTGATGACCACTTAAGATCTAGTTGAAGACATGCAAAGTAATTCCACTGAAGCAATATTGGAATCACATATGATATGCATACTACAGCAAGCTCTGTTGTCTAGAATTTCCAGGAATGAGTCAAACAAAACTAGAACCATTTTAAACCCATTTGGCCGCATTTGAGCTCAGTTTGCCTAATGGGCATAATTCCCTATCCCCACCCGTGCATGGACATAGGAATGTTGAAGCCGAGTGTGTGGGATTACCTTCCAGCCTTGCAAGCCAGACTAGCCCGCATGTTACCATTCGCCATATGCTGTCCCGGCTGCCAACCAGCCAGTCCAGATGTCCGGACAATCATTGTACCGTTTCAGCAATCATGAATGTGTCCTCTTGGACTGGCGAACAGCACATCGCTCAACAGTTCATACAGTGATGGCATCCTTTGCCCAGCGGACAACCCTGACCAGCAAGACCAACCATATCGATGATACCAATACATGGCAAAATGGCGTTGCAATTAGAGCAGTCCAACCTGGCCCAACTGACTGCACCGGACCCATTCCCCAGCTGGACCATGCTCCATACTGGACATGACTAGACTGGCTCTACTAGCATATTCGACAGGTAGAACCTTTTCTATACATGGTAATGATTTGGCGTCATCACTGCCATATGGAATGCTATACCCCTGGACACACAACACGCGAGTCAATGAAAGCGGTGACACGGACTCGCCTCAACATTCCAATCCAACCATGAAAAGGACGAAACTCAGTTCTAAGGCAGCAATCGAAGAGATATACGGAATTTTAATTCCATCAGAATGCCCTATTTCACTGGCAGTCAATACTATGTACAAGGTCACAGCCTCAGTAGATATTCAGAATTTTACACACAGTTGTCAAAGATTGCAGAAATTACCAGGCATCTCTCAGATAAAATTCGCAACCCCAGTAATTCAAGGACTTTCTTTTCGGTGAATCATTTGCCAACAACTTTCTCACCACACCGGTTCAAATTACATACTTATGTTTATCATTCAGATGTACCTAGTTAAGACAAAAAGATTACTGCCATCTGCATGTTTGCGCTTGTGATGAAGTGGATAGACAAGTGTTTAATGCCATGTCTGAGTTTGTCAGCAACGTCGTTTTGACTTACTCCCTACTCAACCTGACTTCTCTTGCAATCTTTTGCCTAGCTGAGAAGTCCAGAAGTGATCATGCTAGGGAAACAGTATGCCATAAGGATGAGATAGTAAATATGGCTGCTCACCACATGGTGGCAAATGACCTAATAACCTCTTGTAGCCTTAAATTGATAAGAAAAGACAGACTCCTGTGATCTTCTTTTATTTAATCCCACTGTGCGGCAACCCTGCACCTCACCTCTTAGGTTCCCCCCTTCAGTTTGTGGATGAGATTGAGGAGGTGGGAAAGCAGGTGGCACAGGAGTTGCCCCTTCAGCTGTCTTTGGAAGCTCCTAACTCTGTGCGAACCCATCAGGTGGCATGCCAGATAAGGGATGATCATCAACAGAAAGACTACAAGGGTAATTCTCAGTAATATTGGCAACATTTTCTTGGCCAGGTGACTTATGGGCAGCTATATTCCCCTAACTTCCACAGGTAGGCTGGAACGGGGGGAGAGGAAACAAGGTTTCTCCTCACACAAGCCTCCTTCCAACTGTCAATGATTTGCCATCCCTCCTGCCCGCTGGTGACCATCCTGACCAGCCTACTTCTGTTCACCCAGACTTGGATCAACCTATTTCTGACAAGAGGGGCTCCAGATCTCATTCATCCAGCCTCCTCTACTTTCAGCATCCCCTTCATGACAGAGATACCAAGCAATCATACAAACATTGACATTTTACAGAAGAAATGGAGCATTTGCTTGTAAAACAGCCAGTGGAGCTAGTCTGAAAACCAGACTCCCAGAGTTTCTATTCCAGACTTTTTCTGGTTACGAATACCAATGGAAAATTGAGATCTGTCATAGACTTCAGCAGACACAATCAGTTTATTACTGCCTCGAAGTTCAAGAAGGAGACAGCAAGGTCCATCCATCTGTCTGTGTGATGTGACAAATATGCATTCAATCTTGACTTGTCCTATGTGTTTTTCCATATACCTATTCACATGATTTCACATGGTATCACACAAATATCTTCGCTTCAGCTACAGTGGGGTAGTCTATCAATTCCGTGCCCTTCCAGAGGCAAAGTTGCAGGACACGGTACAGACTCTCAGATACTATCTGAGGGCATGGAGAATGTCCATGGAGGCCATCAAAGTTTTTTACTTCTGCAGGAAAGTAAGACATATCCCCACAAGTGCTAGCCGCTTAGCTAAAGGAGATTAGCTTACCCTGAACTCTCACAGGATCAGGTATGACTTTTGAAGATTGCAGCTAACAGAATGCAAGCAGTTTCCATTAGCCTGTCCTTTGAATATAATGTCTCAGTTCAACACATAATGGGGTCATTTGGCTGGCATGTTTAGTCTACTTTCTCCATCTTCTGTTTGCATGACATGGTCTTGCAAGGGAAAAAGCTGAATCTTGTTGGGCCAATGGTAGCTGCCCAGACAGTTATCATGCACTGTTCATGACAGCACAACCTCAGCATGGGGCATGACCTTGCCACTTTTGCTGGATTCACACAGGACACTTTTGAATGTAAGGGAATAGGCAGGTGCAGGATCCCATAGCGATCGCCCTCACACGTGTATAAATGCATAATCTTCAGTTGTGCTAACTTCACGTTAGGAGAAGTTCATCCTTTTAGTAGTGCAGTCATCATGCTGCTGCAGGCTGACATGAGAAGAGGTTGGATACTCAAGCATTTTCCTTCCCCTCTTACCAATTCTCCTAGTGTTAATGTGATTGGGTAATGTATTTTATGCAGAAAGGAAATATTTTTAGTAAATGATGTTTCTCAAAAAATACTTGCTCAGTCACATTACTATCAGTCCCTCCCACCCTTCTTAACAAATGCAAGCATCCTATTGTAGGTTTCACTCGAGCTTAAACTTCTAACATCTGGGATACAGGTGGCCACCTATCAAAAACAAATGGAGTTAATATGTGAGAGTTACTTCCCTTTGTCTATAAATACATATATATAGATAGAAAGATATTTTATTCATCTTTCATAGAGGGCTCGATTCAGGCGTAGCATAGATTAATTTCCTAATGGTAATATCATCAGGTAAGTATTTTTTTGAGAAATATAATTTACAAAAAATTTCCTTTCCCAATTGTGTAAACACTATATAGCCTCAAAACAGGAGACAAAAGAGGTGTGAAAGCTTATCTCCTGGACTTGTAAAAACAAAACTATAATTGAATGATTGCACCAGGGTCTGTACTGTACACATGGTTTGTGTTGTGATTTATCAGCACTTGATACCTTTAGAGCAAATTATGTGAAGTTTAGGCCTGAATTAGGGGAAAAAAAGATACTAGCAACCACAAGTATCTTTTATTATCATCTTCCAAGACTTATTTGGGGACCTTATCAAGTAAAACTTCATCATCCGACTTTTCCAGAAATGTGTAATAAGTATGTGTTACTTATTTTGAGGCAGTAAGTCAGCTTGTGTCAATTAATAATTGAGGTTTAGAAAACATCAGAGTGGAATAAAACACTGTTTGGGTGCGAAATTCTGTAGTATATTTTTTTCAAAAGAAAAATTAATTTTTTTAAAAATAATTAGTTTGAGAGAAAACCAGTTAATCTTGGAAGGATGATAGTTAGACTAGCAAATCCATAACTGAAGAGGACACATTTATCAGTACATTTAATAATTATGTGTATCAATGTTTTCATTTTTGTCACAACTTGTTATATCTCCTGTGAATGCTTTGATATTAAATTTCACAAATACACAAATATATGGCCATCACATTAACTTTCAGGAAAAAATGCCCAGCAAAAGCCATTAAAATTTTAGGATCTCTGATATATATATATATATATATATATATATATATATATATATACACACACACAATCTGTCCATCACGAGTTTTTGCAGGCTTTACTATGATTATTGGATGCAGAATTCAACTACAGTTTGTATGAATGGCATTTTTTTATTTAATATACTTGAGTTGATTTCATTTTAAAAATCCTTTCAGAGTTACTGGTAATATGGCAAACTTTAACTCAGGCAGTGCTACTGAATCAAGGCAGCAAGCAAGAAACTCTCATCAAGGTAAGCAAGGATTATTGCAAAATTATATTTGTATGTCTGTGGTCATGGCTCTGGCAGTCGTTTCCTTTGTGTTCTCTATTCTGCAGCATTATTGTGATGACATGCCATTAATTCCTAATACATACTGTATACAGTCGCTTATAATTCAGGTTCAACTGCAAACAGCATAGACCCTGATCAGCTGTTGCATAGTGCACTGGCAGATGAGGGTCTTTGTTATTTGTTCTACTGTTTAGTCCTAACAAATTGCATAGACCCAATTCTGCCAGCGCATTATGCGATGGCAGATCTGGGTCTATGTGGTTTGCAGTTGGATCTGACTTATAAGTGAGTATATACAGGACATACATATCTATTCTCCATCTGCAAGATCAACTTGCCCCAACATCTGAACTGTGAAAAGTATATGATGTAAGACCAACTTGCACTAACATCTGAACTATCAAGAGTGTATGAAGTTAGACCCACTCACACCAACATCAGAACTATCAAAAGTGTATTATGTAAGACAAACTCACACCAACATCTGAATTATCAAAAGTATATGATGTAAGACCAACTCACACCAACATCTGAATTATCAAAAGTATATGATGTAAGACCAACTCACACCAACATCTGAATTATCAAAAGTATATGATGTAAGATCAACTCACACCAACATCTGAATTATCAAAAATATATGATGTAAGACCAATTCACACCAACATCTGAACTATCAAAAGTAGATGATGTAAGACCAACTCACACCAACATCTGCATTATCAAAAGTATATGATGTAAGACCAACTCACACCAACATCTGAATTATCAAAAGTATATGATGTAAGACCAATTCACACCAACATCTGAACTATCAAAAGTAGATGATGTAAGACCAACTCACACCAACATCAGAACTATCAAAATTATATGATGTAAGACCAACTCACACCATCATGTGAACTATCTAAATTATATGATGTAAGACCAACTCACACCATCATGTGAACTATCTAAAGTATATGATGTAAGACCAACTCACACCAACATCAGAACTATCAAAATTATATGATGTAAGACCAACTGACACCAACATTTGAACTATCACAGTATATGATGTAAGACTAACTCACACCAATATCTCAACTATCGAAAGTGTATGATGTAAGACCAGGTCACACCATCTGAACTATCAAAGTATATGATGTAAGACTAACTCACACCAACATCTGAACTATCAAAGTATATGATGTAAGACCAACTCACACCATCTGAACTATCAAAGTGTATGATGTAAGACCAACTCACACCATCTGAACTATCAGAAGTATATGATGTAAGACCAACTCATACCATCATTTGAACTATCAATAGTATATGATGTAAGACCGACTCACACCAACATCAGAACTATCAAAATTATATGATGTAAGACCAACTCACACCAACATCTGAATTATCAAAAGTATATGATGTAAGACCAACTCACACCAACATCTGAATTATCAAAAGTATATGATGTAAGATCAACTCACACCAACATCTGAATTATCAAAAATATATGATGTAAGACCAATTCACACCAACATCTGAACTATCAAAAGTAGATGATGTAAGACCAACTCACACCAACATCTGCATTATCAAAAGTATATGATGTAAGACCAACTCACACCAACATCTGAATTATCAAAAGTATATGATGTAAGACCAATTCACACCAACATCTGAACTATCAAAAGTAGATGATGTAAGACCAACTCACACCAACATCAGAACTATCAAAATTATATGATGTAAGACCAACTCACACCATCATGTGAACTATCTAAATTATATGATGTAAGACCAACTCACACCATCATGTGAACTATCTAAAGTATATGATGTAAGACCAACTCACACCAACATCAGAACTATCAAAATTATATGATGTAAGACCAACTGACACCAACATTTGAACTATCACAGTATATGATGTAAGACTAACTCACACCAATATCTCAACTATCGAAAGTGTATGATGTAAGACCAGGTCACACCATCTGAACTATCAAAGTATATGATGTAAGACTAACTCACACCAACATCTGAACTATCAAAGTATATGATGTAAGACCAACTCACACCATCTGAACTATCAAAGTGTATGATGTAAGACCAACTCACACCATCTGAACTATCAGAAGTATATGATGTAAGACCAACTCATACCATCATTTGAACTATCAATAGTATATGATGTAAGACCGACTCAACATCTGAACTATCAAAAGTATCTAATGTAAGACCAACTTGCACCATTATTTGAACTAGTGAAAGTATGATATAAGACCAACTAGCACCATTGATTGAACTATCAAAAGTAAATGATGTAAGACCAACTCATACCATCATTTGAACTATCAAATGTATTTGATGTAAATTGTCAAAGCTTTATGTACAATCAATTTTAAACTTTTTAAAGAAAGAATTATTTAAAAGAAACAGGAGCAGGTCATAATAATTTTGAAATAGCTCGTCTTCCAGCAGGATATGATAACTGTAGTGTGACTATAATTTTGTATTGTTTGTTTAGGAAAAATTCACTTATCCTTACTTACCCACCACCTGCCAGAACAAGCAAACAAATGGATTTTTTTAGTCCTGAAAAAGGAAATGATCTTTGGGAATGTTTTATATGTTTATTTTAAATCTATACTGTTTAGGTCTACACAGATCTGATGTACCCCTGTTTTCAAAAATGGGTGAGTCATTATTTTTATCAACAGGGGATACTGATAACAAGAATTCACTCCTGTTACAATAAAAAATGTATTTTCTCAGATCTAAAAGTACAATGTTTTACACATTGGAATAAATAGCATGCCTCGTTCAACATTTGCATGACTTTGTCGGAGGTACATCCACCCTTATTCTGGACAATGTTTTGTTGACATAATTTAGTCATCAATCTTCATGTTTTTAAAGAAGTGGTTGTGTCAGTAGATACATGTAGACATAAATATTTATGTTTTGAAACAAGTGGTATGTATCATCAAATTCGAATAGATATAAATATTTATGTTTTGAAAGAAGTAGTTTGTATCATTAGATACGTGTAGACAAAAATGGTTATGTTTTGAAAGAAGTTTTATGTATCATCAGATATGTGTAGACATCAATATTTATGTTTTGAAAGAAGTGGTATTTATCATCAGATATGTGTTGACATAAAATATGCAGACATCTGCTGCAGCTTGAGTGTTTCATATGTTGATTAGGAATTTATTTTTCAGTCAGGTTTTACTCTATATATATTTTAGTTTTGGATGCAAAAGATCTACAGATTGCATGAATGGCAAATTTTGTATTCATGAGACTTGTGGCCACAAAGGCTTATGACAACCAAGCAGGGTTTTTCTTTCTATCTTGGTAGTTGATTTTTAATAAGCTGCCATTAGGCATAGCACTATCATGCTATATTTTCCATCTGTCCATTAGGCATATCATTATGACGCTACATTGTCCATTAGTTATAGTGTTATCATGCTACATTATCCATCTGTCCATTAGGCATGTTGTTATCATGCTACATTGTTGATTTGTCCATTAGGCATAGTGTTATCCTGCTACATTGTTAATCTGTCCATTAGGCATAGTGTGATCATGCTACATTGTCCATCTGTCCATTAGGCATAGTGTGATCATGCTACATTGTCCATCTGTCCATTAGGCATAGTGTGATCATGCTACATTGTCCATCTGTCCATTAGGCATAGTGTGATCATGCTACATTGTCCATCTGTCCATTAGGCATATCATTATCATGCTGTGTTGTCCATCTGTCCATTAGGCATATTGTTATCATGCTACATTATCCATAAGTCCATTAGGCATATTATTATCATGCTACATTGTCCATCTGTCCATTAGGCATATCATTATCATGCTGTGTTTTCCATCTGTCCATTAGGCATATTGTTATCATGCTACATTGTCCATCTGTCCATTAGGCATATTATTATCATGCTACATTGTCCATCTGTCCATTAGGCATAGTGTGATCATGCTACATTGTCCATCTGTCCATTAGGCATAGTGTGATCATGCTACATTGTCCATCTGTCCATTAGGCATATCATTATCATGCTGTGTTGTCCATCTGTCCATTAGGCATATTGTTATTATGCTACATTATCCATAAGTCCATTAGGCATATTATTATCATGCTACATTGTCCATCTGTCCATTAGGCATATCATTATCATGCTGTGTTGTCCATCTGTCCATTAGGCATATCATTATCATGCTGTGTTGTCCATCTGTCCATTAGGCATATTATTATCATGCTACATTGTCCATCTGTCCATTAGGCATAGTGTGATCATGCTACATTGTCCATCTGTCCATTAGGCATAGTGTGATCATGCTACATTGTCCATCTGTCCATTAGGCATATCATTATCATGCTGTGTTGTCCATCTGTCCATTAGGCATATTGTTATCATGCTACATTATCCATAAGTCCATTAGGCATAGTGTGATCATGCTACATTGTCCATCTGTCCATTAGGCATAGTGTGATCATGCTACATTGTCCATCTGTCCATTAGGCATATTGTTATGATGCTACATTGTCCATCTGTCCATTAGGCATAGTGTGATCATGCTACATTGTCCATCTGTCCATTAGGCATATTGTTATGATGCTACATTGTCCATCTGTCCATTAGGCATATTGTTATGATGCTACATTGTCCATCTGTCCATTAGGCATATTGTTATGATGCTACATTATCCATCTGTCTATTAGGCATATTGTTATGATGCTACATTGTCCATCTGTCCATTAGGCATATTATTATCATGCTGTGTTGCCCATATGTCCATTAGGTATATTGTTATCATGCTACATCTGTCCATTAGGCATACCATTGTCATGCTGCATTGCCCATCTGTCCATTAGGCATGACATTATGCTACATTTTGTCCGTCTGTCCATCAGGCATAGCATTATCATGCTATGTTGTCATCTGTCCATTAGGCATAGTGGTATCATGCTATGTTGTCCATCTGTCCATTAGGCATAGCATTATCATGGTGTGTTGCCCATCTGTCCATTAGGCATGGCATTATCATGCTACATTTTGTCCATCTGTCCATTAGGCATAGCATTATCATGCTACATTTTGTCCATCTGTCTATTAGGCATGGCATTATCATGCAATGTTGTCCATCTGTCTATTAGGCATAGTGCTATCATGCTACATTGTCCATTTGTCCAGTAGGCATAGAATTATCATGCTGTGTTATCCATCTGTCCATTAGGCATAGCAATATCCATCTGTCCATTAGGCATAGCATTATCCATCTGTCCATTAGGCATAGCATTATCCATCTGTCCATTAGGCATAGCATTATCATGCTATGTTGTCCATCTATCCATTAGGCATATTGTTACCATGCTACATTGCCCATCTGTCCATTATGCATAGTGTTATCCTGTTAAATTGTCCACCTGTCTATCAGTCCGCCCAATTTGGGATGAAAATGTCAAAGATTGAGGTTATATATAACTGAACCCCCCCCCCCCAAATGGTTCCTGCACAATAACATTTGTTCTTGTTCTGGATGATATGTGATGACCAAACTTAGTGGACGGCATGCACATGATGGGTAAGAAAGACACCTATGGATGTTGGAGTCAGGTATCAAGGTCAAAATAAGTCACATTTTACAAAAATTGTTTTGAATAGTAAGTTTAGTTCCAACCCACTTATCTGGATAAAACTTTATAGGATAGTTTGCACTTGGGCCTAGAAAGATACTATTGCTTTTGAGGCCAAAAGGTCCGACATCAAGGTAAGTAATACAAACAAGAGAAAACAAATTATGTAAAGCAACTTTCATAACACTCTATAAAATGGCACCAAACTTTGATGATGACTTGCTGATATATGAAGGAAAGAAGCTGCAGATGTTGGGTTAGACAGCTTAAAGGTCAATGTCACAGTGACACACACACACACACAAATATATATGTATATATATATATATATATATATATATATATATATATATATATATATATATATATATATATATATATATATAATGCAGCTGGTTTCTTCATAATATATTGTGTTTTACACCATTTTCATTCAGCAAAATTCATAAATGCCTTTGGGCAAGGAAGGAGCCTATTGATTGTATGGTTAAAGTGTCAAGGTCACTGGGACCCATTGGTCACTGCTGTCCAGAGTCAGTCATGCCTTTCTAGTGCCTGCATGCAGAACTAATCCAACATATGTCAAAATCATATGATAGCCTGTCCTGTTGGGCTACCATGAACAAAATCATATGATAGCCTGTCCTGTTGGGCTACCATGAACAAAATCATATGATAGCCTGTCCTGTTGGGCTACCATGAACAAAATCATATGATAGCCTGTCCTGTTGGGCTACCATGAACAAAATCATATGATAGCCTGTCCTGTTGGGCTACCATGAACAAAATCATATGATAGCCTGTCCTGTTGGGCTACCATGAACAAAATCATATGATAGCCTGTCCTGTTGGGCTACCATGAACAAAATCATATGATAGCCTGTCCTGTTGGGCTACCATGAACAAAATCATATGATAGCCTGTCCTGTTGGGCTACCATGAACAAAATCATATGATAGCCTGTCCTGTTGGGCTACCATGAACAAAATCATATGATAGCCTGTCCTGTTGGGCTACCATGAACAAAATCATATGATAGCCTGTCCTGTTGGGCTACCATGAACAAAATCATATGATAGCCTGTCCTGTTGGGCTACCATGAACAAAATCATATGATAGCCTGTCCTGTTGGGCTACCATGAACAAAATCATATGATAGCCTGTCCTGTTGGGCTACCATGAACAAAAACTGTTAGCTAAGCTTAAATGCCTTCACCCAAAGAAGGCAAAGAAGGCACTTGAATACGAAACTATTTGCCTCAAGACTACTCTTTTATCTTCTTATATATCATTAATGATTAGTATCCTTTGTAAAGTATTTTTGTTGGTATGTTTTGAGCAAATATAGAACAATTTCACAATATCACATTGACGGCCTCTGGGTTAACCTGATTGTGATATATAGTAGCCCAGACACAAAAATTAGGCTTTGGGGACAAAAACATATTGCCAGTATTTAGATTTGAATACATGACTTATGTTTAAGAGATGTTCTTCAATTCCACTCTGGCACATAATTCACACATTAAAAGTTAGGTACTCTACTTGGTTGCAAGGACATGCATAGAGTCTGTATATTGTATATTTATGTTTTTTTTTATTTTTTATTTTTTGCAGTTGGATTTGACTTATATATGAGAATATACAGTGTCTGTGCATGTAAAACACATGACACTCCTTGTATTAATGGGTTGATGTTATTTGCAGTTGGATTTGACTTGTACATGAGAATATACAGTGTCTGAACAAAGAAAACACATGACACTGCATGTATTGATGGGTTGATGTTGATTGTAGTTGGATTTGACTTATACCTGAGTATATACTGTGTCTGTACAAAGAAAACACATGACACTGCTTGTATTAATGTATTTACATATCCCGTCAGAACTAATTAGAGACCTAAACTTAACAATTATGTTTCATAGTATTAATGGTGTTGTCTGTAAAAATGGTTATTCTCAAAATTCCAAATTACACACTAATGCATAAAGTAACACACTAAAGAATGCCTAAAACATTACAGGAGTTACTCTCATTTCAGACAATTTTTCACCAATGCACCCTGGCTTCACAGTGACTGGACTACCCTCAAAACGATATGGATTGGACCACAGTGAGACAGACCACGGTGAGCCTTTCACAGATGGTCTTTTCAACATGAAAACATCGAACTCTCAGCCTCCAAAAACTACATCTAAGGGAGCTGAAATGACAGGAAACATGAACAGTCATTATAGCAATCGGAACTTGTTTGAAACAGCAATCGATCAGAATGGTGGGATAGGTGATAGCTCCAATCTTAGAGGTGGTCTGACACATAGCAAGGGAGGCAACTCTAATGGACAAAATAACTCCTGGTATGGAAATATAGGTGGACCTGCACCATCATTTACACCTGGGCATATGACTGAGCCATATGTTCACTGTCAATATACACGAGATGTGCAACAGCCAGGATCTGGGAAATCTGAAACCAGAAGGGGTGGCTATGTGCAACAGCCAGAATCTGGGAAATCTGAGACCAGAAATGGTGGCTATGTGCAACAGCCAGGATCTGGGAAATCTGAGACCAGAAGGGATGGCTACATAAACCATACTTTTCAAACTGTTGACTCAATTTCTAATGGCTTTCTCCCATATGGAATGCATAGCCCATATTCCCAGAAAAGATCAGATGGATATCCATTCACTAAAACACTACACAACCAGTCTCATAGGCAACATCATAATCAGCCTCAAAATCAGAGGAGGCAAACATTCAATGAGTTTAATGACCCTGGATATCAAGACAACAATTACTCATTTACAGGTGAAAATTTCAGCAAGCAGGCAAAATCAAAGGACCAGTCTAGCAAGCCTGCAAGCCCAAGAAAGACAGAAAACCAGTCAACTGCACCAAAGTCACAAGCTAGGAACCAGCCTACCCATACAGGAAAGAGCAAGAAAATTGATCAACCTGCCCACCAGTCATTGGATTCAATAAATGATATCAATGGTTTCAACAATTATCAACCAAATGTATCCAATGAATGGAAAAATGGAGGCAAAACTACAACAAAACCCAGTCCCAAACCATCAAAACCTGTTAAAAAAGAAGTAGATGACTTGGACTCCATAGATGACATTGACCCGGTCTTCATACATTCAGATGACAAGCAAACTGACCCAAATAAAGACATGCATGCCACTGGTATTTTGAATGACTTTGAAACTAAACTGAAATTATCTGATTTTGGCAACTCTTCCAATGACTTTCTATGTCGAAGCAAATTAGATGTGCCAAAGTCAATATTTAGTGATAGTATAAAGAAATATTATGCATAATTAAGTTTTGTTTTACCATAGTATCTAATACTTAACTGAAGTTAAGCAAATTGTAAAAATTATCACTACTTGTTTCTTGTTAGAGATTGGTACTGAAGGCAGATTTTGATTTTGAGAAATTTAGTATTTTCACCATTGATATGTTTTATACCCTGCCTTTATAGAGCTATGGGTATATAACAGGGGTTGGCAACCAATGGCTCGCGAGCCAAATGTGGCTCAGTACATAACAAAATATGGCTCTTTTGTCATCCCTAAAATACACAAAATATTTAATTGAAATTATAATTTTAAAAAGTAAAAAATGCTTAATTACTCGTGTCAATTCGGTCTTTTTGTCACTTTCGTTTCTTCTCATATTATTAATCAACATGTTTAATATCAATAATGTTAAATTGTATACTGTCAGTTACAAATGGACTTTCTTATACTTGCTCTTTGTTGATCTCTTGCTCTGAATTGTGACATGGTTCTCTTTAAGTATAAATGGTTGCCAACCCCTGGTACATAGTAATCCTAGTGTCTGTTTGTCCATCCTCGCGAGCCCCAGGTGGCCAAGTGGTCTAAGGCACTCGCTTTTACAGATCACTGACATCTCACCTCTGTCCTCGTGGGTTCAAGTCTCGGGCTCTGCCAACGTGGGTATGTGAGAAAGCTTGCCAGTATCTTCCCGTGGGTCGGTGGTTCTTCCCGGGGTTTTCTCTGGTTCTTCCTCCACCAAATATACTGGCCGCCATGTGCTGAAAAAGGGCGTTAAACCCATAACAACCAACCAACCAACTGTCCTCCCATCTGGCACACAGTCACATTATTGTAACTAGTCATGTGGTTTTTGATGGACTGCCATTGAACTTAAACTTATGGCATCATGAGAAGATGAGTATTTTGACAAATCACTTGCTTTCACAATTTTTTTTGAAGTTATTGCCTTTTTTGTCTTCTAGCTTTGTATAACACAATCTCATTAACACAACTAGTCCTTCAGTTTTTGATGACAGATCTATGAAACTTATTGGTCATTACCTTTAAGATGTACATATATCGTCAAATCAGTGTTTGCGCAATTTTTATAAGTTATTGCCCGTTTTGACTTGCAGCTGAATGCAGAGTATGACAGAATTTTCTGGACACAACTAATTTGACACATTTCAATGGATCATAATGAAACTTAGGAAAATGTTATGATAATCATTTGAAGATGTGCATATCTGTAAACCATAGTGCTCCTGCAATTTTTTTAAAGAGTTATTTTCCTTTTTGATTCTGCTTCTGCGATTTTTTTTTAGTTCTTCTTTTACTTAAAGCCTGATATATTGCAAGACAGAATTTTGTATACAAAGCTAATCTCGCAGCTTTAAGTGGATTTCCAGAAACTTTGCATGTGTTATGGTTACCATTTGATGATACACATATCAACAAAGAACTTTACTCTCCTAATTTTTTGTTAGAGTTATTGCCCTTTATGTCCTGCAACTGAAGGAAGTGTAAGACTAAATCTTGTGAATGCAGCTTGTTTTACAGGTTTGTATGGATCACTGTGAAAGTTGATACATATTATGGTCATCATCTAAAGATGCACATATTGATGAATCTTTGTGCTCCTGTGATTTTTATAGGAGTTATTGCCCTTTTTGACTTATAGCTGATTGCAGCGAATAACAAAACTGAATGAATACAGCTACTCTGGCAGATTTTAGATGACTACTGCAAAACTGAGTATATATTATGTTCATCTGCAGGAGATATGTGTGTTAACCATTAATTTTACTTGAACTATTTTGAGAAGAGTTATGTGATTTTTTTTATACTACAGACTGATCTGCAGTTTAGGGTAGGGGTTGGATGCAGTGGAGGTGAGGGTATATTTATGTGGACAGATCTCTCACTATTCCTCTAGTCTCTTTACATGTCATGCTCAAGTTTAGTTAAACTTTACTCTATGTGTAGATTTTAAAGTATTGTCTCATTGCACATTTGTCAGATCCTAAAAACTTTTACTTTTTTTTCATGTATCAGTCCAGATCACATTTGTTTTCTATCTTTTATGGCTTTTAATGAAGCTTTAACCTGGCTACATTTTATTGAGCCCGCATCCACACAATGATCATTTTGGTGTCCATTAGTCTGTCCGTCAATCCAAACTCTACATTAACTTTCATTTTAAAGTTTTTTTACTTTCCTTTGATTTTGATTCTGTTTTATCCCACCCTTGTCAGATCTGGAATACAACTTAGGTGGCAAGCCAGACAGGCAGGCAGGTCATGGCCCACTTCTTGTGGTGAACTAAACTTTTTGTAGTGATTTCTGTTTACTGGATGTCATGGTTATTATACATATAGCATTCACCATGAATTAAATATAGTGAAACCTGCCTTACTAAACACCTTTGTATAAAAGACACCTGTCCATAAGTTTCTGGGTTCAATAAATTTTAAAATCTGCTGGTAGCCTGGCAGGCTGCCAGGAAATGAATTTGGTATCCGAGCTTCAATTCAGTTGGCCAGAGAAACTTATGTTAAACTCTTAAGGTTATACTTTTCTTTCTGCCTGCAATGAATCATTGTTAATTCTCCCATAAATAGGTATGTTTTTGAAAAGTTTTATAACAAGTCATGATTTCATGTAGTGGTATATTAGACTAACTGAATGAACCATTTGATAACCCAGACCCAGATTTTTGGTAGCCCCTGGGCTGAATTAACCACATGGTAGCCCAAACCCAGCTTTCTGGTAACACCTGGGCTACATGGATTAACCATATGGTAGCCCAAACCCAGCTTTCTGGTAACACCTGGGCTACGTGGAAGTAAAGGACACATGGATGGGCAATTATAAATTTTTGTCCCAAATATCCATGATCATTGTATATATATACATCAGACGTCAGTGGCCACAATATGTTAATTTGAACACCATGAGCAAGATTCTTGTTATTTTTTAGATTCTTTTTTTTTCTTCTCGAGATTCTTCTTGTGAGATTGCTATAAACATATAGTAGGACTTTATTTGAGTGAGTGCATATGACTAAGTGCATAAAAGATATCTTTCTACCAGTAGATCTTGCAGGGATTTTCCTTGGGTGATGAGAGTTTGGGTATGCATCTATTATTTGGGGGAAAAAATTACATTGGATTATGGGCTCATTTACATTGGGCTTGGGGACCTTTTGTGGCCTCTGTCTTGGTTTTAAAGCTGTGTCTTAAGTTTTTTAGGACAATAACATACTTATGTTTTGAGCAGTGGGAGCTCAGTTGTGCAGCTCAATGTAAAAGACACCAGCATATAAAATACAAATTTGCCTTGACAGGATTTTTACTGTAGTTGAAATATTAGTTCCATATGCAATAAGCTCTATGTAGGATGGGTCCAAGAGTTTGCTTAACTGTTTTTTTTTGCATTTATACAATGTTCCCACATTGTAATGCTGTTTATGGGAGCCATGAAAGTGACCTGCATTATAAATGAGGGAGCCTTATACTGAGAGATGTTCCAACTGTATACTGATAGTACAATATAACAAAACGGAGTCATTGCATGTATATGTATGCCCATAAACTAGTCCACATGCTAGATAAACCTTAGTGTTAAAGCTTTTCACTCATCTTGCCATAAGGCTAGGTGTGCTTATGGTATAGCCCTACATTTGGTGTGCTTCATCTGTCGTGTTGTCCATCAACATTGCTATTTTAACTTCTTCTGCAAAACTCCTGGGCTGATTTTATTCAAACTTGGTCTGAATGTTCCTTAGGACATGCTCTACTAAAATTGTGTTCTTGGTGGCTCCCCAAGCAGTGGTGTGGTTTCCACAGCAACTTAATTGGAAAACCTGTTTTTGACTTCTCCAGAATGGCTCAGCCAGTTTTGATCAAACTTTTTCTCCAAGGATTAGCAGCCAGTTGGAAAACTTATTTTTTTACTTCTTCTCCAGATCAGTTAAGCTAATTTCAATCAAACTTGGTATAAATGTTCGTCAGGACATGAATCAAGATTTTGTCCATGGTGGCTTCCCTAGCAATGATGAGGCTTCCTTAGCAACCAACTGGAAAACCTATTTTTGTCTTTAGAAAGGCTGAGTGAATTTCAATCAAACTTGGCAGGAATGTTTTTTTTAGGATATGTTCCGTTACAATTTTTTTCCAGGATGGCTTCCTTATCAACAATGTGGCTTCTATAGCACCTATATGGAAAAATGATTTTCAACATCTTCTCTGAAACAGCTGAGCAAATTTAATAAAACCTGGTTGTGGTGAATTTTAGAACATGATCTATCAAAATTGTGTCAGACATAGCTCTTCTAGCAATGGTGTGACTTCCATAGCAAACATATGAAGAAAAAAAAAATATTTTCAGCTTCCTCCTCAGAACATCCTGGCTACTTTTTGTTGAACCCATATTAGTGAGAAGACATAACAATCACTTTTCCTTTGGCAGGTTTGTCAACAGTTTGTTATGGTTTGGGGTTAATTTTTGCCATTGTATATATTTCCTAAACCCCTTGATAGATTCTCATCATACTTGGTTTTAGTTAAAAGTTTTTTCATTTGCATATATTTCCTAAACCCCAGTTTGATTTTTTTCTTCATTCTTGGGATGAATAATTATGAAGCTAAGACAATTTTATTTGCAACATGATTACTTTACCTAAGCTAATAGGTCTAATGGGCTTTCTCACAGCAGTGCTCACAGGAATAGCAAACACAAAATCTCCTCAGTTATTGTCAGTCAGCTAAGTAACATATGGAGTGGTGGTTGTTTATGACTGACCACCTTTACCTTATAATCACCTCTATGACAATTAACCATATAAACTGCCCAGAGGTGATAGTATTCCTTGAATCTAAGCATAAAGCTGTGTGAATTATGACTGTGTACGGTTTATACAGGCAACAGGTTCTGGCCATATATCATGGTGTCAAAAATGTCGCTCTTTTTTATTTGTTTTAATAAGATTTAGCAGAAATTGTGTTTTTATAAACAAGACCATGTTGGGGGCTTTTTGAGTCAAGAATCATTTTTCATGTGACACATCATGATCTCGTATGTGATTGGTGTAGATTAAAACTGACCAGACAGATGTAAACATTACAGTTTTGATGTATACACTTACTGATTTTTACAGTTGAAGCATTGATTTCCAGGACTCGTTTCAAGTTTTGGTTTTGCTTGTGAATGGTGAAGCATAGGTATCACTTTTCAGGTGATGACGGCATCTGCATCATCAATGTTTGTTTGTCTTTTTAATGTCTATACTAACACATCAAGACATTAAAGATTATATCATGTTGACGTAATGGGAGTAAAGTGACCTGCCCATAAACACCATGGTAACTGACCTAGCCAAGTCTTTGCAAGACTCAAACTTGCATCCTTCTTGTTGTGAGTCCAGTATTCTAGCCATTGACCTCTTCAGCGTTGAGGTTTTGTGTTCAAGTTTGTGAAAGTCATGCATCTTTTTACATCAGTTGCTGTATTTAGTTGAAACTTAAGTATGATATTACTACATGTCTAAAGTTTGTATTCAGATATGCTTGGGTTTCAAGTCTTATCTGTTTAAGCAAAATGCTACATTAGCATCATGCCATTCACAGTGAGAGACACCATGTTTGGCAGAACCTACCGTATATACTCGCGTATAAGCCGATATCAACTGCAAACTGCATAGACTCAGATCTGCCGTCACAGTATGTGCCAACAGATCTGGGTTTATGCAGTTTGTAAGGAATAATCAGTAGAACAAACAACGTAGACCCTGATCTGCCAGCACATTATGCGATGGCAGATCAGGGTCTGAGTTGTTTGCATTAGAAATGGCTTATACACAAGTATATACGGTATTTTGAGAGGGGGGGGGGTCAGCATGAACATATATCAGGCCTTTTAAAAGTTTTATTTATGTGGGAAACCTTGGACTGTTGTATCATGATGTAAAATTTTAATTAAATTGATGTATTTGTACACTTACCATAAATACTCGCTTCTAAATTAGGTCCAACTGAAAACAACATAGACCCAGATCTGCCGTCACATTATGTGATGGCAGTTATGGGTCTTTGCATTTGGATCCAACTTATAAGCAATTATATATGGTAAAGGCAAGACGTATTTAAAGGAGACAAGGCAGAAGTTTTCTATAAATAGTTTGTTTATTTTACTATCTAAAAATTGTCACCACCGCTATCACAAGGTAAATTCAGATATGATCAACACATATTGGATATACAAAATGTGGTACCGGATTAAAGTAAAAAATCATCAAAACAAATGCACTGTGTTGTCTGTAAATTTTTGTACACCATCAATCCATATGAATCATAATTATTTTTGGTGCTCTAATTTTGTGTACAGAGAACTCTTTTCATATAAAAACATCCAAATTGTAGGTGCTTAAGAAAATTACCATTAATATTTTTTACTTTCTTGCATAATTATACGTGCACATAAAAATGCTTGGTAAAAAGTGTATAAAAAGATTTTAAGTGCTAACTACAGTATATGTAGCAAAACATAAGATTCAATGACCATTTGGTAATTCATTACACCATCACCTCCTACACTTCTCCAAGCCTCAGCCCAGGGGATAGATTAAATTTGTAATACAGTACAACCTGTTTTGGAAAACCACCCCTTCTGCCAATAAGATAGTCTCAATACAGGTGGCCTCATTGGAGATCATTTCTCAGACTACCGTCTATACTCTCGTAAAAGTCGGCTCCAAATGCAAACAACATAGACCCTGATCTGTCATCACATAATGTGCTGGCAGATCAGGGTCTGTGTTTGTTCTACTGATTAGTCCTTAAAAACTGCATAGACCCAGATCTGCTGGCGCATTATGCGGCAGCAGATCTGGGTCTATGTAGTTTGCGGTTATTATCAGATTATACACAAGTATATACGGTAGCTCATGCATTGAGTATTTAGTCTCATGACAGGTGGTCTTTTACAGCAGTGGTCTTTCAAGACAGGTTTTACTGTATTATAGGTGAGGGTTAACATCTTTTGTACACATTTATAGATCATTTGTACACATATTTCCAGGTGTGAAGTCTAAGGCTTAGATTGGTCTTATTAGAGTTTTGTAAAATTATACATAAAATCTTGACATACACTCTGTGCCACTTGTGCAGTCATTTAGCAAGGCTTTAATGGTAAATTGTGTTTTCAGAAAGTACATTCAGTTATGTTAAATTCACTAGTTTCTGTGGTTACCAATTTTTGCAAATTTCATGGTTCCTACGAACCATGAATTCAAAGACCTAGTGAACAAAGACACCTCTTCGAAGACAATAGGTAAAATCCATGAATTCAAAGACCTAGTGAACAGTGATACTTCATTGAAGACAATAGGGTCTCCTTCCCAAATCTGTGAATTAATAGTACTGATGCAAATGTAAGTTTTTACATAACCACAAAATTTTATACCCACAAAAATAAATAAATTTTCAGTATTTAAAATTGAACTGATTTTGTTTCAAGTGTATTAGAGCCCATCTAATGCAGCCAGAGACTATTATCATAAATATACATTTTTGTTTTTATCTATTATGTAAACCCCCCGCTGTCTCCATTGAGGGGCATAGTGTTACTGCGAATATATGTTATGTCACCTCCCATCTTTTGCAAATTTTGTTGTGCACTCTATAATATTTGAAGGTCTTCATGTATTGAAACAAAATTTGGTATGAGATTTTTACATTAAGAAGACCTAGACCAAATTTGATTTTCATCATTTTCTCAACAAAAAGTTAAGCCACTGTTTGACTTAGAATATAAACCTTCATATTGGCAGGGCATCTGTGCCATATGCACACAATTTCTAGTTGTTTTATTTTTTTATTTGCATGAACAGTAGCCTGTTAAACCTTGCTCACATTAGAGTTCACAAGTGGTGAGGTTCACAAGTGAGCTCACAAGTGGTGAGGTTCACAAGTGGTGTGATTCACAAGTGAGTTCACAAGTAGTGTGGTTCACAAGTGAGTTCACAGGTGGTATGATTCACAGGTGAGTTCACAAGTAGTGTGGTTCATTGCCAAAATTTAGAATTTTTGGTCCCCTTCACAGCCTGATTGCATAGGTTATATTGTACTCATATGGGACAATTCAATTCTCCCGAGTTCAGTGCAAGTAATGCAGAAAACTGTACACACCTCTTTTGTCTGATTCAACAGAAAGAACGAGTTTTATATGGCATACATGAATACCATCAGAAAGAACGAGTTTTATGTGGCATACATGAATGCCATCAGAAAGAACGAGTTTTATGTGGCATACATGAATGCCATCAGAAAGAACGAGTTTTATATGGCATACATGAATGCCATCAGAAAGAACGAGTTTTATATGGCATACATGAATACCATCAGAAAGAACGAGTTTTATATGGCATACATGAATGCCATCAGAAAGAACGAGTTTTATGTGGCATACATGAATACCATCAGAAAGAACGAGTTTTATGTGGCATACATGAATGCCATCAGAAAGAACGAGTTTTATATGGCATACATGAATACCATCAGAAAGAACGAGTTTTATATGGCATACATGAATGCCATCAGAAAGAACGAGTTTTATGTGGCATACATGAATACCATCAGAAAGAACGAGTTTTATGTGGCATACATGAATGCCATCAGAAAGAACGAGTTTTATGTGGCATACATGAATGCCATCAGAAAGAACGAGTTTTATATGGCATACATGAATGCCATCAGAAAGAACGAGTTTTATATGGCATACATGAATGCCATCAGAAAGAACGAGTTTTATATGGCATACATGAATACCATCAGAAAGAACGAGTTTTATGTGGCATACATGAATGCCATCAGAAAGAACGAGTTTTATGTGGCATACATGAATGCCATCAGAAAAAAACAATTTTGTATTTATTGCATACCTTGTCTTTTACACATGTAACATTTTTAGTGGTGCCATTTTGAATGTAATTCAAAACAACCTGATATTCATAAAAGTTTGATTCAATGCTTCTAAAAAATATATTTTCTGTCTGGGTGTGTAAATGGATTGAACAATTTAATGCCTGATCAACCATGTGCATAACTGAATGAATATGTAATAAAACTTTGCAATGCCTAGTTATGAAATTTTACATTCATGCCTGATCAACCATATAAAACTAAATGGGTATGTAATCAAACTTTGCAATGCCTAGTTATGAAATCTTACATTCATATTATGTTGATAACATGAACAGCGTAATTATAAGTGATCTATGCAGATATTAGAAAAAAAAAATATTTTCATTATTCCGAGTTTATTGTGTGTTATGTCCAAATCTTGGTGTTAAGTCGTCTATGAACATATGTACTCATCAACCTGTCTATCTGTCCTGTTTGTATGAGGTTGTGTGTCATGTTCACATCTGTGCCGCTAAATCTAGATTTTGTATCTACATATCTTAATCCCTGCCTAGCCTTTTGCCTCTGTGTTTCCACTGAAGTCGGAAGCAGATATAGACTGTTTTGTCCATTCAATTGAAAGTATATTTGTTTCTTCGTACATCCTCAATACGTGTCAGTATGTAGATACATAGCAAGGAGAGAAACTCAACCAAACTAAAACTTACTGTGATGTAATTTTCATGCTTGAGTGACTTATTTTTTCAGCTATCCATTTGCTACACTCACTATACTGAGACCCTATTTTACCTACACTAAAAAAATTAGTGTGTGGATGCATCAGAAGGAGAATAACTCAAACATACTAATACTTGGTCATTGTGACATAATTTTCATGCCAAAAGGACTTTTCTATTTTTAGATACCTGTTCTTTACTCTTAATATCGTAGACCCTAGTTCACCCATCTACATTCCAAAAATTTGGTTATGTGGATATATCTTTCATTTGTTTTAGCTACTATATATTGGACCGTATTTAACCTACAATCATGAAAATCAGTATGAAGATGGAGAGTAACCTTACCCAAACTAGCTCACTATGACCTGTTTTTTTTATGCCTTAGTGACTTATTTAAGCTATCTGTTCATTATACCGGTACCCTCAACATCTTGAAGCCCAAAACTGGCATGTGAATACATATCAAGGAGTAACATATCCATAGTCAAACTAGGTCACTGTGACTTAAATATCATTCTTGTAGTTTAAGCTATAGACATGAAGATAGGTATGTGGATGGATCTCAGAGTAAGTCAACCATACCAAAACTAGGTTACTATGTCCTAACTTTCATGCCTTAGTGACATTTTATTTCAAGCCATTTGTTTGTTATATCCTATTATCTTTAATACCATTACATCTAATCAAATATAGTTTGCACCCATTACTGACGAAACTTTGTATGCTGATGCATCTTACAGGGTTCCCTATTTATAATACTGTTCATGGGAGTCATAAAAGTGACCTGTGTTACAAGTGATAGAACCTTATACTAACGGATGTTCCAACTAGCCTGTTATAAGTGAGGCAGCCTTATACAGAGTGATGTGCCAACTATAATGTTATAAATGAGGGAACCTTATACTGAGCTTTATTTCAACCTGTATTAAAAGTGATGAAGCATTAGAGGGATGTTTCAGCTAGACTGTTATGAGTGAGGTAACCCTATACTGAGGGATGTTCCAACTGGACTGTGTTGCAAGTGAGAAAGCCTGAGACTGAGGGATGTTCCAATTATACTGTGGTATAAGTGAGGGAGCCCGAGACTGAGGGATGTTCCAATTGGACTGTGCTATAAGTGAGGGAGCCTGAGGCTGACAGCTGTTCCAACTGGACTGTGTTACAAGTGAGGGAGCCTGAGACAGGGCTGTTCCAACTGGATTGTGTTACAAGTGAGGGAGCCTGAGACTGAGGGCTGTTCCAATTGGACTATGTTATAAGTGAGGGAGCCTGATACTGAAGGATGTTCCAGCTGGACTGTGCTATGAGTGCGGGAGCCTGATACTGATGGATGTTCCAACTGGACTGTACTGTAAGTGAGGGAGCCCGATACTGAGGGATGTTCCAATTGGACTATGTTATAAGCGAGGGAGCCTTAGACTGAGGGATGTTCCAGCTGGAATGTGCTATAAATGAGGGAGCCTTAGACTGAGGGATGTTCCAACTGGACTGTGCTATAAGTGAAGGAGCCCACAGGGCCTCGTTACCCAAAAAATTAGGGAGTATCGGTCAATGGATAGAGGGCTGGGGGGATCCAACCCGCAACAATATAACACAAGGGAAAAGGTTACTAGAAACACCGAAATACACAGAAAAAACGAAATACGCACCGAAATACACATGTATTTACATGTTCTCGGTGTATATATTGGTGCACACACAGGAATTATGATTTGTTTTTGTTTGAATAATAATATAAAGGAAATTAAAATATGACGTGATTTTGATACGAATTATTTACTTTTTTCCTATTTATAGCACAATTCGTGTAATGACGTTACTCGGTCGTACTTGATTTGACAGATCTGATAAACAGCTAATCGCAGTAATACACACACAGAATGAAAGTGAAAAATATCAAAAGTATTCGCCAACATTATATTATATATTTACTTCAACTTTTAATGATATAGTTTTTGACAAATAAATAGCATTTAATTTAATTTTTGTTTAAAAGGTTTCCAAATATTTGGCAATAGTGAAACATGTACTTGTATACTGCTTTTGATGATATGACAGTTGATTGTAAGGGTGTTAAGAAAGTCTTCTTCTTGGAAATATGTGAATGGGGAATATTCATAAAGGATTTGGAATTGACAAAGAATTCATTTAATGCCCAAAGACACAAAATAAGTAAACTCGTTTCGAGGCTGAATGTTGGATTAATTAGACGGAATGTTAGATTCCTAATAGACTATGATGCAAACAAGGTGCATTTTAATGAGCAAGGACAAAACAAGTTTTTTTTGTTTGTTTGAGGAAGGTGTTGACTTCTTTGCGAAAATAATAAGTGTTTGTATGAAAAAAAATAAGCCGACAGTCTGTCGTTAACCGTTTGTTTAATTGATTTATTCCAATAAATCCAACCGAAAACCATCATGTGCCTGATTCACATTTATATACACCACATCCTGTTTATGACGAAATCTCTAGGGAAGTATATTTCAGTGTTCAGGTTTGGATCTTTTAGCAGTATTTATCTGTCTGACCATTCGTAGAAATCATGTATTTTGTATCTATATCAATGTGGCATCTAAAGCATTTGAACAAGTTTGTGCATTATTGCTGTCATTTTTTTTCCAGTCTGTTTTTGTCGACTGAAATTATTTGTGACTGTCGGCAAGCCGGAATTCTCCAGTGCATACAAGAGCACTCCTCAGATTTCTGAATTGTCCGGTTACTAATTCATATATCAATTGTACAAATTTTGTGAGCGTTTTCGTCTTCCAGTCAACTCTCTGTTTAAGAATGTGGTTCATAGACTCACAATTATTATTTTTCCACATGCGGTCTATCTGACAGATTCTTAATGGATTATTTACTTTTAGTTTGATATTTGTCTTTTTCGAAAGCTTCACATTTATTGTCAAAGCAAATACTGTCATTAGCATCAACTAGTCCATCTTCCCCACAAATTTCTTTCAAGATATTGTTGCGGTCAGTCACGGTAACTGCGTCGTCTGTCAATATATGCCTAACGTTCTCTTGTAAATGACGTGTGCACAGGTAGAGAGAAAAGCACTTAAGCACCAATATCATAGACTTGTATATGGAATATAGTTTCTCAGTGTAAAATACAGAATGTACATAAAATAAACCATTCAGTTAGACTGTAAATAGGTGAAAAATGGCAGCAGAGATGAATAGTGAGTTCAGTCACCTAACCAAAGGGTCTATAGTTGGACTAGAGAGTGATCAAACTCATTCTAGATTGACCTGAGTGATGTCATCAAGAAACTGGTCTGATCATTGAGACTTCTTTTGTTCCTTATGATCCCAATAAGGCTACTGGAAGAAAAGAATGTATCTTGCAAATTGGAAGACTAAAATTAAAAGCAAATATTATTAAACATAGAGGAAATTTAGAAGTAAAACATACTTTTGTACTGAATTTGTTCCGCGGATCACCTATTTTCAGTAATAAAGGCTCATTGGAAGATGCAATATTATGGTATAGAAGTTTGTTACTTTTAAAGAACATTGCAACACGCTATCTTCCGTATATACTCGCGTATAATCCCATACCAACTGCAAAATGCAGTTTCATTTTTCCAGTCATTTCTGTAATGTCATCTAAAACATCGTCAGGAGTCCGCAAATATTCTGTCGTCTGTCGCGAGTTTCCATGCGGCATTAAACCAGGAAATTTCTCAACATATTCAACCAGTGACAAATTACTTGCCAGATCCCCCTCTCCTAGCCATGCGACCCTCTTTTTGTACATATTGTCCTTTTTCAACTGAGTATACCTGTGGATCACGACAACTTGATCTTTACCAGGTTGCGGATCCAAAGGTCTATACTCAGTTTTCCCCTGGACTTGTCTTTTTAAAGAATACTTCTCATTTTAAAAAAAAACTAATGGTCAGATTCCAGTTGTCAGACAGCAAATAGTACAATATAGGGGATGCACCAGCAGATGTATCCCATACACCAGTCGTCTGAAAAAGAACTTTTGCGATTATTCAACCTCTTTTCGAGGTTTTTCGCATTATTCACAATAAAGTATACAATTTCTTTCACACCACATGGAATGCATTCTACGCTTGAGTCTAATTTTAACAACAATTCCACAGCTTTTCCTGTGTCAAGAAAATTACCCTGGTCTAGGTGTGTGCAGTCAAATCGAACATGAATTAAGATACTTAAATCAATATGAATTAAACCGACTTATACCGTCCGTTCCGGAGATTACCTCCATTCCAGAACTATCAGTCATTTATCATACCACCTCCGTTCCAGAACGATCATCTGTTTATGATACCTGTCCAATCAAGTACGACCGAGTGACGAGTGCTATAACTAGGTAAAAAGTAAATAATTCGTATCGAAATCTCTCCAATCATATTTTATTTTGCTTTATATTACTATTCAAACAAAAACAAATCATAATTCCTGTGTGTACACCGATATATACACCGAGAACATGTAAATACATGTGTATTTCGGTTTTTCAGTGTATTTCAGTGTTTCTAGTAACCGCAAGGAAAGACGGGACTCCTCACCCCTTGCTATTTACAACCCTGCTAGCTTGTCCTTTTTTCATCTCCTCATGTAAAAATTACGCCAGCTGTAATCAAAAATGGATCAATTATCTTAACATCTCAACAGACCTCGTTCAATTCATGACATATTGGAGAAAATTCCACATTTGTTCGCCGATTTCGAAGAAGGGAGAGGTATGCACAAATCAATGAACCATGAACTATTGGGGATAGTGACCTAGTTTTTTTCACTCGTAAATATAGTACTCATCATAACACAGTTATATATCTGACTATGTAACTCCATAGACAATACCCCCGGTAGTGCCTGAAAATAATGAGTTTACTGTAAAAGTTAAGTAAAATCAAGGGACTGTGAAATAATGGTCATAGTGACTTACTTTTTGCTGAAAGATGTAGTATTTTACAGGGTACATCTAAACACCGGCTTATATGACTACATGTAATAACATGTGGACCTAAACTCAAGCCATTAATCTGAGTGTTGATGACAGATGGATGGAGATCACCATAAGCTGGAATTTTGTTTTGTTATCAAGCCTGAAATTCAATTTGAAGTCTGCCCTAGCATAATAATACTAGATTAATTTTTGTTGTTTTATAGCTGCCATGTTAACTGCAACTGTTTTCCAGTGTGAACATGGAATGTATTTGAAAATAATAAATTAGTTTAACGCAACTAAGTAAAATAAAATTATCTCATACAAAGACACTTTAGGGTTTACATCTGGTAATATGTAACCATAAAACAATGCATATGTAAGTAAAAATGTGTTGTCACCATTCATAGCTCTTAACACAATGTACATATTAAACTTCAACATCAAGCTACTCATCATTTGTTGGTAGTCTTTGATAAGTAGTTTTCATTTACCAGTTCTATTGCAATTTTTAAGGAAACTTGCACAACATAGTAGCTGGGGTCCATAGCTACAATACAAGTATAGTGAGATTGATTGAAAATTTGATGAATGCAAGTATTAGCAGAAGGGGATAAACAAAAAGCCAGTCAAATGTATTGTAATAATTTTGATGGCTGCCAATTTATATAATGGGATTAAGATATCCACATGCTTGATGAAAATTAATCATTGCTGTGAAAGAATGTTCATTATGATCTTAAAGCTACAAGCTTCTGAAACTTAACTGAATTTGAATGTTTTATGTAGTGTCAGGAATAAGCGGCATTAAAGGCAAAAAATCAGGAGCCATAACATGACGATGTTATTGCAGGCTTTCCATATACAATCGTTTATCAATGACCACTTGCATAATGGAGTCCATAATACTTAGGACAAGAGTCTCTCGAAGGGACTGATGCTCTATTAGTCAAAAAGAATTTCCAGGTATTCAAAACGAGACCATTTCTTCCTTTTAATTGTAGAGTGTCATATCTGTCAACTTGTACAGGAATCCCGTAATTTGTACAGTTTTTAGGGGGGTTTTGCAGTGTACAGCCATACAACCATTTTGTACAGTTTTTTATATTTTAAAAAAAAATCGGGCAAGTCCTTATTTTCGTGCTTTGATCACTACATCTGCCTTTATTTGGCCATTCATGCCCTCTGGGCGTACTGAATATTTTATTCTACCACTCTCCATGTATACATTTACATCCTGTAGAACACCTACAGGTGGTCAGTGATAAATATGGCATATGTGCACGTTCTGTTACCACTTGACTGCATATTGGGCCAAGCGACCCAAATTATCGGCAAATCAAAACACCTCAAACAAAACAAAGCCGGTATGATTAATTAGCAGTGTTTTAAGAGGCTTTGTTGCACTGTGTTTACTCAAACCAGATCCTCACGAGTGGCTCACTTTGATTTTAATCCAGCGAGTCAGTGTAATTAAATTAATGAAAGGTACTTTACCGACATCAGTGTTGGTTTTCTTTATGAACTGATTAAATGACAGTAATGATTCTTTCATTTTTAATTGATTATACAGACGATCAACTTTCACGTGCGATATTGCGTTTGAAGCAAAACAATTACGCTAATTAATGAGCTCTGTTCGTATTTAAAAGAGAAAGTGTTTGTTATGATCACTTTAGAAGCATTTGTCAAGCAAGCTGATATTTACATTGTGGATAAAATGAGTTTGCTAAATTATTTTCACAAGGAAGGTAATAAGGACGATTTGAAGAAGCAAAATTCTTGTGAAAGTGGAGGGATAAAACATAAGACTGCTACTGTGTGTGAGAATTCCTTAAACCAAGAGAGTGTAAAAATTCTAACGAACATTTCACCAAATGGACCAGAGCTTGAGGACTTTAACTCAGACACAGCTATCAACTGCTGGTGCATGTGGCAGATATGTACATGGACATTTTGTTCAAAATCCAGCAGCTAAAACATATATACATGTACCTGAAGTAGCCAAATGTATATCAACAACTGTTTTAGAAAAATTAAATTCTTTTTAGAAATAATTATGTTGTATATTTTTTCATTTGTTCTTTCTATGGATTAAGTACATACATCTCATCAAATCTCGGCAAGTGATTACCATTTTGGGACAAGTGAAAAGTAAGGTGGCCATGTGAAAAGTAAGGTGGGACAAATGAATTTTCTGAAACCACTTGTCCTGGACAAGTGGATGAAAAAAAAATTTACTCAGCCCGGTCTTTGGCATAAGGTTTTTCTGGTCTTTGTAAGTTTTTTTTTGGTCTGGTGTACAGGTTTTTGTCTCAGGAGGTTGACAGGTATGGAGTGTGCAAACCATCTCGGATATTCTTCAGCGATAACAAAATTTCCAAATTAGCTGCTGTGGTACACATATTGGATGTCAGCTTGGCACCATTTTCATTTAGGATAAAGTAGACATCATTAGAAGTCTTTTGGTGAAATTCTACGTCTTAATGATCATCCATTCAGAGGGAGTAGTGACAAGAAGATTTTTAAGAAATCATCATGGCAGCCATATTGGATTTACGACTGGCACCATTTTCGTTTAGGCCTTCGTGATAACCCCCTCATAATGATGATCCATTTAGAAGTTTTTTAGTGAAAACCCCTGTCATAATGATCATCCATTCAGGGGAAGTAGTGACAACAAGATTTTCAAGACAGCCATTGTGGCAGCTATATTGGATGTTGGACTGACACCAACAAGGTAACATAAGAAGTCGATTGGTAAAAACCCCATTTGTATATGGCCATCCATTTGGAGAGTAAAGATAACAGTATTTTCAAGATATGACTTTCCATTCAGGAGGTGTAGCAATAACAAGATTTTCAAGATGGCTGCTGAGGTGGCCATATTGGACATCATATTGGAACCATTTTCATTTAAGACAAACTGGGCATCATAAGAAGTCTTCTGGTGAAAAGTCACATCAATATGACTTTATGTTCAAGTAGAGTTGTGATAACAATTTTCAAGATGGCTTCCATGGTGGCCATATTGTATGTTTCTTTAGGGCCAGCTAGACATTATAAGAAGTCTTTTAGTGAAAACCCCCATGTTGATATGACCATCAATTCAAGAGGAGTAGAAATAACAATGTTTTCAAGATGGCCACTGTGGTGGCCATATTGGACATCAGATCAGGCACCATTTTCATTTAGGACCAACTAGACATCATAAGTCTTTTAGAGAAAACCTTATGTTGATATGACCATTCATGTAGGAGAAGTAGCAATAACAATATTTTCACTGTTGTGGCCATATTGGATGTCCTAGCAGCACCATTTTCATTTAGGACCAAGTAGATCATGTGATGAATGTATGTGTGAAGTTTCAAGGCAATCGTCTAAGTAGTTTAGGAGTAGTAGTGATAACAAACTTGTGCTAATGGATGGATGAACAACAGACAGCATACAACATACCATCCCATAAACTCTTCTGGTCTATGGCCAATAGAATTGAAAATGACAAATGATCACAGATTTAAGAACATAGTACTTTTATTAGAAATACTTAAGTATTGTGTTTGAAATAACAATATATAATGTGACTGCAGATCAAATAAAAATATGAGCAACGCAGGAAAAGAAGATCATAAGCTTCAGATCATGAAAATAAAAAATATCTTGTATGTAACATTGCAGAATAATTCAAGTGCTGCTCCACATCTCCCATTCATGTGAAAAACAAACATATTTTTTTTCCTTGGCATGTAAGATGCAAATTTTAATGATCAAAGACTAATCTGTGAAAACTAGTCAAGAACTTGCATTTCAAGCATTAGCAGTGGTGCTCTGATAAAGATGGCACAAATTAACAGCAACACAGAATACAATTTTAAACCTTAAGAAAACAATATTTTTGCCAAATATTTAACAGAGACACATAAAAAGCTTGAAAACAATAATGAATATAATGGATGATTTTTGTTAGTGTAATGGTATGGAAAATCGACTCCGGAGGTTTATCAATTCCTTGCTATTACCAACCATTCCGGTCCATCCATACAAGCTGTTCACTGGCCCAAGACCTTCATTATAATGTATCCTTTTGGGGTCCAAAACAATGAGTGCTCATAACAACCATGAAATAAAAAAGTATGGATCTTTACACAGTTTGAACAAATAAATCCTTAGTCAATTATTAGCATTGTGGCTGTTAAGTGCTACAAGTTTCAGAAAATCGTAAAGTGAATCCATGAAAAGGTACTTATTACTGTATATGAATATTTAATTTAGTTCTGAACATTTCCTTAAAAAACTGGTAACAAATTTAAAACCAAAAAGGAATCAGAAAACATTTTAAATAAGGGAAAAGTAAAACACTAAGATCTGGAAATATAATTTTGGTATTTTGAGAAGATGAAAAAATGAAATTTTTCCTCCAATTACAATATATACTTGGTTAAATCTTATGGTCCACAAGTTCTGCAATGTATAATTGTACATTAAGTCCATGACTTGGCAAATTCTACTGAAACTAAGGAATTTAAGAAACTGTCATGTGCAGTGGTCCAGCTGACACAGGGATATTCTATATAACAGTTACTTTGGCAGTTCACAGAAGAGTTTTTATAGCATTTAAAACTTACGACAAATAGTTTAAACAACTGAAATTTCTTGTTAATATAAACATATATACATAAAATGTACATGTAAAAGTACTTAATACTCAAAACACATAGGTGACAGCTATTAAATCTTTCTCCGCCCAAGTAGATAATTATCATTTTAAAAAAGATGCATAGTTAGATCTGTCAAAGATATTTGTCTGAGATCTTCCCATGTAATGAATAGGTTGTGTATGGAGGAAATAATAAACATGCGACCAAGTGAGCTGGAGATCACTCAACTGGCTGACATCTGCCTAATGCAAGAAAAGTTGGTCAAGAAATCTGGGTCAAAATGATGCTTTCTGTAGACAATGTCCTTCCATGGTATTGACTGCATATGTGATGAAAATAACCGTTCCAAAGTTTTTCAGGTTTTGGTATCTTCATCCATATCTGATGGCACAAAAAGTTCATTTATCAGATACTGAAAGGTTTCAATGTGATGATGCTTTCTGTCAAATTCGACCGAGTGTTTTTTGACAAGTTAATAAAGCTTTTCTAATTTTGGCAACGACAGTCATATTTGAATGGTGGATTGGCATCATTTGAAAAATTGTAAAAGTATTTCATATTAGATTGCTTGCTGACAAATTTTGTCATATTCTGTTGAGTGGTTTTTGAGAAGAAGTTGCTTCAAGGATTTTCTATTTTATTAATGGTGACCAGATACAATTTAGGGCTCTCAAGGACATGGGTTTGTTTTTGGTTTGGTTTTGTGGGGTTTAACTCATTCAGCCCCAGCACTGTTATCAGTAGCACTGCTGCTATGACCAGCAGCACTAAACTGTGTCTAGCTGATTGTGCCCCAGAGAGTTTTTACCTATTTTGAAAAGTTTGTAAACATCATGCACATGTATTCATTCTTACCTTAATTTCCCTTCTTATACCCAATAAAAATCCATGAAATTTTCACCAATTGTTCCAAATAAATTTGTCTACACAGTCATGTATTTTTTAAGCTATTTGTCCACTAAAATCATCGATTTGGACAGACCGAAGATGATCGTTCCAGTTTACAGATCCAAAAGAACTGTATCATCGTCGCCATCAGCATCGTCTTCTTCTGACGATTCAATCTCATAAACGTTTATGTCCGAGTCTAAATCTCGTAAAATATCCAACTGCCCAACATATCTTTCCTCTGCTTGCTCAATATTTTTGAGATCAAACCCGAATAATTCCTCGTTTTCGCTCTCATCAAATATCACTCTTAAGTCCGCCATTGTTTACAATTTCTCATGAATGAAACACGTGTAGTAAAACTGGTCTCAATTAGGTGGCACTCTACAGATAATACATGCTTCTGAGAGAGTGACAGGTGTAAGATGAAGTATTTTGCATTTGCAACATGCACAATGGAGAGAATGTTGGCATACCTCTATGTTACTTTCATGTACTGTGGCTGAAATTTCTTTACATATTGTACTTGTGGACACTGGACATGATCTAAGCACACGGCAGACAAAATGGCAGCTCTAAAGTACTCGAAAAATCAGCCTGAATTAGTCAAAAGTGCACTATTTTCAGGAGTTATTAAAATAGGGAAACGAATTTTGCCAGAGCAGACAATACCAGCCTCTGAAAGTACTATGAATAAATTACAAAATATCTAAAAAGTAAAAAAAGTTATTGGCTATTTTTTTTTTTATTTACCTTTGAAGTCCAGGAAGTGAAAATGACTAAGCGGAGCTAGCAGTTTTTTGAGAGGTGCACATCTTAAGTAAGACCAAGCTGTATACTCTATAACCCAAATTTCACCCATCAATTATACACCAAAATAAAGGGAATTCAAAGTTCTTTTAACAATGCCTAAGATATACAAGGTCTTTTTTAAATAGCCAGAACAGCCAGTGAGGAAACCTTGGGTAATTCTTTTTCTTTAAATTTCTAACCCTATGCAAAGTACGAAACTGGAGAGCGCCACCTTAAAATAAATATGAAAATTTGTGCAATTGCTTTTCTCTTTCTCATATAATTATGTATGCATTTCTCAACAAAATGGTATATTAACATTGATGTTATGCATAAAAATAAGCTAATTATGCCTATTTTGCTCTTGCTTACACAATATGCCTTGTGGCAGTATTTTGTGTGCAATGACCTAAATTATGGGAAAATTAGAAGTCTTAGAACATAGGAGTAAAGTCAACTTAAATTTAAAACTGTTGTATTAAGTCTAAGAAAAATATAGCAAAAATGTTTCTTTTCATTCGGTTGTAATAAAATTCTGGAAAATAATGATAAAAAAGCAGATTCGCTTTCTTCCATATACTAGTGTTAAAAGAATTAGCAAACTTTGTACCCTTTGACCTTTGACCTCTGTGAACCTGAACTCTTCCATCCCTGTTCAGTCTCTAAATTTTATTAGTGACATCTCATGAATAATTGTGGCAAGTTTCATGTTCCTGTCTTTTACCAAAACATTGGTTGCTATTGTTGAGAAAATGCAAGGTGTAGTTTTAAAATAGCCCACTTTTCATCATGGGGGGGGGGGGGGGGCTGGGCTTGTGTGGGACTTTGCTACAAATGAATACTGTTCTGTGGGAAAATACATGAGAATTATTCAAAAGGACTGTTTATATGCTTGCGGCTTAAATGTTTCAGCTATACAACCAAAATTAAATCATATAATAATAATGCATATGTTGACTTAATGGTGGCACTCTACAGATAATACATGCTTCTGAGAGAGTGACAGGTGTAAGATGAAGTATTTTGCATTTGCAACATGCACAATGGAGAGAATGTTGGCATACCTCTATGTTACTTTCATGTACTGTGGCTGAAATTTCTTTACATATTGTACTTGTGGACACTGGACATGATCTAAGCACACGGCAGACAAAATGGCAGCTCTAAAGTACTCGAAAAATCAGCCTGAATTAGTCAAAAGTGCACTATTTTCAGGAGTTATTAAAATAGGGAAACGAATTTTGCCAGAGCAGACAATACCAGCCTCTGAAAGTACTATGAATAAATTACAAAATATCTAAAAAGTAAAAAAAGTTATTGGCTATTTTTTTTTTTATTTACCTTTGAAGTCCAGGAAGTGAAAATGACTAAGCGGAGCTAGCAGTTTTTTGAGAGTGCACATCTTAAGTAAGACCAAGCTGTATACTCTATAACCCAAATTTCACCCATCAATTATACACCAAAATAAAGGGAATTCAAAGTTCTTTTAACAATGCCTAAGATATACAAGGTCTTTTTTAAATAGCCAGAACAGCCAGTGAGGAAACCTTGGGTAATTCTTTTTCTTTAAATTTCTAACCCTATGCAAAGTACGAAACTGGAGAGCGCCACCTTAAAATAAATATGAAAATTTGTGCAATTGCTTTTCTCTTTCTCATATAATTATGTATGCATTTCTCAACAAAATGGTATATTAACATTGATGTTATGCATAAAAATAAGCTAATTATGCCTATTTTGCTCTTGCTTACACAATATGCCTTGTGGCAGTATTTTGTGTGCAATGACCTAAATTATGGGAAAATTAGAAGTCTTAGAACATAGGAGTAAAGTCAACTTAAATTTAAAACTGTTGTATTAAGTCTAAGAAAAATATAGCAAAAATGTTTCTTTTCATTCGGTTGTAATAAAATTCTGGAAAATAATGATAAAAAAGCAGATTCGCCTTCTTCCATATACTAGTGTTAAAAGAATTAGCAAACTTTGTACCCTTTGACCTTTGACCTCTGTGAACCTGAACTCTTCCATCCCTGTTCAGTCTCTAAATTTTATTAGTGACATCTCATGAATAATTGTGGCAAGTTTCATGTTCCTGTCTTTTACCAAAACATTGGTTGCTATTGTTGAGAAAATGCAAGGTGTGGTTTTAAAATAGCCCACTTTTCATCATGGGGGGGGGGGGGGGGCTGGGCTTGTGTGGGACTTTGCTACAAATGAATACTGTTCTGTGGGAAAATACATGAGAATTATTCAAAAGGACTGTTTATATGCTTGCGGCTTAAATGTTTCAGCTATACAACCAAAATTAAATCATATAATAATAATGCATATGTTGACTTAATGGTGGCACTCTACAGATAATACATGCTTCTGAGAGAGTGACAGGTGTAAGATGAAGTATTTTGCATTTGCAACATGCACAATGGAGAGAATGTTGGCATACCTCTATGTTACTTTCATGTACTGTGGCTGAAATTTCTTTACATATTGTACTTGTGGACACTGGACATGATCTAAGCACACGGCAGACAAAATGGCAGCTCTAAAGTACTCGAAAAATCAGCCTGAATTAGTCAAAAGTGCACTATTTTCAGGAGTTATTAAAATAGGGAAACGAATTTTGCCAGAGCAGACAATACCAGCCTCTGAAAGTACTATGAATAAATTACAAAATATCTAAAAAGTAAAAAAAGTTATCGGCTCTTTTTTTATATTTACCTTTGAAGTCCAGGAAGTGAAAATGACTAAGCAGAGCTAGCAGTTTTTTTAGAGGTGCACATCTTAAGTAAGACCAAGCTGTATACTCTATAACCCAAATTTCACCCATCAATCATACACCAAAATAAAGGGAATTCAAAGTTCTTTTAACAATGCCTAAGATATACAAGGTCTTTTTTAAATAGCCAGAACAGCCAGTGAGGAAACTTTGGGTAATTCTTTTTCTTTAAATTTCTAACCCTATGCAAAGTACGAAACTGGAGAGCGCCACCTTAGTAACCTTGGCTTATAAATAATTCAAATTTACACAAACGAAAGTAAAATCATTTCTGATTGGTTTAATATTGTCAGATTCTTGGAAAATCCCCAATTGTAACCAATCAGAGACGTTGTTACTAACACACATTCACCACGACTGTAGACGGGATCGGCCATTGAATGCTGTAAACAAACCACGACTACAGGCGGGATCGGCCATTGAATGCAGAAAACGGATCATGCCTATAGGCGGGATCGGGGCCGAATGAGTTAATGACATTTTTCAGCACCCGAGAGGCTATACATCTGTACATGGTGGCCAGTATATTTGGTGGAACCTAGATAGACCCCAGAAAGAACCACCGACCCATGGGAAGCTACTGACAAGCTTTCTCACATACCCACGTTTGTCATGCTGAGACTCAAACTCACTGGGACAGAGGTGAGATGTGTAAGTGATCTGTAAAGGTGAGTGCCTTAGACCACTCAACCACCTGGGGCCACTCCCAAGGACATAGGTCCAGCAAAGAATAAGTGTGAAATGTTCAGAGAATGCCGAATTTTTATCTGTATGCCCCCATTATGCACCCTTCTGATCATGTTTTTGCCAACCAAGCATTTACCAGGATAGCATAAATAAATATACAGCCAGTGTGACTTAATCTTTACCTAAAATAACTGGTTGATGTCTTGCTTGAACAGTCAATCCACCTCCCAAAGGTGATTGTAATACATGTACATGTGAGAATACACGTAAATTTGGGTCATAATTTACATGATGTCTTGTATATTGAGCACATATGTTAACAGAATTTACTAAGTTTTGTGATACCAGTTTCTTTGATGGCATCAATCATGTCATTGCTCTTCCATTTGTTACAAGTGGGGGTAGGTGGATTTTATTGTTTTTCATGCAACTAAAATGACTGGTGAGCATGAAAGACATACATGATTTTGGTTTGGTTGGGCCCAGCCCACTTTAAGGTTTTTGAGCCAAATGTAGGTATGTTTAGGGTTTAATGGCACATCAGCACAATCCTGGCTATACAGTGCTGATTAAAAGTACAGTTCAACAAATATAAAGGGAAAAACTGCAAAATACTTTCGAAAAATAAACCCTTCCAAATAAACATAACCATGTGGTGCTCCATGAGAAAAATAAAAAATCCTGAAAAGGTTGCAAAAAATATTGAGTTTAAATCTGCTACAATCTTCAGAAAAATAAACCCTTCTAAATAAAAGCAAATATTGTCTCTTACAAGATAAAAAGTAAAAGATGGCCAAAGTTCTGTAAAAGGCATTTTTTTTAAAAAAAAATGGTTACAAGGTTAAAGTCCTTGAAATACAGGATCAAAAAATTGCTGGATTGAGTTCACCTCATAAAATTTATGTCTTACAGTCTGGAAGTCGATACACTCTACAAGAATGTGCTCCAATGTCAGTGGACACTGAAATGGTACATGTTCCAGTAGAGGCTCACCTTTGGAGGTATGCACGTGTCAGGTATGTGTATCCTATATGCGAGTGACACGATACCACCTAACCTCCGTGATGTTTTCTATATGAATAATGCCAATTTCTAATGGTGGGTTGGATGTTTACATGCTAGTTTGCGGAATTTTCAATCCACACATTTTCGCCAAATATATAGAACATACTGATTGATATAATATTTAAAGTCCCTATATGGGATCTTCCATTCAGAAACAGACAACTGCAGAGCTACCTTATCTGCCCTCTACTTCCTCTCGACTGGGTAGCCAACAGTACAGTACACTTTTATTGACTGTATAAGCAGAACATGTTTCTGTAAGATTTGGAATGTACAAGGCATTGACTAGTTTTGCTGGGTAATAAGAGTAAAGTGTCTTGCCAGTTTGGTTTGGTTTTGTGGTTTAAATGCCAATTTTCAGCACATGATAGGCTATATATGGCGGCCAGTATATTCGGTGGAGGAAGAACTCTGGGAAACTCATGAAGAACCACCAACCCACAGGAAGCTACTTGCAAGCTTTCTCCCATATCCATGTTGGCCAAGCCGAGACTCGAACCCATGCGGACAGAGGTGAGATGTCAGTGATCTGAAGACCACTTCGCCACCTGGGGCCCTGTCTTGCCTAAGGACACACCATGGCACTCTATCTGGGAATCATGCTAACCAGAAAGAAGTTTCTTACAAGTTGTTTAAAGATTTTTCTAAATTCATGTAACATTTTGTGGCAGATTGGCATCATTTGTACAAATCTAAAAGCCCTTTATGCCAGGGTGCCATAAAATTTGGTCAAATTCTGTTGAGGAGCTTTGAAAAGTCATTTAAATCTTTTAGTTTTTAGTAATGGTGGCTATATTTGATGGCAAATTGACACAAATTGAACATATCTGAAAGACCTTCATACCAGGATGCTTTCTTCCAAATCTGGTACAATTCTGTTTAGCAGTTTCTAAGAAGCAGCAATTTAAAAAAAAAATTCTACTTTTAGTAATGTGGTCTTACTGGATGATGGATCAACATCAACTGAACAAATCTGAAAGGCCTTGTTGCCAGGAAGCTCCGTGTAAAATCATGTGCAAATTGGTACAGATGTTTTTGAGAAGAAGTTGTAAATAGCAACTGTGAACGGACAATGCACAGCAGACACAGGGCCATACCACAAATTCACTTGACCTTACTGTCAGATGAACTAACAAAAAGCAGATGTCATTGGACTATGTTTCTTAAGGTCAGGAGAAAACCTGAATCTTAATTTAAAAGTTTTTTATTATTATTAGTAAATAACAAAAACTTGAAGTTCCAAAGATTTTCTAACTGGTTAACCACAAATTAAATAACAAGATACCCATTTCTTGTCAAGAGTGCCTTTTATTTAGGTAGAAAGTAAAAAAACTTGAACACTGAGCTTAATCTAAACAACTTTAACATCAACCTCAATCTAGGGTGTGGATTGACATACAGACAAATATATGGCCATGTACATGGATGCGAAAGTGATTGTTAAGTCAAGCTGTCTGTTTAGGCTTACTTGACAAAAATTTAAATCTATAAAACTGTTACCTATTAAAAATAAAAGCTAATTGCAATTGCCCTGAACAATTCACACAACCATTTTTTAATACATTAGACTTTATACTTACAGAAAAAAATGTATTTTTCAAGAAGCAACACAAATTGTACCACTAGTATCTGGCAGAGTTATGTACAAAAGTTGTGATTTATTAATCCATAACCATATATAAAATACATGAACAGTTTAACTGATTGACTAAGAAATCTTACAGGGTTTTAGATAATTAATTACATTTTTCTGTTACTTACTGCTCTACAAGTAATTCAGAATCCAACCAACTTTAACAGCAAGGAAATAGGTCACATTGTGGAGCCTATCATGTGCTTTCAGGTGTTGTAGAAATCACAGTTGCATCTATACATTTAAACTGTATATTCTGAAGAATTCAACTTTATCAAATTCACTGGTACATGAAATGTAAATATATACATCAAGACCTATATTATCTTACCAGACCTATATGAACAGCCTTTCCCCATGATGTCATATTGGGGACTGAAATGTTGGTGCTTCGCCCTGACAAAATTTACGAAGCACCCACATCTTCTGCTCCTACACCCCCACCCCCACCCACCACCTTTCTTTTGATCACTAAACTACATGACCCTAACATAGTTATTTTCTATAAATTATCTTTATTTGCATGTGTATACTACTAGTGATTGAAAAAGTAAATGTTATATGTGTTTTCAACACAAAGAGATATTTATTGTAAAATATCCAATCAGCAGTTTGCCCTTCAATTATACTTAATGCCCATTTGTAGCAGAAAATGCCCTTGTACCCGATCTACTATTTCTTGAGTTCATGGAACACAATATTTTGCCTATGCACCATACAGTTCCATGGAACATTATATTTTTACCTATGCACCAGAGTTCCATGGAACATGGTATTTTACCTATCCACCATAGAGTTCCATGAAACATGGTATTTTGCCTGTGCACCATAGAGTTCCATGGAACATGTTATTTAACCTATCCATCAGAGTTCTTTGGAAGGAGGTATTTTTTCCTGTGTACCATAGAGTTCCATGGAACATGTTGTTTAGCCTGTGCACCATACAGTTCCATGAAACACGATATTTTGCCTGTGCACCATACACTAATGTATAATATGTTCACAATATAAATTCATGGTGTTTTATGCTTTTGTTTTTGGAGTCAACTGTACCCCTGTAGATGCAGCATGTTCAGTGCTCAGCACAAAAATCACGCCAATCGCCCAACAATAACACACGGAAAACAAAGCCACAAAGAGTACACTTTATTTCAACACCTATGAAGTCAACAACAGACTACACATATTTAAATGCATCACCTGTGTACATCCCACATGCAAAGCATTTTTAACTTTTATCTTAACACTGACCATGGTGCAGTTAGTGCAATATAAGTGATACATATACCTAAGTCTTGCCTGTTACTAAAACATGGGAGATATCAAGAATTTTATGCCTACCTTCAACAGCATTAAAGTGAGGTATCGCTATAGTCTTTAAGATGAATATACCCATCACGTTTCATGATTTAACAGAAAGAAGTGTCGAATAAATGGAGCTGAATGCAAATATTTAATAACCAAGCCTATCACAAAAATAACACTGGAAAGTGATACTAATGTCTCGCTTAGGTTTGTCAGGTGAGACAAAAATTCCAAGCTGTAGCATTGCATGTGCCAGTGAAGGTAAGTATTTCTATTTCTTTAAGCTGTTTGGGCCTGCTTCAATGATTGAAGGTATTCCTGTCGTTTTGGGTGGTCCTCAGCTGGTCTGTTAATAGGAGTCCACATTGGCTCGCCAATGAACAGTCGCATAGTCTTCATGTGATCCTGGAAGCAACAAAAAAATATTTCATTCACATCTTTATTAATACTATACTACTAAAGTGATGATGATGATGATGATGATGATGATGATGATTATTATTATTATTACTATTATTATAATTATTATTATTAAATTCCAAGGTGAAACATCTTGGATTATATGCACCATCTTCAATTATTTTCAATATAATGCTCATACATGTTTTTCTTTTGGAAGCTACAGTAGCTCAGTTAGAAAAGCATCGGCTTTGTAATCCAAGGGTTGTGGGTTTGATATCTGACCAGACCAGGTTGGGTTGGCTGCCTCAACGTGTCCTTGGGAACGGCACTTTTCTCCCATTTCCTCGGCTGGGAGCAGTGGTTGCTCAGTGGTTAGCATGCTGGACTCGCTACTGAAAGGGTGCAGATTTGAATCCTACCACCTGACCAGCCTGGGTCAGCCACTGTGGTGTGCCCTTGGGCACGGCACTTTACTCCAACTGCCTTAGCACTAAATAATCTACTTGTGTTGCTGTTTCTCCAACCAAACAACCCATTTCCTCTGCATGATATAGCCAATAATGCATTAAAAGTGCCATTAAAACCTACAAATTGTTCTGGTATCAACATTTGCTGAATCACCTGGGGGTTGTTGAAGCCTGAGCCCAAAGGGCAAGGGTTTCAACACAACCAAGGGATTTAGCAAACAGTGATCCCAGAAAAGACATGTTTGATCGCTTTTCTTACACAAACAAAAAAAATTAAATTTTTTTCTCTCACAAATTCAGATCCAATTTCAAGTTTTACAAGTGAATATGCTGCTCTTGTATGCTGATTTACTTGATCCTTTTCAAGGGTGCATGCAGAAATGCAGTCTTTTGTTTTGGATGTGGCCCAGAGTAAAGGATAAGTTTAACAACACACACCAAAGCATCAATGGCACGTGAAATACAATACAAATACATGGACAGGGCCATTCTGATAAGCTTCATTCAACAATGCTGTGCATTCATTCTTATGTTTAAATATTTCCATCACAAGTTAAAGTCACTTGTACATGCCAAACTTGTATGGACATGTTAGAAAATTGCTATATCTGTTAGAGAAAATGTAGTGGGGGTGGTGGTGTGGTAAAACTAATTTTAATTATGAAAAACTTACCTGCTCATTTTGCACTCTGCTAAATATAGCTACATCAAACATTCCATAGACTGAGGTTTTTGTCATATGAATTCGTGAAGAAGAAAAAGATTCTACATTTTAAAATTTCTTGCAGACCCTTTTTCAGTCTATCAATACATGACTTTACTTTTCTCACAAATAAGCTTACTGAATCAAAAGATACCATAAACATCAAATTTAAATAACCCACTTTCACTTCTTGATTGTACTGACAGAAAACTGGAATACTGCAACAAATCAGCATGTCCTTAATTTTTTTTCACTGATTTAAAGCAGTCTCCCTCGAACCTTACAGTTCTCGGCCCTGTTTACTAAATTTCTGAGCCCTTAGTAACTTTTTATCCAAATTTTAATGGAATCATACCTTCTATGCAACTTTATGGATTCCCTAGTGATGCTTCTGAGAAAGGATAACAAGGTCCCAACTACAAATCTGAAAACTGCTGAGATAAAAACAAAGGACCATCTTACAAGTCAACAATGTTAGAGAGTTTTCTTACATTTGTGTCCAGAGTAAAACGATGGTAAATTCCAGCTGGGATGACGATCATGTCTCCTTTAACACACTCGATCCTAATCCATTGGTCCAGTGGATTCCGAACATCAAAATAACCACTCCCATCCATAATGAACCGAATCTCCTCATCAGAATGCAGATGTTCAGTGAAGAACATCTTTAGCTAAAATTACATATAAAAAAAATATTTGGTGGACATTTGTCATGGTTAAAACAAATTTGTAAATAATTTTTAATGATGGTCTATGAAATGTTCAATAAAAAAATTAAATGGTTATTTTTCCAAGTGAGTGCAATTTAAAATATTGTAAAAAATTCAACCAATCAACCCATTAATCATCAACAAAAATGGCATTTGTCCATAAATGCCTGGCTTGGTTAGATCCATATAGAATTAAATTTTTGCTGTTGGAAGTTCTAGAGTAACAGTTATTCTAAGTATGCAGTGTTACACCATGAGCATGGGATTGTGGGTTTCCCAGAATATATTGTCCAATGTCCCCGAAATCTTGACCCATGTGTACCTCCCCCACCCCCGGGTGCACCTTTTCATCAGAAAATAGAAAAATATGCCTACAACTTTTCTTTAGTGGACATCCATCTCTATCTATGTTGGCGCTAGCAATAACCAAAATCGCTAAAGGTGCTAAAAACTGTAAGATGACATGTAACATCTATTTAAAACAATATCTGGCAATGAAAACATTCAGAATTTGTGTAAGTCAGGCAAGGTGCAATGTAAAATCTTTGATCGCCGATAGTGTCACGTATTTAAAGGTTAAAATCACACCCATGTTGATTAAAATTAGATTTGCACCATTTTCATTTAGGACCAACTAGACATCATAAGTCTAACACCCAATTCTGATGTGACCATCCATTCAGGAGGAGTAGTGATAACAAGATTTTCAATATTGCCACTGTGGCAGCCATACTGGATGTCCGAGCGGCACCATTTTCATTCAGGACCAACTAAAGAATGGGAATGTGTGTGTAAAGTTTCATGGCAATCGTCCAAGTAGTTTAGGAGGAGTAATAATAACAAACATGAGTTACTTCAGCACACGATAAAACATATATCTCAATAATGTAAGTGTCCAAGGAAAATATGATAGTATGGTGCAGGCAACAAAGTTAAGGTAACAAAACTGTCAAAGGAAATACGATTATCTCATTTGTTAGCAATACTATTGGATTATGTATTATTATTTTCCTTTGTCCCTTTTAAATGTTGGAAATAATGTTTTAAGGATTTTTAAACGCGTTACCGTTGTCTGTTATTTTATATACATTTTACAGAATGTTTACAACTTTACGTTTTATATATTACCTTGTTGCACTTCCTTGTACATTTATTTGGAAGGCTTTATCGTCGTAATGTTTGTGCAATTCATTTTTACATTTTTGGAACATAACCTTTTGTTGGCACTACATAGATACTTTTGTGCTGAGGTTCCGTAAAGTACTAGTACATACATACATACCGGCACATTGAAACTGTGTTCCCCAAATTTGAATGGTGGGGGATACCGTATCCCCTACCCTTGGGATCCTAGGTGCAACACTGCAGTACATCACCTATTCATACAATTATTACCCTTTTGCTGAGATTATACGTAGTTGGTGGACAATTTGAAGTTTACCCAAAAAAAAAACAAGATTAAAAATTTTTTATACCTGGGAAAAAAGGAAATTACAGAATGTGCAGTCTTGTCTATTTAAAGATCACTGGTAAAATGTCCAAGCATTTAACTTTTTAACGTGATATTTATGAAACACAATTACAAGTCCACACAATCTCAAAATATGAAGGAAAAAAAAAAAAAAAAAGGGCATGAACAGCCCATTATATGCCTTCCATGTGTTTAATAGTCTTCTATGTAGGCACTAGTTGGGCATGGTTTAGTCTGGAGACTATTAAACAATGGGACTCAATGACCTGGACCTCTGGTTAAAGTTTGTGGTCTTACACAAAACTTACTATCAAGAAACTAGTATTTTCTTATTTAGACTTACTATGACTCTTATTTAGACTTACTATGACTCTTATTTAGACTTACTATGATTCTTATTTCAACTTATTATGACTCTTATTTAGACTTACTATGACTCTTATTTAGACTTACTACGACTTTTATTTAGACTTACTATGATTCTTATTTCAACTTATTATGACTCTTATTTAGACTTACGACTTTTATTTCGACTTACTATGACTCTTATTTTGACTTACTATGACTCTTATTTAGACTTACTATGACTCTTATTTGGACTTACGACTTTTATTTCGACTTGCTTTGACTCTTATTTCGACTTACTACGACTCTTATTTAGACTTAAGACTTTTATTTCGACTTACTATGACTCTTATTTAGACTTACTATGACTCTTATTTAGACTTACTATGACTCTTATTTAGATTTACTACGACTTTTATTTAGACTTACTATGACTCTTATTTAGACTTACTATGACTCTTATTTAGACTTACTACAACTCTTATTTATACTTACTATGACTCTTATTTAGACTTACTATGACTCTTATTTAGACTTACTACAACTCTTATTTAGATTTACTACTCTTATTTAGACTTACGACTCTTATTTAGACTTACAACTCTTATTTAGACTTACTACGACTCTTATTTAGACTTGCTATGACTATAACCTCTGATCTTTAGGCCCCAGAATCAACATGTTTCTTTATTACCCTAAGTGCACCCACAACATTTGGTCAAGAAACTTACTATAAAAAAAAGTTATTCTGCAAAATTCCATTTTTCTTGATCTTTGTCTTTTTCACCCCAAATTCAATAGGCTTCTTCCATACCCTAAGAGCAAGCCCTCCACAAACTTTGGTGAAGGTACATGGTCTAGAACTGAAATTTATGTGCAGAAACCATTTTTCTTCTTTTAGAAACAACGACCTTGACCTTTTGACCCCAAATATGACTGGTTTCATCCTTATCCCATGTGTCAGCCAAACACAAGGTTTGGTATAGGTCTGTTATATATTCCAGAATTTTAAACTATAATTTACTTTTCTTTTTACTCAGTAAAAGGGGCAGAATTAATCTGTTTATAGATTCTGTATGTAGGCTTCCCAGTGTCAAAACAAAATTCATTTCTTCACATATACAGTGGTCTCCCAAGGGCCTTTTACCATAGCAGTCCCAATATACTATTACTTCCGCCCGTGATGCTTTAGAACCAGCCAATACTCGATGCACCAGTGCTGATACACTTTAATGTTTCCAGATATTCTTTAAAAAATGAATTAGTCTGTTAAGTAAACATCCTGTCGTGTAATTCAGAGCCTTACCACTCAAATGGCACCTATTCTTACCTATTCTAGGGTATGTAATTAAGATAATCTGGGTAATCCGTGATAATTATTCACTCACTTAGCTGTTATCTTTGTACCTGGCTTGGCCTGACTGTCGGTGCACTCACTCACTGAGCTGTTATCTTTTGTACCTGACTTGGCCTGACTGTCAGTGCACTCACTCACTTAGCTGTTATCTTTTGTACTTACCTTGGCCTGACTGTTAGTGCACTCACTCACTTAGCCGTTATCTTTTGTACCTGGCTTGGCCTGACTGTCAGTGCACTCACTCACTTAGCTGTTATCTTTTGTACCTAGCTTGGCCCGACTGTTAGTGCACTCACTCACTCAGCTGTCATCTTTTGTAGCTAGCTTGGTCTGACTGTCAGTGCACTCACTCACTTAGCTGTTATCTTTTGTACCTGGCTTGGCCTGACTGTCAGTGCACAACCTTTGATGCTGGTTTTGTCTTTGCACTCACAAAGCCATGTGATCAGCCAGCGATGATGGAGTCCTCAGGCAATATTATTATATGTCATTTCCACTACCAGCTAAAATTGTGTGATTCGACAGTCCATGTATTATAGCTATTTTGAAGTTAAGCAACTTCTTAATAATCATTCTGAAAGATGGACACACCACTTTAATAAAACAAAATATTACCCAGAGTCCAGCCAGCCCCATGTATTTGTCAGAATTGCAGATAAAAGAATAAAAACCACAATCAGTGAGCTATTTCTATACTCTTCATAATTGCCACTGATGAACTTACAACCATATTATGTCTTTTACATTTAAAATAAACATAATTTGTATAGTTTCATGGTTTATTTAAATTCAAAGACTAATGAGTCTTGACCGTTAATACTATGTAAATATATGCACTTTTTTATATTTCACTGATATTAATTTTGTTCACTTTTATCATGATAGCACACGTTAGACATTTTATGACGCTAATGCATGCTGACCCCCGACACTATCAACAATTTCTGGGGAGATCACATATACATTCAACTGTTTGAGGTTCAATCTTTTAAGATAAAAACTGCTAAATAATCGGACTTTTTTTCTCTTATGATCAAAAGGAAGATCCTCTTTCCGCATAAACGACCGTTTTATCTTATTTTTAAGTTAGAACTGTTCCACACCTGCTTCAAACCAGCTTGTGAACAAGTAAATATGCTTCAAAAATAGCCAAGATTTATTTTTGCCCTCTATATGTTCTGACAGACTTCCAGCCTTCGGTATATAAATATGGTAATTAAAATAAATTAGTTTGCCTATCTGTGTTTGAAATTTGAAGCAACTTCGATCATAGTGAATTTTTACAATTTTTCATCTGAAAAATGTTCTATACCATTGCTTTCTAAAACTGGACATTCACTCTGAGCACATATTTGTGCATTTGCCAACTGAGGTAATCTCTGCATGGTTGGTGTTTATGATCAAATGACTGTATGACACTTTCCCTTTTAGGGTTTGGGACTTATGATCAATCAGAAAAACATAAATCAAGAACTTAACCAAAGATTTTCAAATGACATTGACCTAGCCAGAGTGTTACAGGAAGGTCAAGTGTGCATTGATATAAAATGGCAATGCTTTTTGATTCTGCAGTACAAGTATGATAGCTATCCCTCACTTTTTAAATAAAAAGTTACGAAGAATTTCCAAATGACCTTGGCATTGCTGGAGGATCAGAAGAAGGGGTCTGGTGGATGGATATTAAAGGGAAAAACTGACTTATTCTACAGTACAAGTATAATCAAAACCAACCCTCTTTGAGTTTGGGTCTTATGCCCACAAAGAAAAGCTTGTAGCCTCAAACTTAACCATTGCTGACACCTATAAAGTCCAAATAAGTGATCAGGCCTAGAAAAATTAAACATAAATATCTTTGTAGCCTGAATAGTAGATTGAAAAATGTACTTGTCCTGCTAAATCTTCACTAGTCCTTCCTATAAACACTGACTGGAGACCAATGAAACTTTACTAGCCACTGGACTACTAAAATAATGAAAACTACTAGTCTGACGGAAAATTTACTAGCCTCAGGCTAGTGGACTACCGCTGATTTTGAACCCTACTGATTCCTATGTCTCACCAGCGTTAAAGCAAGCAAAATAAATGATGAATACAATAAATAGTGTTTTCAACAAGTGCAGGACTGGGGTGTCATACTTTGTTGGCATAGTCCGGTAGTTTGTCAGGACAGCAAGTGACACAATCTGAATAATTATAGCCCCTATCTTCTCTGATCTTCTGTAACAACCCCTCTTTTTCATAGTTATCTGCATCCAACTGGAAAAAAATCAGATACAGTTTAGCAATGTCATGTATTTATGTACCGCAGTTTCTCATCAGACTATTACAATAAATTCCACAATACTTATGTATAATTACAAGATCAATCAATTAAGTGACTCAATCATTGATAAGATGATCTAGAGTATTGAATGATTAAAGTGCATTTTCTAAAGTTACAAACATTATTATGCACTGCATATGCTTAAAACTCAAAGATACATGTACTAAGTCATGAACTAAGTTTCAAAATAGAGTACAATGATAAATTATTCTGTAATGCACTTGCTTTGCATCATTGTGGTCCTGGGTTTGATTTGCGGTTTCAGCACATGTAGAATGAGACAAGGATGTTCTGAATGTCACTGCTGTTGAGAACTCAAACTTAATAAGTTCCGGTGTTTATTGAACGGTGAGAGAATTATATTCTGAACTACTTTTTTGTTCAAATGGCACAATCATTCAAAACATCCTCACCTCTTTCCAATGCAAGCTGAATAACTTTGATTCTCTGAAAGAGACTTGATAGTAACCGTAGTGATACTTCCCAAATTGGTACATTTTTGGTGGACAAACATACAGCTAGATGTGCGAAGAACCACGTCTTATAATATGACAGATCTTGAAATTAATACTCAATGAGGAAATATGTACACTTTCAATTTTTAATGTTATCCATGCAACTGTGTAGTTTTAAAAAATTGAAGAATCATTTGGTTTCAGTTGTCTGCAACTATTGCTTGTGTTATTGTTGGTGATGACACTTTATCTATTCATTGTGATCTTATTAAATTAATATAACCTAATAACAACCAAAAAGCAGAGAATGTTCTGAGAGATGATGCAATATGATGGCAGGAGGAAACAAAGTCACAATCAGAATTTTGTCTGCCTTTTCTATCACAACATATGTGGTTCACTCCGCCATCAAATTTGTTTATTCATACAACAGCATCAGAGGTTATTTCAAACTTGACCGAAAATAGAAACAGGTGCCACTACTAGAGGGGGCTGGTGATCATGATTAATGATTTCTCAAAGTGGCAACCTCCTTACACCTGTTATTTTCTCTGCTTTCATATGTAAAACTCCAACAAATCTACATCCAAATGTCTTCATGGTTCAAAGTTCAATGACCCATATTTAGCGTACATGACAAATGGGGATTTTCCACAACATATTTGGCTGTAATAAATGTAAACTGCATATTTTCATATAGCAGAAAAACAAAGTAAATGACCATTTACACTCATCTATGCCTACTTGTTAGACAGTTTGGAGTTGCTTTACAAGAACAAAGGTGAAATGTGTGTGAATATTTATGTAAACCCCATAATTGTGTCTCTTTTAAAGATTAACCATGAGTCAAAAACAGTAACTCTTGCTGGCACGTTCCTACACAAAATGTAAACAAACTGACAAATATGACAATATGACATAAACTGGGCTCAAAACAACATTCCCTTTTCTGGAAAAAATTAAATGTGTATAACAAGGGATCAGATCATTAAACCTGCTGTCGTCTTTTTATACTAAAATTAAAAAATTTTGTATCATTTTTGTGGTGTAATGTATTTTCCAGGTTAGCCTTGTCATATAGATAGCCTGATATTTCACAGAAGGATATCTAAAATTTAACCAATTGAGTATAAAATGAACTAAATTGCAAGAAGATAAAAGGAAGTGGTATTAAAATTAAAATGTTCTTATTTAACTTACATGAATAATAGCTAAAAGCTAAACCATCATACAAAATTTTGAAGAAAACAAATTGAGACTTTGTGAATAATAATACAAGAAAATCAATCTGTAGTCTAACATTCCTCTATTAAAAAACATAATCATAAATATTTGTATAGAACCAACTCAATGTCAGTTCCTTCTCCGATTCCACATTTTAACACTTGTCTCTAGCTGCTCATTCATGAACTGTGCAATATTGCTCAAAAAATGGTCAGAATTATGAAGAAAATATCGCAGATGTGTGACTTCCAAAATAAATGTTGAGACTTCTAAAATGTACACCCTAGAAGTCCTGACTTCTTGTAATGAAACAAAATTAGTGACAAACTGAAATATGAAGAATATAATGAGAAGAAAAGCTTGATAAACAGAATCACAACTGTGGAAATATTAAAAACCAGTTATTCTGGACTTTTTTTGGTCACTGATTTTATTTTGAAGTAATGAAAATGGACCAAAAATATATGATCATAACCAAATTTTAAAATTGCAAGTGTTATTTACTAAGTTGTTAATTCAGATCAATGTACAAGAACATTGGTTTGGTTTTGAGGGGTTAACACCATTTTTCAGCACATGACAGGCTATACATGGCAGCCAGTATATTTGGTGAAGGAAGAACACAGGAAAACCCTAGGAAGAACCAATGACCCATGTGAAGCTACTGGCAACTTTCTCACATACCCACATTGGGCGAGCCAAGACATGAACCCACACGTACAGAGGTGAGATGTCAGTGAACTGAAAAGGCAAGCACCTTAGACCACTCTGTCACCCAATTCCCCAAACAAGAACACTGTAATGAATATACACTATTGGTTTTAACAGTAACAGACAATTTAAACTTTCGTATAACTCAAGAATGAGATATTTAATGCAAAAAATGGTACCAATGACTTCCTTCAGAAGTAGCCGGAACACAGAGAAAGTAAATTTATTCTTGAAGCTGAATGTTCACAAAACAGTTCTATATAACCATATGTTAGAAATATGCAAATTTCAGCTTGAAATACCACTAGGTAAAAAAAATTTTAAAAAGTTGAAAAAGACCAATATTAAAAGTCGTGGACGGTGCATGTGTTTGAATGTCCAAACTATTTGTTGTTGCTGTTGCTGGCAACATCTGCAAATGAATGAAAATAATGGGCATTAACAATTGTCAGAGTTTTAGCTGGACCCTATGACAGATCGTCCTACTCCTCGCATCTGACTGCCATCATGTGATGAAACAGGACTTGAGGTCAAGCCCATCAGTAAGAAAAAAAACAAACATTGTACATAATATTGAAGCACGCATAACAGCCGTGTACAATAAGATACAACAGGTCACTGGGGCTTGTGTCAATTAAGTATGTGATTACGTAAGAAACTATAAGTATATATGTAGGTATGAAGACAGTACCTTCCAATAAAGAACCCCGATTTTTTTCAGTCCATCCAAGTCGACGAATTGTGGTGGATCTGTCATGTGCGGCAACCTTTGGTTGCTTGCATCGTCATCCATTATCCATGCGCGCACCATTTTGGTAATTTTTCCTTCGTAAACCACAAAAAGCAAATACCAGCCTATTTATTCGCAAGTAAATCGTCAAGTACGGCCTTTCGAACGAGGTCTGTTATCTCGGAGCTCTTGATAGTCAAAGCGCATGCGTTGGACAAGACATCACGAGTTGATATTCCTACACACAGTAATATACCGTAATGGACAGTAATGGTGACGAAATACAGTAATGTAAAAGTAATTAAAGTAATGGAGCCAGAAATTAAGCATTTTGCACATACAGTATTGATTATGGATTTTGTTGAATAATAAAAACATAATTTTTGTAACCCTTTGTTGTTGTTGTTGTTCATCCATTAACATTATAATATGATATATTATGGCGCTGGTGCGATACAGTAATGGTTGCAAATACAAATTTATTTATTTATTTATTTATTTATTTGTCCAGTTATGAGTCATTGTTTGTATTTTTGTAAATTATGATTTAAAATAGTTTTTGTTAGTAATGTGAGGAAATACAGTAATGTGAAAAAAATTACAGTAATGGACCACAAAATATTAGAATTTTAGTGTACAGACATAAATATGAAAATCAAACATAGCAAATTGGGTTCTTATATTGTTTTATTATTGTCGTTGTTGTTTATTTACATGGTGATATTCTCTGTAACGCATAATACATGATACTCTGGAACAGAGTGTGCTTTATAACTTTTCCTTTAGGGGACTAGCTTTAAAACGAATGACGATGATGAAGACCGGTCTTAAAGTCTTTCACATGTAGAATGGAACCAAGATTCACATATCTAAAGCAAACTGTATACACAGTCTACATTGATGGGTCTAGTTCACATGAGATGAAAATTCCCGACAGTCCCAAAGTGAAACGGAAAAACTATAAACAGATTTGATATATTTCATATACGTTTAAATACTTGCTGGTCCGATTCTTTTGGTCTTTCTTTTTCACATTTCAATAAGCATATTAACGAAGTAAGTACCATTGAAGGAAATATCTTTGTTTTCTTTTCTTGCTTTCAAATGTTAATCTTCATTTGTCATAACTTTTTGTTTATTAGCAATAACAATAAGTGATAACTTTTAGTAGAAAATTTGAATGTTATGAATGTAATTTATAAAAATGTTACACACTCAGATAAATGGATGCTTGCATATTCAAATGAAATGTCGTACTGACAGCTCAAAGAAATTGTAGGGAGAATAAAACAACCATAATAATGATATTATATATAAAGAATACAAAATAGAACCTTAACAACATATAAGCCTGCCAAAAAATTAGAAAAGATAACATACTTCACGCATAAGACAGTCCGACACACAATCTTTCAATCACAATGTTTCTTCCTTTTTCCTTTTACCATTTTGATAATATCCAAAATATCACAAAACAACACACACAAAAAATCAAGAATTTTAACACAGTGAATACCAGATTGTATTTTGGTTTGTCCGTCACATCCTCAAGATGCCATATATATATATATATATATATATATATATATATATATATATATATATATATATATATATATATATATATATATATATATATTCGAGCCGATCCTATTAATTACAATAACAATCGGTGTTTATAAGGTAATGAAAGTCTGCAACAAACACTATATATTGTTCATAAATATATTTACTTCCTTTAATATTGTTTGAACGTTACATCTCAAAGCATGCCATTAAATGATAATTATGTTTGGTCATACAAGACACTACCTGCTCAACTGATTGGATTATCTGTGCAATTAATGTGGAAATTAAAGGCACGTACAACAGGTGTAACTATGCGATATTTGCTGAAAGCATAATCTACTAGTTTTAACTGGTTACGCAACTGAAGTTTGTCTTGTCTATTTTTTAAATATTTTATACAATAAAATAACAATAGCTACAGAATTATCGGTGATGATTTAGCCGTTGGTCCTAAAAAATAAAACAGCTAACCGCTTTCGATGAAAAGTTAGACAAATGAAAACAATGAGAAAAAAATTATCTAAAATGGAGGCAGAAATAAATGAATAAATATAAATATATTAAGTTCCAACGACTATATACACCGTTAGCTGTATTTTGACCCCAGTTTCATGAGCGCAACCATTAGCCAATCACGTGATGTATCAGCCATGACTATATGTTGTTTGTATTTACTACCATAGAATAATATATACCTTTCTGTACATTGGTGTTAGATTTCTGTACACCAGATCCATCAAAACTTAGAAAAATAAAAACAATGAATAAAAAGTTATACTGGAGACAGAATTAATAAATATTATTATGCTTAGTTCCATGACTATACGTCGTTTTTATATTTATTACCACAGTATAGTATACCTTACTGTATATTAAAGTGGTGTTCAATTACCTTACACCAGCGCCATCAATTTTCACATTAATGTCAATGGATAACACCACCACCACCACCACCGCCAACAACAACAAACTGTATATATATATATATATATATATATATATATATATATATATATATATATATATATATATATATATATATATATATATATATATATATATATTCAACAAAATCAACACTGTATGTGCAAAATGCTTAATTTCTTGCGCCCATTACTTTAATTTCTTTTACCTTATTTTATTTAATCTCCATCACTTTACAGTACTGTGTTTTGGTAGACCGTCACAAGTTCATTCGGAATAGCCTCGGAATATTGCTGCGAGAAAACAAATATGCATAGGATGTCACTCCGCACCATCGCCGCTAAGTAAGCGTCGTTTTGAAAAACACCGAACTTAAAAAGTTTGTCCCTGATGTAAGTCAGCGCAGTAACAGAAAAACAAAATAATAATAATAATAATAATAATAATAATAATAATTATAAATTTAGTATGGAACTCGGACCTTCTCCATCACGCTCTCTTTATTCTAAAGGTCAGATGATTTCCACAGAGACATTTTCATGTGGCACATCCACATGGAGATAAAGTAGCGAAATGTGCTATTGCATATGCCCAAGGTCATTTCTCTAATCCCAGATTTTAACAACACGGTCAGATATTGCAACCGATTTTTATGTACATGGTTCTGAAAACATACATTGATAAAGCATTCTATATTGAGTGAAAAATTCGCCTGTGAATGCCTGAATGGGGCTGGGGGCTCTTTAACAATGTGTGTGTGTGTGTGTGTGTGTGTGTGTGTGTGTGTGTGTGTGCAATAAATAAGAGCAAGAATATTTTTCAGGCTATTTGAGAGTCGGATTTGTATTTCTTTTTAAAATCCGCCCAGTACACAAAAATAAATGGTCAGTCCCTAAACAACAAGAAACCTTTGTCTCCACAATGACTTGAGTATTTGCTCTAGTACCTCAGTGGAAGAGTGCATGTAAAAAGTCAGAAGGTCCCAGGTTCAAATCCTGGCAATACCTATTTCAGAGTCAACAGTGCAACAGTGCATTGGCAAAGGTACATATAAATTTTTGAATTACGATCATGACATTTGGGAATGTCATTTTAACACCGGTCCAAGTTACAAGCCCAACAATTTGAATGATCTTGGGGAAAATGTCAGCAACTAGGTTTTCTTTTTTCTTGTGATAAAAATCTTCAGCGAATTCGCTTAAGTTTCATATATACAGATTAAAATCAAATTAGCAAATGACATAATTTTAATATGTGTGTGTGCATCTATATTTCCACACCCACACACAGTCAGACGGTCAGATATTGCGTGTTCATATAGTGCAGTCCCTTTTTTTAAGGCACGTTTTGATCTTGGCTCCAATTCCATAACCTTGTATAGATGTTATGCATAAATTACCCTCTTAGGCAGACCTCACATACAAGGCTGTACACTTTCATGGCTTGTATCATCATCATTATATGTACACACACACACACACACACACACACACACACACACAGTGTGACCTAACGTGGAATAGTTTTACCCTGCAACTTGATTAATGTTAATTTATAATCTACACATTATTACATTTGATACATGTACATTTTATCAAATTAGAATACACTTTTTTATGCCATGGTTAATATTTTAAAGGCGGATATGGTCATGGAGATTATTTCTGTTGACTTGCTTAGGCTGTATTTGCTAAATGTGCCACTTGTGGCTGTTCACATGATAAGGCTATATCACCGTTGGCTGTTCATATGACAAGGCTATATAACCGTTGGCTGTTCACATGATAAGGCTATATAACTGGTGGATACCAAGAGCATCATCACAATATTATTTACATGTACTATAATTATGTCAGTGAATTCTTCTGATTTATGTTTGATTCAAGACCACACAGTTTGACACCATTCTTTTAGTGGCTTATATGAAACGCATGCGTGAACTAGCTATTGCAAAGAACGGCAGTACAGAGTCAATAATGTTCCAGGTAGCAAAGTGCAACAGTACAGTCAGAGTCAATTATGTTCCAGGTAGCAAATTACAACAGTACAGTCAGAGTCAATAATTTTCCAGGTAGCAAAGTACAACAGTACAATCAGAGTCAATTATGTTCCAGGTAGCAAATTACAACAGTACAATCAGAGTCAATTATGTTCCAGTTAGCAAATTACAACAGTACAGTCAGAGTCAATAATTTTCCAGGTAGCAAAGTACAACAGTACAATCAGAGTCAATTATGTTCCAGGTAGTAAAGTACAACAGTACAATCAGAGTCAATTATGTTCCAGGTCGCAAAGTACAACAGTACAATCGGAGTCAATTATGTTCCATGTAGCGAAGTACAACAGTACAATCTGAGCCAATTATGTTCCAGGTAGCAAAGTACAACAGTACAATCTGAGCCAATTATGTTCCAGGTAGCAAATTACAACAGTAAAATCAGAGTCAATTATGTTTCAGGTAGCAAAGTACAACAGTAAAATCAGAGTCAATTATGTTTCAGGTAGCAAAGTACAACAGTAAAATCAGAGTCAATTATGTTTCAGGTAGCAAAGTACAACAGTAAAATCAGAGTCAATTATGTTTCAGGTAGCAAATTACAACAGTAAAATCAGAGTCAATTATGTTTCAGGTAGCAAAGTACAACAGTAAAATCAGAGTCAATTATGTTTCAGGTAGCAAAGTACAACAGTAAAATCAGAGTCAATTATGTTTCAGGTAGCAAAGTACAACAGTAAAATCAGAGTCAATTATGTTCCAGGTAGCAAATTACAACAGTAAAATCAGAGTCAATAATTTTCCAGGTAGCAAAGTACAACAGTACAATCAGAGTCAATTATGTTCCAGGTAGCAAATTACAACAGTACAATCAGAGTCAATTATGTTCCAGTTAGCAAATTACAACAGTACAGTCAGAGTCAATAATTTTCCAGGTAGCAAAGTACAACAGTACAATCAGAGTCAATTATGTTCCAGGTAGTAAAGTACAACAGTACAATCAGAGTCAATTATGTTCCAGGTCGCAAAGTACAACAGTACAATCGGAGTCAATTATGTTCCATGTAGCGAAGTACAACAGTACAATCTGAGCCAATTATGTTCCAGGTAGCAAAGTACAACAGTACAATCTGAGCCAATTATGTTCCAGGTAGCAAATTACAACAGTAAAATCAGAGTCAATTATGTTTCAGGTAGCAAAGTACAACAGTAAAATCAGAGTCAATTATGTTTCAGGTAGCAAAGTACAACAGTAAAATCAGAGTCAATTATGTTTCAGGTAGCAAAGTACAACAGTAAAATCAGAGTCAATTATGTTTCAGGTAGCAAATTACAACAGTAAAATCAGAGTCAATTATGTTTCAGGTAGCAAAGTACAACAGTAAAATCAGAGTCAATTATGTTTCAGGTAGCAAAGTACAACAGTAAAATCAGAGTCAATTATGTTCCAGGTAGCAAATTACAACAGTAAAATCAGAGTCAATAATTTTCCAGGTAGCAAAGTACAACAGTACAATCAGAGTCAATTATGTTCCAGGTAGCAAATTACAACAGTACAATCAGAGTCAATTATGTTTCAGGTAGCAAATTACAACAGTAAAATCAGAGTCAATAACGTTCCAGTCACTTCCTTAAAACTAATTGATATCCTTTATACTTAATCTTATACTTTAGTTTACAGTGGTCACAGGACACGTTGGTTGTTTTACCAACAGTGTAACGTTTTCTTCATCCACTTAAAGTCAACTTTTTTTATAAAAAAAAAGTTCGCCCCAGCCTAGCACCTGACCAAAAGAAAACCAAGTCAGGATTAATAAAATATAATAGACTTATTCACACAAACATTGGAACCATACTCATCCACAATGCAGACAATCATACCGTACATGTATATTGTTTACCCATCTATGGGTACTGACATGTACCCAATACTGGAGAAGGGTATTTGGGGTTTACAATGACTGTACTTTACACAAAAATGTATACATCACAAAACATAGTTTTTTGGTGGATTGTAGGATTAATAATTTCCCTTACATTATTTACTACACATAAAAGTTGTATATCTGTTTTGAGACTTTTACCAAGGATCGGAATTAACATGTATAGAAATTAGGATGATCCCATAAATGTCGATTAATGGTAATTTGGAATGTTTTCCAAAACCGGGTAAATTATAGTTATAATATTATTGCTATGGGTTCTTTACTTCAACTTCAATAATACCTGTAGCATTGCCATAGCCATGGTTTAGTATCTTCACTTTATTACAATCGATATGTCGTTTTTCAATGACTGAAAACACTGGTCTACAATTTTTTCGAAGTTGTCTGCTTCAGAGGATAAAATGTGCTATTTATTAGGGATTTTGATGTGCTGACTTCAAATATGACAATTAAAACAATTGATTGGCTACTGTTTCCAAGATATTTAAGTTTTTACATTTTACGTCTATGTATATTGTGTACATAGTAGAGTTTTAATCATAAATTGTAAACTTAGGTCTTTTCGTGTGTTTATGGTTGCTTTACGTGATAATATTTTCACCTGTCCTGTTTATGTAACACTTTAAAAAACAACAAAAGGGTTATATAAATAAAAAATATATTGAAACAAAAGTCAAAAAAACTATTATGTATATATAAGTACATAGTTTAGTCCTTATTCAATGTCAACTCTGCGCTTCTTGGCTTGTCTTTTGTGTTCATTAAATGGAGCATCTCTTGTCAATGTCCAGCAATAGTCTGCAAGCATTGATGGGCTCCATTTGCCCTGTTATCGTTTCTCCATTGTTGCAATGTCCTGTTGAAATCGCTCGTCGCTCACTGCTCCGCAGTTCGGTGGAAAAAAATCTATATGAGAGTGCAAAAAATGTATCTTTAGTGACATGTTGCAACCAAAGCTTTTGTATGCCTTGAGGAGGTTTTCCACCAACTCCCTGTAGTCGTCTGCCTTGTTGTTTCTGAGAAAATTTGTTGCCACTAACTAGAAGGCTTTCCATGCCGTCTTTTCCTTGCCACGCAGTGCACGGTGAAATGCATCATCTCGAAGAAGTTCACGAATCTGATGACCAACAAAGACACCTTCCTTTATCTTAGCTTCACTTAACCTTGGATATTTTCTACGGAGATACTTGAAGCTGCTTGTGTTTTGTTCTTCATCAGACCCAGCTTGACGTGCAAGGGTGGTAACAAAATCTTCCTTGATTCAACAAGTGGTGGATGCTGAACACTTTTCATCTCAGGCTCCAATGACTGTCGGAGTGGCCAATCACTCTTGATGTAGTGGGAATCTCTCGCACGACTATCCCTTTCGCAGAGAAAAAAAAAAACAGCAGTACTTTGTGTATCCAGTCTGCAGACCAAACAAGAGAGCAAGAACCTTGAAATCGCCACAATGCTGCCACTGATGTTGGTCATAGTTTATGCACCTCAAACGTTGTTTCATGTTTTCATATGTTTCCATCATATGGACTGCATGACCAACTGGAATTGATGGCAAAACACTGCCATTATGCAGCAAAACAGCTTTAAGACTCGTCTTCGATGAATCAATGAACAGTCTCCACTCATTTGGATCATGAACGATGTTGAGTGCTGCCATCACACCATCGATGTTGTTGCAGGCTACAAGATCACCTTCCATGAAGAAGAATGGGACAAGATTTTTTTGACGGTCACAGAACATGGAAACCCTAACATCACCTGCCAGGAGATTCCACTGCTGTAGTCTGGAGCCCAACAGCTCTGCCTTACTCTTGGGTAGTTCCAAATCCCTGACAAGGTCATTCAGTTCACCTTGTGTTATGAGGTGTGGTTCAGAGGAGGAGGATGGGAGAAAATATGGATCATGTGACATTGATGGTTCAGGAGTAGAAGTTTCATCCTCTTCCTCATCTGACTCAAGTGAGAATGATTCTGGTGCATCAGGAACCGGCAGTCCTTCTCCGTGGGGTACTGGGCGTATAGCTGACGGAATGTTTGGATAATGCACAGTCCACTTTTTCTTCTTTGACACACCTTTCCCAACTGGAGGCACCATGCAGAAGTAACAATTGCTGATATGATTTGTTGGCTCTCTCCAAATCATTGGCACTGCAAAAGGCATATATTTCCTTTTCCTGTTCAACCACTGGCGACGATTTGTTGCACAAGTGTTGCAGCATATGTGTGGGGCCCACATCTTGTCATGATCTCCAATTTTGCAACCAAAATAAAGGTGATAGGCTTTCTTAACCATAGTGGTTATACTGCGCTTTTGTGATGCAAAAGTCACTTCACCACAAACATAGCAGAAGTTATCTGCATTGTTCACACAAGTACGAGGCATATCTGCTCACTTTGGCTAAACAGAAATGTGTCCCTTTGCAAAATCAAACACTGACAAATAAGAGAGCACGACACTGTATGATTTGTAGAGCTGATAAAGGGCAATTTCTTCAGCAGAGTGATGTAAGCTTAGTTATGATTGCATCATCCATGACTTCTAGGAATAACATGATGCAATTCATATCATGTATGATGCAATACCAGCTTCAGATTGCATCATTCAGTGTTTTGCCTAAAAAGCAAGTACTGTCCAAACCCAGTCATAGATTTATTCATAGATCCAGTCAAAGATGTATTTAAGTCATTTCTGGTTTAAATTGAGATCCCTTCCCTTTATAACTCACTTATCCTCCGCCATTCCCAAGTCAAGGGTCGTATATACTGACTCAGTATAATATTTTTAAAACTAGAGCCAATCAACAATTTTAAGCATCATTTTCGTTCTCAGTGACACAGAATTAGTAAAGTTTGACAACATTTATTGCGGAAGCATTTTGGCTGTAGACCAGTGAAATCACTTTATATACAAATACGGTAGCCAAGGGAAACTCAATCAACTAATCAAAACGTTTATTGCATCCCGCCTCGTGACGTGGTTCCAATACCTCCACACAGGATATATAATAACTATCTTAAGTAAATTTATGAGCTTAAAATCAACCTTTTACATTATTTCACTGTGTTTGCGAATTCATTAATACCTACTAAAATAAATCAGCTATGTGTGTTCCATTGCTTTTCCTATAATATTTCATGGTCCGAATCAGCTGGCAATTGAGTCGAATCAGCCTCGGTCCGAATCAGCCAGCGTTCAGGAGAGTGCGGTACTGAAATCACATCGCGTGTCGGAATGCAGCTGAATTTATAAGATTTAAGCATGCTAATCATAAAATCATCAAAGAGAGACGATGGTATTTATCAAAGTAGGCTCGAAGGTAACTATTTATCGCAATATAAAGACCCGACATGTTTATAATGTTTCAAAAACGTGCCTGAAGCGTGGCAAGCTTCCATAGCGTGACAGCCTTCGCTTACGAGTGAGTCTTCTTTTTCACACTATCACGACACATCGCGAGGGAAGAATGTATCTGCATGCCTTTTTTTCAGGAAATGCGAGGACATACAAACTACATATTCGTTACAACAAGATATGGTAAAAGCCTTATTTTTGAAGTTTTTCCCTTCTTTTTGCCATGAAAAGTCGTAATATTACAACGTCTCAATTCCATTTTTGGAACAGTTGTGTGTCAGTCCTGACGGGGAGATAATGCGTGTTAAGGAAAACTTCAGTGACTTTGAATCGTTAAACAGATGGGATTTGATGTACCTTGCTGGACAACGTCTGCATTTGCTTGTTAATAATATTATTTAAAAATTGCTGGACTCCTTGTTCGAACAAAGAACCTGTAAATGTAATTGTTGATGAAGCTTAATGTATTATACGGTGGCAAGATGACTTACAAATTAATCAAAAACCTTAGAGTCATTCTTCCTGTATGTACTGTTTGTGCTAGGATTGCTTACAGATTAATTAAAAACCTCAGAGCCATTCTTGCTGTATGAATTGTTTGTGCCATGACTGCTAACAATTCATCAAAAACCTTAGAGCCGTTCTTCCTGTGTGTAATGTTTGTGCCATGACTGCTTCTATTAATAGGAGCAGTATTAAGACATTACGGAAAGCGAAAAAAGATACATGTCATCAATAGTACACCATTGCTAATAAAAAGTACTTTTAAAAAAACATCAGATTGTATGCAACAAGAAGACTTTCCAGTACCCATCATTCCACTCTATCATCCCCTTGTGACTGTATATTTAAACGGTCTTTGTTTGAGGAATTTAGGGCAGTAGAAAGCATGGAAATGGATTTTCTCTGACAATTGTTGACATTATTGTTGCAGCAAAGCATAACATTAGCCAAATTACTTCTGGGGGAGAAACTGTATAAAGGACGAAAAGAACCAAGAAATTCTATTGTTTGTGCATTATCACTCCGTACAGGATGAAAAAGTTAATCAATATATCAATTAAATTCAATAGTTTATTCTCATAAGAATGTACATGCTCATAGAGTGCATGCTACACATATTGCGTGGTTATCAAATAATATACGTACAACTTTAAAAAGAAACTAAGAAAAGGTAATCGTCAAGATCTGGAAAGGAGAGGATGGACATATATACACAATCTTTACAATAAATTACTGTAGAACTAATAATCTATCTCTTATTTTAAACGCTTCATAAACAAATTCAGCTAGTGAATATATTGTTTTCTTTTTACTAGAAGTTACCGGTTGAATGTATTTATGCATGGATGGTTTATCCCAGAAGTACTTTTAAACTAAGTTTACAGGTAAGTTAGTATATACAGGATATACTAAAAGAAAATTATATTCGTCTTTAATATCATGGTTGTAGCATAGCATACAATATCTTTCACTTCTATTTTTTCTATATCTCCCAGTTTGTATTATCAGGTTATGAGAAGAGCGATGTTTATGGTTACACAAGAATTTGAAATAATTTTCGAAGCCGAAGTCAGTTTTGATATGTTTGTATAGAGACAGTTTGTCAGATTTTGTAAATTATTATTCCAGTCTGATAGGAAAGCATCTGTTACTCTTTGTTTAAAAACTGGAATAAATTTGGATCAATTTACATCCGCACTTCACCAAAACCAAATATATTTTAAAGTATCTTTTAGGAGTGCAACCCAATTAGTACTATTACATGATTCATTTTTAATATATTACTGCCTGTGTGCAGTATTAAGTATAATGCAGAATTTTTAATTCTTTAATTCTAAAGCAATGCTTAATTAACTTAACCAACCTTAAGTATTTACGTGGGATTCTTCCAAGTTCACCGTATACACTGATATCAGAAGTAGCTAGTTTTACACTTAACAAATAGTTTAAAAACTTTGGCATGTATTAATATTTATCGATTTATCTATATATCGTTTCTCTGCTTGGGGTTGACCTTTTCTCTTTCTGTTTAATTTCCGTCTTTCTTTTGTTCACTTCTTTTTCTCATTCCTGCATCTCAATCCGTGTATTTATGTATCTTTGTATTTATACATATGATAAACGCCGTTTCAACATCAGGCAGCATTACAAAAAGCCGCTATGCGTGTCGGGATGAGATAACTTCCCTTAAAGGTATTCTGCTGTTTCTAATCCAGGCGCCTTTGTGGTGAAACTGACGCAACCACAAATTTCAACTTTGACCCAAAGTTCAAAACATCCATCATGATTCAAAACTTTCAATATCCTTGAAATATGTCACGTATGTGGATAATCTAGCGGTATGACGTCTCAAAAACTTTCCAGATACTAGTTTCACTGCAAGTAGAATTGCAGAAGATTCAGTTTCTGAAATCTGAGCACGGATTACATTTTGTGCTACGCCAGTTTACGACTACGGGAGCAGTCTCCAATGTAACCAACAATAGTAACCTTTAAGCTAAAACAAACCACTCTGCACTATCGCTGCAAAGTAAGAACCTCTGCTATCTGGCGATTTACAATCCAGTTTTGGATATTATCCCTACGCCGGCCCGCTCGGAGGACACGACCGTACATTAAGAGTAACGTAATAGTACCAAACACTCGGCCCCATTACTTTGTTTATTTTATTTTCATGACTTGCTAAGGTAAATCTAATTATATATCTTGATTTTAATTTAAACTGAGTAAAATTCTTCGTAAAAAAGTGTGAATTTTTTTTTTTTTTTTTTTTTCATAAACATGCAACTACCCATGCATATGAGAGTACTTTCGATGTCAAATCTTCGGTTTCGGAGGTGTGTAGTTTCGCATGTTGTCAAAGTTAATATTGTTGCTTGTAGTTTACAATCCTATAATGCCTAAATAGAAGTGATCGGTTTTGAAAACACCGGAACTTACGAAGTTTGAAAAAAAACTTTAGACATCAGACTGGTCTACGTTTAGTCAGACTTAAATTTCAAATTACTGGATTCTAGACGTACGTCAAATGACTGGTCAAGCCTACTGCTAGGGACCACCCTGATGGTAGTGACCGTGACATCACAAAGTCAGTCGGCTGGTGGACCTTAGTAGCCCACAATGATATCGAGGCGATTCTGTACGCAGGGCAAATTTCGTTATTAACATTGCCGGACGGTCATTTAATATTAAAACTTGTTCATTATTACTACGAACCAGAAGTCATGCAAGTTAGAGGTTCCACATCCGATCATAAAGTAACCACAACGTATCCTCACCGACTCTCAATTTCATTGTACTTTTCAACATCCGATCATAGTGTAGCCACAAAGTATCCTCGCCTAGTCCCAATTGTATTGTACTTTTCTCGATCCGATCATAACGTAGCCGCAACGTATCCTCACCGACTCCCAATTTCATTGTACTTTTCACGATCCGATCATAAAATAGCCTCAACGTATCCTCACCGACTCCCAATTTCATTGTACTTTTCACGATCCGATCATAAAATAGCCTCAACGTATCCTCACCGACTCCCAATTTCACTGTACTTTTCACAATCCAATCATAAAGTACCAATAACATATTATTAAAGAAAACTTTTCAAAGAAGAATATCTTTAAACTTTTATTAGCCATACTGCTTCACTCTGAATGACGATGGGAATATATTGTGAAATTTCGTCTGCTTGCAGAATAAAATATTGAAAAATGCTTCCAAAGTAGTAATTGTTTAAGTCTAAAGCAAGTGCTATTATACTTTCACGTAATTATGGAATAAGAAGAAGTAGAGCTTCCATCAATCTATGAGGAAAATTATTGCCTTCTCATGGCCATATGCAAGGAAACAGGCTGTTGATCTAGCTAACATTCTCAAGTCTGCGCTGATCCGTTCTTTTTTATGGTAGTACCATTTAAAAAAAAACTACAAAGTCTGATTTATCGAAGGAATTTGAATAGTTCTTATTCATTTTATGATATTATGGAGAGAATGGAGTTGAATAGGAGATGATTAATTGTTGAAAACCTGTCTGTGCCACGCTTAAAACATCTTAATTACCTTTCGGTTAGTTCAAAACCTATGAAAACTTTGTATTAAACATGTTTTGGGTTTGATCACTGGTTTCTATTCTATCAAATCAGCATACCGTGCTTTGATATGTACATGTTGTAACAAAATGTGTAACTGCCTGATTTAGTGTGATTTTTCAGTATAGAAGGATACTATGCAATTAAGAAAATATAGTGGCTTTGTTTAAGTTCCTTGTCAATTTTCTGGCCAGCTGGGCACAAAACACCACGTATTCTTCACTTAGGCAGGAAATGACATGCTAAATATTTTTCATACCATAAACACATCTCATTCAAATATTATTATTTTAAGAATGTTCTTCCATGTGTACAATATAAATCAATATTAGGCAATTACCAGTTGCAAGAGGCTTGGTAATTACCCTGTCAAAATTCTATGACTGAAAAATCGCATGAAACCTTTTAAATGGGACATATTTTGGACAGAACACGGATATAGTAGAAATTTATACAAATTTGTGTTGATACGCAGTACCATTACCAAATTTGTAATTGCCTACTATTTTCATTGGTTTTGCTGGATGAGACGGTAGGCTTGTATTGGTCTGTCTTGTGTTTGAACGATCCAAAGTGTTTTGAATGGAGAGACTGTTCCCATCTGTATGGCACGAGACGGTAGGCGAGTATTGGTCTGTCTTGTGTGTAGCAGAGAAAACTTTACGACCGGACTGGGGCTCGAACTCGGGACGGGCGCTCTACCACTTGGGCCATCTGAGCCGATACGCCCAGTCCTACCGTTACATGTGTTTGAATGATCCAAAGTGTTTTGAATGGTTAGATTGTATTCATCTGTGTAGCATGAGACGGTAAGCTTGTACTGGTCAGTCCTGTGTTTGAAGGATCCAATGTGATTTTAATGGAGAGATTGTATTCATCTTTATAGAATGAGACGGTAGGTTTGTATTGGTCTGTCTTGTGTTTGAATGATCCAATGTGTTTTTAATGGAGAGATTGCACTCATCTACATGGCATGAGACGTAGTCGTGTATTGGTCTGTCTTGTGTTTAAATGATCCAACGCGTTTTCAATCGAGAGATTGTACGCATCTGTATGGTGTCTTGTTTTTGAATGATCCAACCTGTTTTGAATTTGAATAAATAGGTCTCGTACACATCTGTTTGGCATGAAACGGTAGGTTTGTATTGGTCTTATCTTGTATTTGAATGATCCAACGTGTTTTGAAAGGAGAGATTGTACCCATCTGCAGTGTTGCACATAGGATCCAAGGGCAGAGGACACTGTGTCCCCCTCCATCCAGATCTGTGGGACACACACCAGTTTAGAGAGGGACAAATAACAATAATACCACATAATTTACTGATAATGCTATCAAAATGAGATAATCTTGTTTGATTTGATAGTTTTTCCAACTTAACGTTGTGGTCTGCACTGTGCTATCATATTTTCCTTAGACACTTACATTATTGCAATAAATGGTTTACCAAGTGCTCAAGTAACTCATGAAAACATTAACATGTTTGAATATCTGGTTATCCTGAAATAAGCTGCACCATGGAATTTTCAGTTCCGGATATTGCTTTCATATTACTATAGTGTACACAAATTATCCACAAGCCGGCATTTACCGTAATAAATACCTATGCTTTCTGAATTACTTTTCTTTCCAAGCTAACAAGTCATTAATTAAATTACAAATTGTGTATTTGCATAAATTTTGTCTTTTTTGTCATTATTTTTAAGCTCAAAAGAAATTAAATCTTTGTCGCTGTAGGAGTGACTTTAACCGCGAAAATACGTTACACTAACGGCCGTCAAACTCTTTACATTGCAACTCTGCCGACTACCACAAACTTTGAATGTTTTTATTGACAAATACATTGTTTTAAAATAGATAATCATTGGCAGCTTACAGTTTTATCGCCGTCTACCACTTTTTACATTGTTAGCGCCAACAGAAACATGGGCGGACGTCCACTAATGAATAGTTGCAGACATAGCTTTTATTTTTTTGTACGAAAAAGCGCGCCGGGGGGAGGGGGGGGGTGCGCACAGGGTTAACATTTGGGGAACATAGGACAAAATATTGCGGGAAACAGCGAGCCGGCGCTCAGTGTGCAACACTGAATGTGTATAGTAAGAATGCAAAGTGTTGTGTTCAAAGACGTTACTTTTAATTTAAAAAAAAAACAAACTGGAATTAGAAATGTTGAGATATTTATGTAATATTGTATTCGCAACATCACTACTACATCACTACCAAAACTACTGCAGACAATGACACTGAAGATATATAAAAAAACAAGAAGAAAAAAAAACACAACGTAAGTGCGTCACATAGGGTATAGTCCCAGAAGCATTAACAAATATAATCATTGTTGTTTATGTTTGCCACTTTATGTCTATCAAAGACAGATTTGCACTGTTGTATTTTTTTTTTTTTTTTTTTTTTTTTTTTTTTTTTAAATTACCTTCCCGTCATTATATTTCGGTAATTATTTCAGCCATGTGAAACTGAGTAGATTTATTTGTATTTATTTTTTAGGTGCCAATGTATTGCAATAGGAACATAAGGAGTTTCCACCTCTAAGCAACATTATTTTGTCATAGATTTCTGCTTACGAAGTCAAGGCGAGAACACTTAACTTATTTGGATACTAATATTAAGGTACCAGCTTTAGACATATCGTAATAGTACTCCAAAGTTTTAGTGGAATACATCAACTAATGAATAAGATAGGAGACTTTTAAAAACTTTCACACAACACCTGGACAATTTTGACAATGATACAAGCAGCTTTTTACTAAGGTAGGCGAGACAGACGAGTAGCATATTGGACAATAAATAATAGGATCCCAAACTTAGTTGAATATAGCAACTGATGTAGTAAGTGTATGACAAAAAAAAAAATACAAAAAAACAAAAAAACAACAACAACAATTATTGAGCACCTTAACACATTTAAAACTGATGTCATCAGCCTTTCGGACAATTCTAGACATGTAATAATACTGTCCCAATGATTCAGTTGAATACAACAACTGATGTAGTGGATCTGAAACTTTTATGAATGTAATTGTTGGACATAGCCGATGCCGCCGCCACCACCAGCAAAATGATACATATATCTCGGTAGTAACAGGTTAGAAAAATACTATTTAGATTTGCATTGGTTGATTGCAAAGTGTATCATGATTTAGTCTGACAAATAGTTTACCGGTTAAAGTTATTGAACGACCCTTATCAGAATAACATATTATTTAAGGCTGTATATACGGTTGCTCAGGGAACCAGTGGAGAAAAGCATATCGGGTAGGGAGTTGGCAACTACAACGTCAATTTTCAAAAGTCAGCACACATCCAGTAATAATACTACACCATGTTTAATTAGTTATACCATACGTACGGGTATCTAGAAATGTGACACCCTCTTGGCACGATGACGTCTACTCTACTAGCGACTAGCGACTTGCACTTCAAGGTTACAGGTATATCGGTATATAGTTTCTGTCTAGTACATGAATCGGTACATACTATTAAATTTACTCAGGTACACGATTGGATATCTTTTTGGGACCATTCTTTAATATTCCTAGTCACAATACTGTGAAACCCACCCACCCATCCACTCAAGCATCCACTCAACCATCCACTCAAACATCCACCCACCCATCCACTCAACCATCCACTCAAGCATGAGCTTAGCAGGAACAAAATAGAAGTTATGTGACACTTAATCTAACACCGTTAGTAATAAGTGACAATAGACCTATTAACTCAGACGAAATATTTGACCGGTACAAAACGATAATATATTGAAGGGACAAATTTTACATTATGATCAGGGTATGTCTATCGTGTTTGATGACAATTACCCATCCAAGACGTTCTCAGTTCTTTTCAAATGCACGTGTTTGTCAAGGCTGATATTGATCTGTTGTATTATTCGGATATTTCAACAGGTATGTGTCGTACAACGTCACAATGATTTCGATTCAGACAGATCTCTAGAAAGGCCATTTTAAGGGTTTTGATTTGCTGGTAATCTAAAGGCAAAGAGCCTTTTATTTCTTCATCTCTATGTCAAAAAAGGTTCATATGACTCGATTTGAACAATAATGTGGCTTTTCAGAAATGTTACTTTTTAGTCCATACCTTTGAAAAGAGTCCCGTCTTTATTAACCATTGTATATGATTATGTTGACCTTGTGTAAAGACCAAAAAGATCCATTAATTCTAAAGGACTTAATTAAGAAGACCTGATACTGTTACATGTGCCCTGAATAGATTGTTTGTTACTATTTGCATCTAGTGGTAGACTGTTGTTCTATTTGTAAAACACATGGTGGCAAGCATCTATTGTGCATTCTGGATGGATGCGCACAAAAATGATTTATACGGACAATACGAGGAAGATGCGTGAAGATCAATGCCTTTGCAGCAACGGAAAAACCCCTAATACATGGGAATAGGCAATGTTTACTTGTGAATAAAGTATCTAATGGACAGGTCTTGATTGTAGGGTTATACTTTCATGCAGATTTCAAAGTATTAGCCGACAATAGATTTTGAGCCTCATATATGCACAAAAGGTAGAAACATTAGAGTATTAATGTCTATATTATTGCACTTGTTGTCGTGATCACCACCATAATCATCATCACCACCATTATTATCATCACACTCGTCATCACTACCACCACCGTTAGTAAAGGTCCAAGTCGACAACGCTGTTATGGCACGTTAACAAAGGCCCCATTAACGTTAGTAGTGGTGATAGTACTATTTGATGATATGCAGAGGGGTGATTTGATTTTAGTTGTAGCAACAGCGGCAGTAGTATTAGTTGTTGTTATTGTTGCTGTGGTTTTGGTGGTAGTTGTAGTAGGAGGAGGAGGAGAAGAAGAAGGAAGAAGAAAGGGGAGACCGAGGATTTCAGCTCATAGTAGTTGTATTTGCTGGATTGACAAATAGAGAGAAAGAAAAGATAGATAGATAGATAGAAGGAAGTACTCATGTTACTGAAGTCAAATAAATAAACTGAAAGACATGTATGCAAACATCGGAGTTTTGAGGTGAAAATTAGATCATTATTTACTCTTCCCTGTTATTCTATTCTCTCTATATTCTCAGCCTGCATTTGCTTCAACAAAGCACACGAACGAGTTATATCGCAATAGAAGTCATTTGATCCTTGCAAAGTCCTTATTGTAATAAATTTCAATAGCAAAAATCAGTCAGGTAAGGTAACCTATTCATAACATAGCTGGCCGATATATGCTTCTGAAATTCTCTGCAGCGACAAGTTGGTTTGTTTATAGCAACAGGATTTAGCCAAGGGAAAGTTGACAAAATACTTGTTGTATAATTCAGGAAAGTTACATTTTTGAGGGATTTATAGAAATTATGTAAGTATCAGTCTTCTTGATATGATTATACAACTACATAAATACACAGTCATATTACCCGTGTTCAATTTTTTTTTAGGTGGGGGGAGGGGTACTACTCTTTAGTCATTGTATTTTTCAGGTATCAGTCTAACTAAACAAATACGCATTCATATTACCCGTGTTAACAATTACGGGAATTCATATCTAATCAATGTATACAATGCTATTGGAATGACAATACTTTCCAAGGTATTTATTTTCCAGTATTGACACAAATGCATAACATGGTTGAGTTCAGAATTGATACAGATCTGTAAACTACCAATCGTTTTGGTAACGACTTGAGTGTAGGACGGTAGTGACTCTAATAAGCACTCTGGTGCATACATTTGTTAAAATGCTATCTATTTTTTAAGGTTTAAATTTTAGGGGACAGTCAGGAGTAACATAATAAGAACCATAGTTTTGCATTTTTTTTTACTAGTTTCAAATCGCTTTGCCCCGATATGAAAGAATGAAGATGCCGATCATTGTATCCTTATAACTCTAGATGCCTCAGACTGGTTATTCAGAAAATTACGATAGATCAAATAAATAAATAAATATTTTCATCAATCAGACTTATTAGGTAGGTGTTAAACTAAAACTTGTCCTTGACTTATATAGGAAATCAACTACACGAATAAAGTTGTAATTCTGATGTACAACACATTTCATGGGCAGTAATGTGATACGAGTTCTTGAGAGTATCGTACACGATTACTAGCGACTTACAACACCAGAAAGTGTACAATGGTTGACTTTCATTATTCCTTAAACAGGTGCCTAATTAAGTTTAAAATTTCATTTTATTAGGTGGTTTTAATACTTCTCTGCTCTAAATTTATCATATTCACTTGCTCTCATTTGTGTGTTATATACAACTTTCCTGGATTAGGCGTCTTTTTCCAAACGAAGATTGTTTATAGCTAAAAAATAGTTTATGAACAAATATTTGGAAAAGGTTTAGGTACACAGTTAAATTAGGAAACATTGAATTGAAAGAAATATTTAAATCCATACAAATATTTTTGGTGTGATGTTATTTATGCTTTATCGCTGGTAAAATGAACCATCTACTGTTCACAAATACTTGTCTCAAGATATTCTTAATTTAGTTAATATAGATAATTTTAAATCATACACACGACAGAGAACAAACGATGTTGTACCTATTCAACATCTTTTTGATGCACAATTGTCTCTATTAAGTTTCTATGAAATGAAACAAAAACACAAACTAATAATTTCATACAGAACTTTGTTTTTATCTCAAAAAAATATCAGTGAAATGGAAAAAGCAAATTAAATTTTTTTTTTTTTTTTTTGAAAGTGGAAATAGTTCCGATGTAGTTTTCTACAAAACGTCACTCCTTAGGGTAAGAGAAAGGAATACATTTATTTATAATGACCTGATTAGAACCAAGATACAAAAACCAAATGGTAAACACGAAACTTGGTCCATGCAGCTAGAGTGTGCACTTGGTACAGATGAATGGACCAACTCTTTCGTTTTGGCTAAACTCCGTACAAAAGATGCGATTAACTTTAATATCAGATTTCTTCAGAGAAACAATTGCCACACAGCAGATTTTGAAAAAGATTCATTTAAGTGATAATGATAAATGCACCTTTTGTAATGAGGGAATAGTTTCTAAACACCAAAATGCCCTTTGTCAGTTTTCTCAATCTACATAAAGTAGATAATTATGTTTAAAAAGCAGGAAAATCAGACCTAGTCCATCATTAATATGCCCCAGATCTGTGAGGAGATTGTGAGTGAAAGTATGTATAGAACTTAATTTCTTGTATGGTAGCTTGTTCTTTGATACAGGAAGTCCGTTTCCTCTGAATGTTCTCAATCCGTGTTAGATCCAGGGGTTCGAAAATTACCTTGGTTGACCCACCCCATCATAACAGTCAAAATAATAGTATCAAGCACGGGTTGTGATAGGTTAGAGGAACTCTAACTAAGATAAATTTAACTTAGCTTCTCTTAACCTTTAATAGTCCAGGTTTAGTTGTACTTCCGTGGAAAATGTTTGATGAACGTTCAGATAGCCTCTGAAAGTATATGACATTATTAAACTGTAAAAGAATGCTGCCATTTCATTTTGAAGGTCAAGGTTAAATTTCAATACGAAATACGAGACCCCCATATCAATGTAAGATCTTCATATAATTCCACAAATGTGTTACTGTTATGTATAGTTCCATAAAAAAATATGCATGACTATTTGTTATGTTCGATCTCGTTTTAATATGTTGTTGTGAAAAGAATGCAAAACCTCATGCACCATGAAATGGTGAATAAAAGTCAAGGTCAATAGTTGGGCTCTTGTAACTAATGCTATATGTAGTAAATTACCTACATACCTACCTACATACATACCTACCTACCTACCTACCTACCTACATACATACATACATACACATATTCCTGATAGGCTTTAACTATTGAATGAAAGCTTGCAGCAGACTCGAATGAACAATAACAATATTTCTTTGTGCTCTGGATGAACTATATCTTCATGTCAAATAAACTTAGACATTATAGACAGCTTAGGCTTATAGACATTATAGACAGCTTAGACATTATAGACAGCTTAGGCTTATAGACATTATAGACAGCTTAGACATTATAGACAGCTTAGGGTTTGGACGAATTATAACTTCATATTAAATACAATTAGAGGTTATAGAACTTCCCAAATTTTTGTCATTTTAGTAAATCCTTTTGCTTGCCTAGTTACAGTGAGATATATTCACTCAAATGATTCATTTTTTTTGTGGGGAGGAGGATTCGAACTTGTATTAGAGTTTATTGCTAAAAGTATTTCGGGAATATATTTAGTTTTAATGGCTACCGGTACATCAACACATACAAAGAAAGAGATTTTAGCCTACGTCCGTCATGGTTTGGTTTAGTTTTAATGGCTAACGGTACATCAACACGTAAAAGCTTATATCGTACCAAGGCTATTGTAATAAAGTGCCCTGTCCATGTACATACCAAGGTGATCTGGGCAGGAGTTGAACAAACACCCCTCTGGTTGCGAGTCCAGTACACAAGCTATTGAGCTACCGTGGATGTAGTGGTAGTCGCTATAGCTATCAAAATTTATTTATGAGATGGTACACAAACAACTACGCCACCGTGGATGTAGGAGTAGTCGCTATAGCTATCAAAATTTATTTATGAGATGGTACACAAACAACTACGCCACCGTGGATGTAGGAGTAGTCGCTATAGCTATCAAAATTTATTTATGGGATGGTACACAAACAACTACGCCACCGTGGATGTAGGAGTAGTCGCTATAGCTATCAAAATTTATTTATGAGATGGTACACAAACAACTATGCCACCGTGGATGTAGGAGTAGTCGCTATAGCTATCAAAATTTATTTATGAGATGGTACACAAACAACTACGCCACCGTGGATGTAGGAGTAGTCGCTATAGCTATCAAAATTTATTTATGAGATGGTACACAAACAACTATGCCACCGTGGATGTAGGAGTAGTCGCTATAGCTATCAAAATTTATTTATGAGATGGTACACAAACAACTACGCCACCGTGGATGTAGGAGTAGTCGCTTTGGTTATCAGGATTTATTTTTGAGTTGTATTGTACAGGAATAATCACGTGGAAGGTTAAACAAGCTGTTGTATGTGTCGGTTATAAATAAAAATACAAATTATATGTCACTGTGTACTTTCTGGTTGATTGAACAATAAAATAACATACAGACTTCATTCTGTTGTTAAAAAAGATCAGATATGAGATATGTGAGTATCGTGTTATCCATGTTTTGCCAGAGCGCCGTTCCATGTCTCAACATTATTGAAGATTGGGGATAATAATGCTTGCAAAAATGCAGATCTGTTTAACTGCGTGTTCAAGTTCTACAGCTATATGGTGATTCATGCTGGACATTATTAACTCAGGGGCCTGTATGTAGAATCACCTTGACGGGCTTCATTTAGACACACACACACACACACACACACACACACACGGTAAAAGATCTTAAAGTTTTTCATATTACTTTTTATTACTCTCGCATACAAGTAGACATGCAAACACAGCTAACCGACTACCTATATATTTACCCGCCAACTTACCTACCTACCTACCTACCTACCTACATACATACATAAACCCTCAAAATTATAGATGACTTGCATTACACTACTGTTTCTCATAGATTATCAAAAGATAAAATCGTACATGTATATTCTGGAAGCATTTACGGCTAGGTAAGCAAACCCAGCAATATTTTGACAAGAATGGAAAATCGAGCTGTCCTTTCCTGCAATTTACAAGAGCATACTAGATTGTTGGCTCTACATATGCCTAAAGAGTAGAAATAGCAGAGTAATAATAATTATATCATTATCTCCGTTCATCTTCATCATCATCATCATCATCACCAACGCCACTGCCATCAGTATTGTTATAGATCGACAGTGCTGTTATTGCCGACGTCAACAATTACACACGGATTAACGTCAACAAGATGGACGCATGCTGGTTGAATCAAATAAACTAAGCGTTCAGTTTGTTATACCCAACGTATTTTAGCACACTAAATATTATACACTAGCTAAGCATATTATTGTTTATTATATATTCTTTCACAATGCAATACAGCAAAGGTCTTTCACACTTATTAAGTAAGTTGACCTGGAACAATTTATTTCAAGTTGACATGACAAAATTTGAGTATGAATGTACCAACATAATATTGTCTGTTTATAATAGTTATGCTCGTGGTGGTATTGTAAAGAAAAGGCAGAGGATGAAATAGGACTAGGGGCAACGGTAGAAGTGGATGTGATAGGGGCATTTTTAAATACTTTTTCTTTCTTCTACATTAGCATGAATGAAGAATAGCACGAATAGTACTATCTTCGCTAAGCAAATATCGTCCTTTCACTTCGTTTCATATTGACTTTGATTTGGTTTACTGCAGCGGACTAACGGGGGGGGGGGGGGGGGGGACGGGGCGGCTGCTCCGGGAACCAGAGGTCTTGGGGCGCCAAAACAGCTGATACAAATTCGGGTCTCGTATTCTAGTAGTTTGGACCATCATTGTCACCCCGGGTTCAATAAGGTCGCGAACATCGGTCTGAAAAACAAAGCCTCAAGAGTGTTCACACACTCAGTCAATGACATGCAACAGTTCCTCATTAATATGCATATATTTCGTTCATAATCAAAACTCATCCAAACTCTCAATGATATAAGCTTATACACTAATATAGATCACATCCTGTTCATAACTGAACCCTCTAGAGTGGTTGACAAACTGACTCCGGACGACTCACTAAGGGCGACGTACCATGAACTTACTTGGCCTTCAGCCAGGTGAGTTAAAACAAGTGCGTGATACACACGTTTAATATTTTCGTGTACTTCTCAATTGTTCTTTTTCTTCTCAGTAGCTGGTGCTAAACTGAATTAATTATATTGTAGGTTAATAATGTTATTATATTAATAATGATAGTAGAATACTCTTTTCCACTTTGCTTATAAAGTAATAATATTACTATTTGCACCTGCACATAGACAAGACCTTTTTCTTTTGGTTTTTTATTTGCATATATTTACTTAATGCCTTTAAGACATTTTTCTTTTACGCACAAGCTGATATCTCTACAATAATTTTTAAATTAAATAGTTGTTATGCACATGGATTTTGGCTGGAAGTTTGCTCACTATCTTTTACAGCCCAATACTGACATCGGCACTGTATAAGGTTGACAACTCACCTCACCTAGAATCAATACGTCTTGATCCACAGTCCGTTAATACGACAAGATGGCCACAGCAGCATCACAAGAAGCTAATTGCAGTCTGGACGAAGAAGAGAGACTGATACTAGAAACGGAAGGTATGTGATAGATAAATTATATATAACAACCTAGTTGCTTTTTGCTAACACATCAATACGCATACCTGGTGTTCTAAATGTACTAAACTCAATAGATAGAAAGTATATACTATCGTCAATATTTCAATAGTGAATCTAGATGACATAGTTTTATTTGTTTTGTTTCTTAAGGTCTAACATACGTAATGAAATCTTTCTTTGAATTTCCATTACTCCTACTGCATAATGACGTCACCGATGTAAACGTACGGGGATGGGAGCGGGTAGGCCGACAGAAATGGACGTTTACAACAGTGGTTCGACTGTGCAGATTGTTATAAATGACAATTATATTCAGCGTATTGCCAATCAATATCATGATAGTTGTTTAAGATGACTTATAATAAATATCTTTATAAAAATGGACCCCACGTAGTTTAATAAAATTTGTTTAAAAAACAACAACAAAAAAAAAAAAAAAAAAAACAAAACACGGTTTTAACTGACGGTTTGTTTTGCTATGTCGGACTTTAATCATCGGTATTATTTTCAGTTGTTCTCACTACTGATGATAAACTTACCGTATCAGTATAACCTTGTAATTGGAGGACGATAGAGCGTCGTCTTTATCAGAATGATTTTTACATACAGTATTTGGGGGCTTTTTTATTTCCCAAAGTAAAAGAGTATTACCTTTTTGATCTGTCTCTCTTTTATGAGAGAATTATGCACCAGGCACGTAAGCTGTAAATACAACGGTGTTCCCGACAAAGTTGTATTATAAAAGCAGAATACTTTTTCCGTCTCTCACGAAGTAAATAAGAGAATACAGTATAAAGAGACAAATATTTTGTAGCGATTATATCATGTCTCCTTTCCGCTTCCTGTGCGTGAATGAGGTGTGGGGTGGATGGGGGTAGGGTGTGGGTGGGTGGTGTGGTGTGGGGGAATCCGCTGAAAAATAGAAAACAGACATTTCCTAATAATAATTTGCTTCGAATAGATTGCTCTTATTTGCTCCGTGGACACTCTTCCTCAGTCAGACGTGTATTGTACAGTGTCTGCACAAATAAATAGGACACTTTATAGGGTATTCTCAAATTTGATTTGTGCACGTTTTCTTTATTAAGCGACCGACCATTTAATTTTCAGAGGGGGGGGGGGGGACGCTTGGGTTCTTTGTGATAAATATTTCTGGCTCTCAAATAGCTTGAAAAAGTATACATGATCTGGTTTATAAAAAGAAAACCCTATTATATCCATGATACTAGTTGAAAAAAAATTATCTTAAGGTAACAGAAAAAGTATCCCGGCTCAAAAGAAAATGCCGTCCTCTCCTTCTACCCCACCCCTCACCCCGATTAAATTTGGATCCCTAATTTTATCAGCTAAAATCACACGTGCTGAATGAATACTACACTCTCCTTGGTCGACCAAAATGGGGTTATCAGCTGGCGCAATCCGTCATTTGGTCGACCAGTGAGAGGGCACTATTCCATTCAGCGCATTGCGCTTGCACATTAAGTGGGTTGGCATTCCTTAAAGGTGGAATAGTAAGTCAAATTTCATGTAGGCTTAAATAGTGGAATCTCTGAGCTAAACATCGGTGTTAAATTTATTACGCTATGCGAAGTGTAGCTTGAAATAACGGTGCCGATTCTTAATAGATCACAGGTGAAATGGGAGAAGTGTCCTCCTTTGTATTATTCATTAGTAAATTTTAAGCAACGATACGAACCCCTGCACTAAAAATAGGGCGACACTTCAAGGAGCATTGCTTTATAAATTTTCATGAATTTTACTATGAAGTTATTTTTCCTGTCCGATTAAAAATGTCGAAAAATAGTGAAATTAAGATTGTGTTCACTGTGAAAAGGCCGACGAATATCTTGCGTTGAAAGAAGGTCAAGTCTAAAAGTACGTAGGGTGTTTCGCGCCTAAAAGTGGAGCATCGAGTAATATGGTCACGTGACGATTCAAATGTGGAGACGCGAATGACTGTTAGAACTTGAGACCTACAGATGCTTTCTCGTTAATTTCTTTCGTAATAAAATACAATTTGCTGCTGTCGACGATTGTATTCTCCAAGGAGTAAAGTAGTTTTAATCCGCATTTCTTAGAGCAATAGATAAAGCAAGTAATTTCTTGTGTAATAGGATCGTAGGAGGCATTCAATGTGTAACCGTGTGAAAGTTTACGCTACTGCGTTCTCTCTTTCACTCTCTCATTCATACTGTAGTGTTATATATATATATATATATATATATATATATATATATATATATATATATATATATATATATATATATATCTATATATATATATATACAGTGGCGTCACTAGGGGGGGGGGTGCGGGCCGCACCGGGTGACACCATCACAGGGGGGTGACACCAAAATGGAAAAATGCAAATTCGACAGATGCAAAAATGCAAATTCCCATGGGGGAAGTCTGGAGGGGGTGACACCATGAGTTTACCGCACTGGGTGACGCCACTGTAGATATATATATATTCCTAGACATGCAACTTTATGTGTGCATTCACATTTATCACTTATCTTAACGCCCATCAAAGGTAAATTGTGGTTGTAATGACCTATGTTTTTGCTACACTGGCTATGCCAAATTTTCGATTACGGGTGGAGCAGGAATAGTATTATTCAAATAGAATTTCCTTTTGGTTCATTCTTAGCACAGAACTCCAAATGTGTATCCAATTATTAGCGTGAAAGAAGAGAAAAATGTTTCATTTGGTTTTAATTTATGTTTCATGCATTATTCACTCGCTTCCGTTTTGGCACTTTTCTACAGTGCCAATTCTATTCTTGTATTTTATGTTATTTATGAAAAAATAAAATCAATTTCCTGTGGGGATGCTTTTGATAAGGGAAAACTTATGACAGTTTCTACATTAACTATCAAGTTAAAGGCAGAGTTCGATTTGTACGAGTGTATTCTGCAGAAGCACGATCATATTTTGCGTGGGAATTTTGCTTTTTATTTCCTTAACATCAATAAAAATACAAAGTCAAAGTGGCGTAAGGCGTAAGGCGTAGCCCTCCTCCCCCCCCCCCCCCTCCTTAAGGCAATCCGGCAACGCGCTAATAGGGTTTGTTTGCGTGACGTCATATGCCACAGGTCTACTGGCTGCTGAAACATGTTTTTTTTATGGGCAACGTGTGTACCCCTACATAATTCCACCTGTTATGCCAAGTTTCTCTTTTCCGTTTTCAAGTACTATTTCACTGAAGGTCGTGCGAAGACTACCTCATTGATGTCACTCGACTTCGGAGTGCATTATGTATTTGCCCAGTGTTAAAACTAAACTTTCCTAATAACTCATTTTCGCTTGGTATAATCCACAATATCGATCTTGAATATTGCCAAATTTACGGACATAATTTCAAAATGTTTTTTTTAAAGTTGCAATATTATTAGTCATAATATCTACGGTGTGTGCTTCTACAAATGTGTGAAAATTACTTTGTGTCCTGTTTATAAGACGGTGTTGTCTGATGTTCAAACGAATGTTTGTGCAATAATAGTCTCTTTTTTTGTAAGATTTTTCTTGGAACATATTAAGCTATTTGACTTACTAACTAACGACAGTCAAATGACTGTGAATACATTTTTAAAGAAATACAAAGTCAGTATTGTTTCTCATACTTTCTAATGGTGGTAAATTAAACTCTCTGCAGATTTGTTCATAGTAATTATTTGTAAAATCCAAACATGATTTTAAGCATATGAATTTCAAAAACTTTCGTGCCGTTTCAATTTGTTTCCTAAAAGTAGATTCGTGGTGGTAGTTGTGGTGGACCTAGCTTCACAACAATATTCTAGCCTACACTTTACAAAAGACAGACACAAAGTGCGAATGACTAATATATTTTTTGCAAGTGCGCTAACAAGAAAAGAAAAAAACACAAAAAACCCACAAACCATTTGCATTACTTTGCATACAGTGTCCATGACATGAACTTTAAAACTGAAGGCACTTGTCAGACACATACCCAAGTCTTTCACACAGCCCTCACCCTTTAGCTTCGTACCTTCTAATCAGTTCTCATATTTATACTTTGTCAAATATCCATTACTATTTATGCGTATATTTGTATCCTTGGTATTTCCCCATCCCATAGTTAACAATAGTTAATATTTCTGGCAAAACCTTGTTACAGGTTTACGCTAACAGCTTTCGTTATATTGATTTGACAATGACGGTTGTTCACTGCTTGATGCATTTTATCCGTTCCGCATTTTACACACACACACACACACACACACACACACACACACACACACACACAGAGTAAAGGCGAGTTGTAACTCTAAGGTAAGAAGGAAGTTTACTGATAGGTATATTAGGGGTTTTGGAGAACTTATTCAGAAGCGACCCAGTTCAAGAATTACATAGTGGTGATGTCAAAATTAAAATAATCAGCGAAAGAAAGGAAGAAACGTAGAAAGAGAAACCTCAATTCTTCAAATGCAAGCTTCACGTTACAACACATTATAGTAGGAACAAGGTATTAAAACGAAACGTGATGGTGTAAGCTATAAAAACGTACATGATGATAATGATGATGTTAAAAGATACAATGATGTTATTATATCGTGCTTATTATTGAGCAGAATGGTATAATTGTAAATCATCATCGCCATCACTATCATCATCGTCATCATCATTGATGATGTTGTTATTATTATAATTGTTATTTTGTGATTAAACTAAATATTGAAAATGATATGTAAAACTTGAAATTCTTGTAATAGTAATGTTATACAATTTAAAATTGTTATGATGACAATGTTTGAATGAGTAAGAATTACCACACACATAGTGGTGTACTATACATATATACCATATCAATTTTACATAGTACAATATACTATAAACATCGCTATCGACGATCTCAAGTAAAAGCGGCTTTGATGTCTAGATTGCTAGATGAAGAAATTATTTGTGTTATAATCACATATCACATAGAACACATGTTTTAACAACAACTTGACACGGACCTTTATACTGTGTTCTAACTGAATTTCGTATAGAGTCTTTTTTCCAACGTCATTTCGTCATGTGACCAGGCTGCTCATTAATGTTCGAGGAGACGAAATATCGCGCTAAGTAAGGTCGTCATTTTTCACATATAAAGTGGATTATGGTGCAGGTAGGTACGGGAGAGGTCTGCAAACACATATTTGCGTTAGCTGCAAATTAATACACGAACACTGATATCACGAATGGTGTTGAATTATGATATTATAAATTACTCTTTCCATCTCTAACTTTAAGCTCCTCCTTCATAAGTTCCGTAGCGAAAATGGTGGCATGTTGGGGCTTTGGTGGTGGTGGTAGTGGTAATGGTGGGGGTACACATAATTCAGTAAAAAGTATTTAGTAAAGTCAATTTTTACTATATGAAAAAACTATACCTAGAGAAAATCCTTTCAATTCAATTTAAACCTTTCTAAAATAATGTGCTTTTAAAGTGCCTATCCACTACAAACTTAAAATCCCACGAGCCGCTAGGTAAGATGAGCAAGCTACATTAACTAGACTGAGTTTACTCTGTCTTCAAAATCGTTTTATTATGTGCCTATTACTTGGCATTTCCACGGCAACGATTTGATGTCCAATATGGCCGCCAGAGCTGCCTTCTTTAAAATCTTGCTATCACGATTCCTCCTGAATGGTTGTTATCACAATTCCTCCTGAATGGAATGATCATATCAACAAGGAGTTTTCACTAAAAGACTTCTTATTATGCTTAGTGTGTCCTAAATGAAAAAGGTGCCAATCTGATGTCAAATATGGCCGCCATAGCAGCCATCTAGAAAATCTTGTTATTGCTAATCCTCCTGATCCGAAAGTAATATTGTCATAGGGTTTTCAACGAAAGGCTTCTTATAATGACTAGTTGGTCCTAAATGAAAATGATTCCGCTTGCACATCCAGTATGGCTGGCACAGCGGCCATCTTGAAAATATTGTTATCGCTACTCCTCCCCTCCTGAAAAGATGGTCGTAACAACATGTTTTTTTTTACTAAAGTACTTCTTATCATGTCTAGTTGGTCGTAAATAAAAATGGTGCCCATCTGGCTTAAAATATGGCCGCCACAATGGCCATCTTGAAAATCTTGTTATCACTAACGCTCCTAGATCACTGGTCACATCGACTTTGAACTTTCTCAAAAGGACTTCATATGATGTCTAGCTGGTAATAAATGGAAATGGTGCCAATCTGACATCCAGTATGTGCACCACAGCAATTAATTTGAAGATCTTGTTATCGCTGAAGAATATCAGAGATGGTTTCAACACTCAGCAGTTAAAAGGAATAAATGGTATTATCTTGAGTTCATGGAAATTATTTTCAGCCAGTAGAGCGTCAGTCCCTCTTGTTTTCTGTGGGTTTGACATGTTTTAATGTGAAAATGTATCAATATATAAACAAAAACGTGATTTTGTGTGTCGACATGAGAAGTTGCATATATTTTAGAACCTGAAATCCTGCGAAATCAATGCGTACCGTGTTCATATAAAAGTTTCTGAAAGAGTTTTAACTCAGTTTCTGTCTAATATACTGACTAAATAACAATCTGTGTAGCTAACTAGATAAATCAATAATGGCAATCATTGTTAAAATGCAGACAAATTTTAAAACCTATTTCAGCCTGTAATAGAGTAATCCAAATGTTTGTCTGTTATTCTGTCTTGACCAGTAAATGCCGGTTAAAGTTTCTAAAACTATATCATTAGCAAACACGCATATATCATTAAGTACAATACCGTATTACGGCACACATTCAAACATGCAACAAATTAACATAAAAATGTAAAATAAATAAAACTGACATAAACGACACTGAACTAAGGTTGTTACAGAGTGTGGATCTTAATATTCCTACACAGTTTTGCTCTCTTTGAACTTAAACTTAGGGACTTAATTTGATCTATAAAGCAATATTTTATAAATGAACAAAATAGAACATCGTTACCGTTGAAAATTCAACAAAACTTTGAATAAGAAAGATTGCAAAATATTACTTATGTTTTACTATTTTTGCAACGGAATTATTGATGCTTGATTTATGCTACTCTCCTGATTACTCAAAAACTGTCAAATATTTTGTGAGCTTTGCAAATTGTCATAACAAGCCTTGAACAATCAAAGAGTACCATTATTAAGCCTCCAAGAACTTGCATTTCCCAATATTTTATATATCCCTCACCCATCTCCCTTCAGTTTGCGAGGAATTGAGTTTCGGTATGATATATTGTTGTTCATCCTTCGAGTTCGAAGATGACCATGACATCACTAACTGGTTTGGTTTCTGCGAGTACGTGAGTGGCTGATCAGGCCAATTTGTGCTCTGAATTGTCTGTGGCACACTTGATATGAGATGCCGCCTTGGTTAGCTTGATCAATAGAGGATGTGGTGCAGTTTTGAGATTTACGCTGCTCGCGCTTCTGCACTGCCTCTGCATTTCTTCTCCTTAGTTCAAAGTTAGAAGCTCCAGTATGGATGTGACTGCGCTCGGTGGAGCAATCCAGTGCGACATCCTCCCAAGACTCAGGGTCAGTGTTGAAGTGTTTCAAGGATGACTTGATGGAATCTTTGAACCGTTTCTTCTGACCACCCTTAGATCGCTTTCCCTCATTCAGCTCGCAATAGAAGATTTTCTTTGGTACTCGCTCTTCGGACATCCTGTTGACGTCGCCTGCCCATCTCATCTGTTTTTCATAAGCAGAGTGTGGATGCTTGAGATGCCTGCCCGTGTGAGAACCTCAGTGTATGGGACCCTGTCCTGCCATCTTATCCTCATCCGTTTCTTCTGTACAATGTCCAGGTTTCGTTATCCATACAGCAAGGTCGACAACACAATGGCGTTGTAGACCTTAAGTTTTGTTTGCAGACTGATGCCTCTGCGCTCACGTACATTTGCGAGTAGTCTGCCAAAGGCAACATTTGCTTTAGCAATTATGGCATTGGTTTGATCATCAATGTGGACTGCACTTGACAGTGTGCTGCCGAGATAGGTGAACTTGTACACTGCCAGGAGAGTTTGGCCATTTACTGTGATGGTAGCCTCTATGTAAGGCTTTCCTGATGCAGGTTGCTGCATCACCTATGTCTTCTTGATACTGAGTGTCATATGCAACTGGAATGTCATATGCGAGCCTCCAGCTGTGTAGGCTTCTGCTGGTATAGCGTCTGCTCCAGGTGCTTTGCCATTTGACACTTGGTCAATTTCTTTTACAGTTTCAGTGAGTGTTGGAGGATCAGCAAGTGATATGTTGATTTCCACTTGGTGCAGTCGATCACTTTCCTCCTTACTTATAGATGACTGTTGATTGAGGATGTTTTTGAAGTGTTCTGCCCATCTTTGAAGTATCTTTTCTTCGTCAGTGAGCAGTGTGGTGCTGTCAGCACTCAGTATTGGAGATGTTCCTGATGACTGTGGCTGATAGATTGTCTTCAACGCATCACAGAAGTTCTTCGTGTCATTCCTGTCTGCGTAGGACTGAATCTCATCTGCCTTATTGCTCAGCGACGAGTCTTGCAAAAATCTGAGTTTTCATTGGACAGTCCTCTTGATGATGTTGAAGTATGTCTTGTTAGATGATGAAGTGCTTTCTTCCAAATAGACCTTCTATAGCTAATGGTTTTCATTCAGAAGTATCTTTATGGTAGCATCATTCTCATAAAATCAATCTTGATGTTTACATGTGGTGGGACTGATGGTTTTGGATGCAGTCGAGTACACATAGTCTCTGAAGGATGCCTAGTTTTCCTCGACATTCTCGGAGTTCATATCGATTGTATCTAGTTGGCTGCACATCTGTTCGACAAATGCGTTTCAAATTCTCCTGTTTCAATTTGGAGACATTACGCTTTTTGGGCACTTTTTCCCTTGAGGTCGTCTGCTAGACTGAATCTGGATATTAAGCTTGAAGACTATGAGCCTGTGGTCAGTCCAGCATTCTGCACTTCTCATGGCCTTCGTCACTTAGAAATCCTGTCTCTTCTCCTGACGATGACGTAGTCAATAAGATCCCAGTGCAATGTTTATCTCGCTGAATATTGTTCAATATCAGGGTACACTGTAGCATTAAACATAGCTGGATGGCCAACGGTAAGAGGCTGCACTTGTTAGCTTCTTAAATATGTAGTCCATTATTTAAAACAAGAAATCAGTGTGTTGTACACTGTTCACCTAAATTGATCTTCCATGCATAGTTGACTAAGTATTTATTTGACTAAGTATTTATGTAAATCACTGCTATATCTTTCTTAAATGAATATTAACTGAAAGTTAAGGTCTCATCATGATTGTAGCAACATCTATTTGATTTTTGTTGCCATTTATCTGCTTCGAAATGTCGCAAACCTGCTTGTAGTATCTGACGTATTTGTTTTTCAACATTCTTTTTAGATGAAGTTAGAATCAACTTCCTACATTTAAATGTTATCTCATTCTTTTTTGTGATGTCATTTATTACCGTACTAGGGCATTGCTTACATTGTGGTAGCCTTATTATGTGTTTTCATGTGTACCATTCTGCTGTTTAACTGTAATGTTTTTTGATTTCTTTTATTTGTTTTCCGTCTTGCTTTGTGATCAATAAAAATTTGCCTGACGTGCATGTTTTCACTTCATTTGTTTCTACATCTGTTACATTTTAGCAAAGCGTTATATTTCAAAAACTCTAAGTAAGCTCCTTCTTACTGCTATCTGTATATTTTATTTATGCAATTAATTTTAACGGAAATATGTTTTTCTTTGGTTGGCGAGTCGTTTCTAATTTGACATTGTAACGTTTACAAGATCTTGACATTGTACTGAAAATGTATCCGAATTCAAATAAGTATATAAATCTACATCAAAAACGTAATTTATTCCTTCTTCATGCCATGCTATTTAACAATTTTACTATCAGGCTTGCTGGTGCTTATTTCAATGTTATCATCACTAAATATGATATGTAAATCGTCATCTTTTCTGAAACATTGCATGATATATGTTTTGTTTAAAATATTTGTATTCTCCTGAATGTTATTTTGTAACACAACTAGCTTTGGCCACACTCTTATCCCATTCAAACTTGCAAACAAATGCATATTTTATCTTGAATGTTATATTATAACACAACTAGCTTTGACCACACTTTTATTTCATCCAAACTTGTAAACAAATGCATATTTTATCTTGAATGTTATATTAAAACACAACTAGCTTTGACCACACTTTAATCCCATTCAAACTTGTAAACAAATGCATATTTTATCTTGAATGTTATATTATAACACAACTAGCTTTGACCACACTTTTATCCCATTCAAACTTGTAAACAAATGCATATTATCTCCTAATACTCAGATTGTTGCTTTAATGTTAAACTCGTGAAATATTTACATCGCCTCTCTAATATCACTGAATTTATCACAATATAGTTTTGAGTCATTATATATATTACGCACGATTATTCACTTTATTTTTCACTCTACTTAATGCAAAATGAAGATTATAATTTGGGTCTAGAAACTAAAGTGTTTTTTTTTTTAAATCCCACTATGGTGAAAGGACATGGGATGTATTTATGTTTGTTTTTTTTTTTAAAATATGAGTGATTTGGAAATACCCCTGTAGTGAATAAAGATTAAGAAATTCTACATCTTTTTAAAACTTTGAAGTTGTCTATGAACTCGTCTTTTCTTTAAAACAATTAGTGGTCAAGGATTCGAGCGTACTTTGAGTAGTTATGGAATTATTTTACATTTCTCAATGTATTTTAAATTTATCTATGGATTGAAACTCATGTTGAAAAGACCGTATTATTTAAAAATGTTAAACGATCACGGACTGTCAGTTTTACAACTATTGGTACCCACTCCATGCTTAAAATCCTGTGGGGTGAGGACAAAGATTTAGAAGAATATATTTTAGGAACTGCTATCTCCACAGAGCTTCCAGGTACCATCCGTTCAATATCGAAATGCAAATGAGGATGCTTAGCACCCTTTAATCAAAGGAACAGGATAGGTGATTGTGCCCTTTATATATAAAACGCATCTCTATTTACAAAGGTTAGAGATTCAATCAGTGTCTATTATTAATAGATTAGGTATATATATAAAAGTTCCACCTGCCAATATTAGATAAAATACTTGATATCAAATAATGCTGAAGAATTTATTATACCATTTTATTATACCATACATTCAAAATATATATATATATATATATATATATATATATATATATATATATATATATATATATATATATATATATATATATATATATATGCAATTTATGATATCATAAAATTAGTTTGCGATAATATATATTCGAATTTGTGGTAGCATTAAATGTTTTAGTTTTCTACAATATAGAAAGTAAAGGATTAGAACGATAGCCAATGGCTTATAGTGTTCTTCTCCTTTGACGATATGACGATACACAATTCGTAAATATATATGAATGTATGGCCGATGATACTATGTTTTAATGTCCAAAAAAGAAAACAAATTAAGTTATTGAATGGTCAAAGTGAAGAGTCTATTATTTAAACAGTAGCATTTAGCCAAGGTTTATAAAGCATGAGGATGAATAACGAGAGAGTAGGTGAAAGACGAGAAGAAAAAAAGAAATAAGTTAAACGGAGAAATTATCAATTAAAATGTGTCAGACATTGTGTAGGACGTTAAGAAAATGGAGAGGACAGCAAGGGGGAAACTAAAAGAAAAATGGAAAAAAATAAATAAATAAAAAGGAACATAAAACAAGATTAAAAGTGAACAGTCCTTGCTCTTGAGCGAATCGTTGCGGAATCTATGGGAATCATTTGAAAAAGATTGGTGAAATTGCTATTTACCGCGATTCACGACCAGTGGAAGTGCATGCGTCTTAGCAATATGTGCGCTTAAGTAAATCTTCTTGACTTTTCAATACATTTATGAACGGCATCTATTATGTGTAAAAATACATCACCTTATATGACAGGTCAGTATGACACATTTTTCTAGGTCATTTAAAAATATTTAGCTGAGATCAATTAGAGTATCGCCGTATGTCAGTAAAACCCTAAAACAAGCCGATACATATGGACTACCGACCAATGCTATCTCTGGCAAGGATGTGATGCGTCACGTTATTCACAGGCGCACTCGAATCTTGTCGGATATTCAGGCCTAATGTCCATTGCCTAGCTGACTGTTACTATATATCATATACAAATTCAAATCATCATAACTTCTAACATTTTCAATCATTGTCTATGGTGTTTTCAGTATACATTACAATAATTAGCAAATAATTCACCAGGGTTGGTGTTAACGTAAAAATACTTTGACTTTATATTATGTGCTTTGGTAGGAGTGGTTAACTCTTCTCTGGTGACAAGACAATGGTTTACACACATCGTCTTTAAAACTATAGAACGTCATGTCTCATAAATCAAGAACAGGTCTTTATGCGGATTACTTCGCTTTCAGACAAATATGCTTGTAAGTAAACTTTAAAGTTTTGTTTCCGTTTCACAATTATGGCTACATTTTTTATAGTCATTGCATTGATGCATAAAATGCCCAGTTTGCCCATTTGAACCCCATTTTCTGTCAGAAGCGTGAGAGTCCAGGACTTACAGTGTCAAAAGGCTACAGAGATTTGTTACCTTTATGGGAAGTCGTTGTCATCTTGTCTCAGTGTAGCTAAAATAGAAGTTGACCGCATTAAGTTTGTGGGTAACTTCAAACAGAAAGTATCAAAAATTAGTCAAAGAAACTCGTCCCTTTTGTTTTTACTGTTGATTATTAATCATAAACCTATATTCATATTCATCCTATTCTCATGAACAGCTCAGAAATTTTGAATAATGGTTCATAAGAACAAAAATGCGAATCCGTCACAAATTAGGTGGACCATATAATATTTAGTAAAACCTGTAAATAGTTAATACAAATTGTTCATCTATCATAATACTATCAACCGTTTTCTTATTCAAAAATAGCACTTTCAAGAAATACTTTCAATATCTGTTGATATGTCAACGGAGGAAGATAATCTGAACATGGGTTGTTGCTTGAATGTTTGATATCATAATTCAAACTAGAGATGGAAGCCATCACAAATGTTTGAACTTCGTTTCAGACTCGATCTCTCCACCCCCATCTTCGGAGCAACATTCGGCATTAGAAATGTTTTGTTGTCGTCTAATCATCCTTGTAAAACGTCATACAAAATTATGATGACGCTCCATCAGTCGGTGTAGATGACATTCAGATTGCCTACCCTCACTCCCCAACCCCATTCTCGGGCATCAAGGATCCGAAGTCTTCCTTCTCGTCTACTACCCCTCTTGAAACATGATATCCAATATGATAATCCTCTCTTAATCAGTCTAAACATTAAAGTTACAAGAACAAACGACTGCCGAACAGACAGAAAAGAAGATCAATCACAATACATCTGATAGTCTGTTCTTGGGCAAGACACTTTACCCCTATTGTCTCAGTATTAAATAATCTACTTGTGTTTGATGTGCCTTAGCTACACCAAATCAAACCAAGCGGATAGTTTAAAAAAAGTGTACTGACCTTTAATTTTCTACAGAATAGCATTTTCTGGAGACTAACAAATAGGAATAAGGAATAATATAATGAAGAAGAAAGATGTGTAGAACATTGGTTTTTTTGCACATATTTGTGATATTTCAAACAATGGAGAGCATGAATTATGTCTTATGCTCATAAGACATCCCTGAAAAGATTTTAAAATTGCATAATGAATAAAGTTTCAGTTTGCTCACAAAAAAACCCAAAAAAAACAAAACAAACCAGGAAGAATAAGATTAAAAACAATAACAACAACAACAGCAATAAAAACAACCGCAAGAAAAAACAAAAGGAATAATCATCATCATTAGCACCACCACCACGATCATCATCATCATCATCACCGTCATCACAACAACAACATTAAGAAAATAACACAATAACGGTAAATTAACGAGCATCGTAACGGACATTATTTACAACGGTGATGATGATAACCATTCGGTGACAATAGTGGAAGAACTGCTGCTTGTGATGTTTATAAATAATTTGATGATGATAATGACGACGATAATTATAACATTTTCCCGCTACCATTATTTCGATACCCACTGGTAAATCTAAACTTCTAATTACATTTTCTTGTCAAACTTTAGAATCCAACTTAAGAACATGCAGTTAGCGCACGTTACAATTGATAACCCAATGACCTTAGTCAGAAATTCCACTTAGCATACTCTCACCTTACCACAAGGCTATAAATTAGGCGGTAAAATGCCACTAGAGAAAACCGAACCCATTGATAAATCCCGTACACTCAATTTAGATCGCATTTGGTGTTTACTGTGGCTATATTGCAGAATGGGAAGATTTTTCGAAATGTTGGTGGTCAAAGCCAGGAATTATTTACTTGTGGTGATGGAATACAGGTATGACAATGAAGAGCTTTTGAGCCGCCAAACAGTCTGGCTCTTTTTTTTTTGTTTCTTTGTTTCTGTTTGGATTTCGATCTTTTACAACAGATATATCGGAGGATCCAGTGAACGTGGTCGTGTATTAATGCACACAAACGCTGTATTATGAAAGAGTATGAGCTGTGAGAGGTATGTAGCCGGAGTTTTGTATGGAACAGTAGCAGATGACAAGAATGGAGAATGCCGAAGTTTACATGCTAACAGGGCTTTCTATTGAAATAGTCAGGGTAGTATATACATATAGGGATGCGAAGAAATATTGAGCATGACGGGGAAATATTAGATGGATGATCCATCTCTTTATTGTTGAATTTTAAAACAATATTATTCTAAGTGCCACAGGAACTTGTTTCTGTCAGTTAAAAGTAAAACTATATTTTAGAAGGGGAGTGGGTGTTGTCAATAATTGTTCTGTTTTACTGACAGAAACGAGTGCTTGTACTGAGTGCAGATGGCTTAGAGTTTCACTCTCCCCACCCGTATAAAAAAAAACTTTTCCAAGAATTAAAAAAGACTTTTACTAGCGTTAAATGTTTAATATTTTTAAAAGAAAACGCTAACGGAATTTTTCTTTTTTTGAATTATTTCCATAGAAATAATTCTTCCTTCGCTAGGTATCCCATTGTACAGCACTGTGGATGCAATGTTTTCCTGGTTTTTAAAATAGAAAATACAATTTAAATTTAACGTTTTAAGTTTATTATTTTACCAAACAACAATCAGCAGCTAGTAGTATGCGCATGTAAAACATCTGTCTCCGCTTTTTTCCATTTTGAACGAAAATCCGAAGTTTGATCCTCATTTGGGTAGGTCCTCGATCCTGTGGATAAGGACTGTCTTAGGGGCAAACGTCAGTTTTTTCTTTTCATACACAGCATGTATGTCAGATGTACGAGGTTTAGGATGGGGACCTCTATAGTTTTCAAGCAAAGATCCAGGGGCTAAATCCATTGGGATAAGAATGACCCTAGGGCCAATTTCGGTTGCATATATTAATTTGTCTTTTCATGCCAAGTAAGCGTATATATGGTTATATGGTGAGGATCTCAATATTTTCCAAGTTATGGTGCAAGGGCAAAGGCCACATGGGTAGGGGTGGACCCTGTGGCCAAAATAAGTTGCATGTCTTAATTTGTGTTTTCATGCCCAGTAATTGTATATATGGTTATATGGTACTGATCTCAACAGTTTCAAAGTTGTGATACAGGGGCTACGTCTCTGGTGGTAGAGATGGAAACTGAGGTCAGAGCTAAGGTGCACTGAATCTCAACAGTTTTTAATTTATGACACAGGGGCTACGTCCCAGGAGTTATGGATGGACGCTGAGGTCAAAATTAGTGGCATGTATTAATTTGTCTCTTTCTGGTAGCTAATTGCATATATGCTGATATGGTGAGGATCTCAATATTTTCAAAGTTATGACCAAAGGGTTAAGTTTATAGGGGTAGGGACTTACACTCGGAGTAAATGTCAGCTATATGTATTTGTCTTTGCACGCGTAGAAAGCATGTATTATGGTTGTATGGCGGGGATCTCAATAATTTTTGTGATATTACCCAATGGCTAAGTTCGTAGGAGATAGGGATAGACCAAGGGTATCACCTCATCTGAGTTGCATTGATACTTGAGCCATTGATCACATATGGCAATTCTCAGGCATGGATAATACAACTCAGGACTTATTTGAAATTTATGTAAAATCACCTCTACCCCCTTAGGTTTACCTCCGGATCGTGGTAAAATTATGGTGTTTTAAATACTATTTTATATTTTATTATTATTATATTATAATTGGTATTATCCTTCTTCTTCCTTTTTCTTTTTATTTTTCTTCTTCTTCTTCTTCTTATTATTATTAAGACTTGGAAATAGTGTTATTAGCATTAGTAGAAATTCGAAATCCTAGCCAAGGTTTGATAGAGATTGTAAGTGTGCCAAAAAAGCTGTTTTAAAGATGCTCCAAATGTTTCGGTTTAGCAAAACATCTCAATTACTTGAAAACTATAAGTTTCTTCGTAATGCTTATAAAGTGATTTGCAGAAGCAAAAAGAACCAGTATAAAAATGATCGAAAAGATACACTCATACATGCATTATATGAAAATGATACAAAACAGTTTTGGCGGCTACTCAAGCGGCCAGTGCCTACTATAAATACCAGCATCCCCTGTTCAGCTTGGTATACATATTTTTCTGAGCTTTGCAGTATAACGTACGAAGTTGAACATTTCCAAGATAATGAACATATGATTATTCAGCCTCAACTCTTAGAGAATGTAATATCAGAGGCAGAAGTGAGAATCGCACTGTCAAACCTGAAAAAGGAGCAAAGCCGGTGGAAAAGACGCTTTATCGAGTAATGTTTGTAGAAAGCGCACTTGTCATATTATTACCCCAATACTTGCTCAATTATTTAATACATTATTTGATACTGGTTATTTTCCACGAAACTCAAAACAGCGATAAGAACTCCAATTTTCAAAAAAAGGGTGATACAAGTAATCCATCCAACTATAGAGGAATTAGTTTGTAGCCAGTTTTAAGCAAGGTATTTACAACTATTATGAATAACCAATTACATGACTGGGTTGTAAAAAATGAATTCCTGGGAGAGGAGCAGGTTGGCTTTAGGTCTGGATACTTAACAGTTGACAGTATGTCCATACTATTCGCATTAATAAGCAAATATTCGAAGAAAGCACGAGTGAGATTCTATGCCATTTTTAAAAATTTTGAAAAGGCTTTTGATCGAGTAGAGAGAAATCTTTTATGCCATAAACTTTTAAATTATAATATAAGTACCAAAATGCTACGAATTATTAGAGCCATCTATAAAGATGTAAATGTTTGTGTTAAGTCTAATAATTGATAGACGAATATTTCTGATTGTGTAACTAGAGTACGTCAATGATGTGTTTTATCTCCATTACTTTTTGCTTTGCTTCTAAATGATCTTCAGATAATATGGCAGATGAGTCTAGAGGGATATCACTAGCAACAATAGCAGTGTTTGTATTGTTGTATGCCGATCATTTAATACTATTTTCAGACAGTGTTTCAGATCCAGAAAATGTTAAATATATTGAGAGGGTATTGCTTTCGATGGAAACTACCGGTCAACCTTGGGCAAACACGAATTCATGTATTTCGTAGGGGAGGTTATCTACGTAGCTACAAGAAATGGTACTATGGTCCAACAGAAATTGCAACTGAAACAGATTATAAACATTTGGGCTACATATTCTTCTAAAACATCGTGGTATATGTGTCAGAAAACTTTGGCCTGTCAAGCAGCCAAAGTTAAACACACACTGAAAAGTAGTTTATCTAAATTTAGTAAATTACCTGTACATACACTACTTCACATATTGGTGACATAAGTTTAACTTATTGTAAACTATGGATCCGAAATAATGAGCATACATGAAGCACCTGATATTAGAAAAGCTGCACACTGAGTTCTGTAAATTTATACTTGGTCTGTCAACAAACACATCACATGCTTTTGTTTATCATGAAGTAGGAAGAATGTACTTGAAAAACGTTCAATATATTCGAATTCTTAAGTACTGGTTTAGCAGAGTTCCAAGACAAGTGTTACAAGTTCCAAATGAAATGGGGTGAAAACTGTAACTGTTAGGCAAATGATGTAAACAATTTATTATTAAAATATGGAATTGGTCTTTTTTGTTTAAGACAGGGTGTCACTGATGAACGACTGTTTATAGAAATGTTTAGACAGCGATGCAAATATATTTTCATGCACATACTGACCGAGTTTAAAGGGATGGATAGGTTATGTAGGTAACTTTATACGACAGAAATATTTAGATGGCCTAGGTGAGTCTTATTTAGGTAAACTAATTTATTGATTAAGAGCCGGAAATTTACGAATTAGAACAAATACAAGAAGGTATGAATATATTCGCTATAAAGATAGAATATGTCTGATATAGAATATGTTTGATATGTAACACATAAATAGAAAATGAGTATCACTTTATTGTGACATGTCCTATTTATACTGAACTAAGAAGAAGCTATATACCTTTGAATATTTACAGAAACCCAAAATTCCACTCATATATAAATATGAGTAATAAGAATCTGTTAATGATAAATTTAACTAAGTTTATTTGTAAAGCATTGAAAAGTAGAAAAAGTACTATGACACCCTGTCTTGACAGGTAACTAGGTATGTATTAAACTAGACACCTATAAGAACCGACTCCATGCAAAGCGTCTATTTAGGAATACCAGCATGCATGCATAGTCATGAATTATGAAGTTGAAAGTGTATGTAAATAGTAATGTTATACCATGTACATATGTTTATCACGATGTACCGCATATTAAATTATATGTATTTTCGGACCGGTGGCTTACAGAAACACTAATAATGATTATTATTATTATTATTAGTTGCAAAACATTATCAAATAACAACTATACTAACAGTAATAATAATAAAAATATTACGATAATAATGTGGTGGCTAAAGTTATGAGATTAGACTATTGTTTAAGGTCTGAAATAGATATATAGATGTGTAGAGGTTAGTTTGCATTGTTTACTATAAGTATATATGCCTATATTTTGTGTACTCTCCTGTCCTGTCCTGGTGTATATTACTTTTCTCCACAGCATGTGAACCCAACTACAGAGGTCTTGTGGTGTCTGCAGACACACTGATGGTCGTTGACTACGAGATGATGAATCTCCAGCTATACAGTCGCCATGACGGAAAGCTCCAGGCTGCACCACACAAACTGGAGTCCAGTCCCGTCGGTATCTGTCTTATTAGTAATGCAGAAGTCGCTGTGATTCTGCAGAACCGTAAGATAGAAATCCTGTCATTTAAATCTCCAGATGATATAAAACGAGTCACGACATTAGATGTGACGACAGGAATTGTATTCTGTGATGCAGTGGCAAAAGACGAATTAAGGCACAAACTTGTGGTCAGCGGTGAGATACTGGACATGATGTGCTGGTGTGTTGTGTCCCTTAAAGATGGACATGTAGACACAGTTCACCAGATCTGCAAAACGGAGTTATACCTTGGTAGCGAAAGTCACTTGGCCATAAAAAACAACACAGTTTATATCTCGTGTTGGGCTGGTCGTGATAACTCCCCCTATAATGGTGTGTATGCATATGATATTCGTTATCCCCATGTACAGAAATTTCTGTATCAACATACTAACCTGAAGTCACCCAGTGGCTTAACTGTGGACAGGAGGGGATTTATTTTCGTGTGTAACAGGTTATCTCACAGCATTCATCAGCTGACATATACAGGTGAACTAGTGACCATACACACAGTGTCATCGACGCCCCAAGACATATTCTATGAGGACCAGAAGAGAGTTCTATACACCACAAACAGGATAGGTAATGTGATCACTCCATACAGACTGGAGTATTTACATCAACCAGGTAAATATATATATATATATATATATTGTTAAGACTCTATGGTCTAGAAAATGTAACAGAAAGAAATTGAAACCAACAACTCAAGTAAAAATCAACAAGCAATTTATTTCAAGATAATTAAGATGAAAAATTAAAAAAAACACTTATAGTAATGTGTATTAAAATCCAAATAATCCAATAAGAATTAGTGTCCTAATCACAAGTCCTAAATATAGAATGTTCCGAATTCATGGCTGTATCCTTGAATGTTATGATGTGCCAATGATCTTCAAAGTCCTGATGTACTAGTAGTCTTTAATGTGCTGATGTCAAAATGAAGTACTCCAAAATATCTCTGAATAAGTTCACATACATTCCAAAATCATCAATTAAAAATCCAAAATCCAAAAGTTTATGAGCACTGTTATAGCCCAATGAATATTTTAAATAATTCCTCTCTTAGAATTTGGAATGACTTTCCACAACTGTAATAGCTCTTTACAAGACTGATAGTAATGTCGAAACTCAAAAACTGTCCACTAAACATGGTATATATAAAGATTGGTCACATGACAGAATGTTCTAGAATATGTGTCATCTTAATGCAATTTTACTTGTATGGACATGACTTTTTACACATAACTCTAAGGATTTTCCAGTTTTATCTGTAAACAAAATCAACCTTGACCTCAAATTCAGTAAACATCTTGTTTATCAAAACTATCCTTTAACTCAAATCTGAAGTAAACAACCTAATTCAAGGACACTAGTTAAACATTTTTCCTGATAAACAACATTAAGATTTAAGCAAATATAAAAGTCAAGAAACATTTATAATTTCCTAAAATATTTATAATATTATATAAACATCATACATAACAATATATATATATATATATATATATATATATATATATATATATATATATATATATATATATATATATATATATATATATATATATATATATATATATATATATATATTTTACATAAACTTTTAAATCACACGACAAATAAAACTACATACTTTATAAACAATTCTCAAGGATTTCAATTTACGTTTGGAAAACAAATGTAATTTAAAACTATCACAATTTTAACTTTATTACAAGACAAATAAGTTGAAATGTGTAAAATCAGAATAATAAAGACAAATAAGTTGAAATGTGTAAAATCAGAATGTTGTTTTGTTGTTTTAAAATTTAATACTAATTTATTTTTACCTAAGTCTATTCATTCTGATTGTTAAGTGATCTGCACCTTAGTTGTCATCACCAAATTTTCATATAAAAATAATAATGGACTTTCACAATGGTGGCTGGCTAATAAACTAGGATCATTACCAGTGCAGAGTAGTACACATTTCTTCCCCAAAAAGCGGCGCTTTCATTGTGATATCATTCCATGCGACATTCAATCCCGTTTACACTGCAGGCAACATCTAAAGCTGTCACGTATTTTAATGCCGATTTTGTAGCATGTATTGTTTGGAGCGGTTCTATACTGATCTTGCAAGGGATATTTATCGAGGAGCAAAACGAAATAAATGTAATAACCACCATTTAAAGATATGTGTAATCAAATTCTAAAAAAAACAATGACAGCTTGTATACATCACCTGTATAGTACTTTAAAGTAATAATGGTGACAATTTTATATTAAACAATTGATGAGATCGGTGCCAAAACTAACATGTATCATATAAATGTGAAGTGTCTGTAATGTTTGTAAATCTGACTTTAAATCTTGATAAATGAGCAGGTTCATGAAATATAAGTCAGTTATTTATAGGTCTAAAGGTTTTGAAGGAAGCCATTAAAGACTACTTACATTCATAGATTATATTTATATCTACACTGAATTAATTTAATACATTTCTGAAACTGAAATTTAATAGGTGAATTTATTGTTATAAAGTTTGATCCTTGAAATGTTCATTTTATAAAATATAACAATATACTGCTCAAGTTGCATATATATTTTAAAAACTAATAAAGTTATTGCACTTTGGATTAGTTCCAGTTAATTTTTTTTGAGCAAATAGGAGCAGCCATTTTGATCAGCTGTCTGCTTTAGATGGTACATGAGTTCCATAATTACCACATGTAAGGAAATTTTAGTCACAGTACAGGAAAGTAGCATAAAGTTATGATAACCTTCTCTACACTGTGCATGTTGCAAATACAAGTTAACCTTAATACCTGTCCCTCATTCAGAAGTACATAATACATAATAAAAATAGACCAGAATCTTACAGGTGCCTGTCGGGTCCACCTAATATAAGTAGATCTCTATTTTAATTCGATTCGATATTAAATAGATGTGATTTTTTATTTTTTTATTTATTTTTTTTTTATTTTGCACCTAAATGAACACCAATAAATTATATATTTAGTTTTATTAACAAAGGATTTGTGATCGTTACAGACATCTATTAACATTAATAACAATGACATAGCTTGAAAACTCAGATTAAGCTCTTTAACATTTCAAGATGTCCATTTTTTTTATCTGCCTCAATGTTGATAGTATATATGTAACTAATCATCCATTACATGCACAGGTGTCCCAATAGAAATTTTGAACATGGACGACAGATCCATCCAACTTTTTGAAGAGGCTTTAAAAGATGGAAAGGAGACAGTACACAGCATAAGAGTCATGGTTGTTGGACCCTCTGGTGTAGGCAAGACAACCCTGGTCAAGCGTCTTCTTAGAGAGGAGGTAAACATTTCTGAGAAACGTAGTACAGAGGGCATAGATGTCTGCGTCAGTTGCTGTGACGTTTCTTTACCAAACCATGAATGGACAAGGCAAAGAAAAGGTATATGACGATACACGATCATACAAGATCAACATCTCTGTATATATACACATGCCATGAGGCAAAGCGTATCATGTAATGCTGTTGTCTGTCAATCCATCTCTATTTTCCTTCTGCACAATAACTCAAGTTTTCCACCATCTAACGTTACCAAACTTTGTAAGTAGCTTGCATTTGGGGCAATGATAAGACCTACATGTATCAATTTCAGACTGAAAAGGTCAAGCATCAAGGTCAAGGTGACTAAAAGAAGAAAACTTTCCACACAATTAGCATTTATAGATTTTCAAGATGGCCACCATGGTGACCACACTAGACATCAGATCAGTACCACTTTCATTTAGGACCAATTAGACATAATAAGTCACTTAGTGAACACCCTATGTTGATATGACCATCCATTTTGGAAGAGGAATAGCGATAAGATTTTCAAGATGGCTGCTGTGGTGGCCACATTGGATGTCCAAGCAACAACATTTTCATTTAGAAGCAACCAGATAATGGGATGAATGTGTATTTAAAGTTTCATGGCAATCTTCCAAGCAGTTAAAGAAAGTAGTGATAATAAACTTGTGCTGATGGATGATGGATAACAGGTCGTCCCATTAACTCATCTGGTCTGGTTTCTGTAAGAATATCTCTATTTCTTTATCAAATACTTTGACCAAACTCCATCAGTGGCATGCATTTGAGACATGGAAGACAATGTTTCATTTTGGGGTCAAAGGCCAAGGGCACAGGTATGGCAGGAAGAATGATTTCCACAAAACTGTTTAAGATATGTACCACATGCCTTGACTAAACTGTGTAAATAGCTGGCATTTGAGACAAGAGCATGTGTTAGTTATGGCATTAAAAAGTTGAGTATTAGTTATGGCTTTAAAAAGTTAAAGGTCAATGTCAGAGTGATTCCAAGGAAGGAAAAACATTTTCCACAGAATAAACCAAGCCCTGTGATGCAAATCATGACCAAACTTTGTGGATGGCCTCTATTTGATCCAAAAAAGGCAATTCATGATTTTGGGGACAATTGTTTACTGGTCTAGGTCATTGCACTGAAAGATATGGTTTCTGTGAAATAATGTATGAGTTTGTTACCTTGCCCAGATTTTTGTAGATGACCTATGTTTAACACAAGACACCTATTGATTTCAAATTGAAAGGGTTAAAGTATTAGACTAATGGGATTTACATATAAAGATTATAATATTATTTACCACCTGGCAGGCATATAAATGTACAGTTTCTGGTTCTACTGTTACCGGTACTTCTGATTCTCAGATTTCTCCTTCTATGCTGTAAACTTTGTTATCTCTTTGAAGACAGGTTTGTTCTTTTGCGCTTTCTGGGGCTTTCCAAGAAAACGGGCCTTTTGGCCAAATTTATGGGCATTCTTTCTGGGGTCCCGGTCATTCCATCATTTGCTATTAATAGTATTTGCTTCTTACAGCTGCATGATTTGAGTGTTTATATTAAGTTCCTTCCAAATACATTAATTAGAGCTTTTTTTCTCTTTCATGCTAAATTATTGTGAAATAAGATAAGAATATCTACACATAGCAGAGCTCTCTGAAAGGTTTTAAAATGGAAGTTCAGGTCACATTTCTTCAGAAAGCGAGAGTCTAACATGTAGAAAACTGTAGATTGAAGTGTAGGAACTGAGTATCCAGGACTGAAAAGTGAAGGTTCAGGAAGCAGAGACACTATCAAGAACTCTGGATAATAATTGAAATAACTTAGCGCCTACACAAAGCTCCATTATAAAATGAATATTATAATCTTGATATTTTGCCAAGATACATGGAATGTAAAAAGTTGAAGGGGCAAGTTGAAGTCTGGAATCTATTTGTTCATGAGCAACTTAAAACTTGCAAAGAAATTTGAAAGCCTGAAAAGAATGTTTACATCATTGGTACAGCTTCTTTAAACCCAATCATTCATACTTTCTAGGTCAATTTTGTTGTAGGTTTCTATCACACCACCAATCCCATGGGGAGGGTCCAAGGTAGCTAACTTTATTATGAATACATCCACAAATTTTTCACATTTTGGCTCATGACCAAATAGTTGTTTGACATCATAATTCTGCTACCCAGAATTATAAAACTTCGTGACGCAATGTGTCTCTGTAAGCTGCATGTTATTCGCAGAAATAGGTCAATAGAGTCTGTATTTCACTTTTCACTGACTTGGGCTACTGGTTGTATTTAGGATACTGTTCATGTTTGAATTATGAAAATTGGGATAAGGACCTTCTAAGTTCACACTAAACTAATAATTTGCTGTCCAATTTTTGTCTAGTGAGATTTAACAGAAAGCCAACTTGTAAGTACAGGAAGCTGTTTTTACACAAGTTAGCTATTTACTTTTATTACAATTGCCCTACAGTATAGCATTGTATTGTTTCAAACTTTTAAAGATTATATTTGTCGGGAAATCTTCATGAGTGTATGCAGATAGTGTGATTAGCTGCATCAGAGAAAAAAACTTTCACAAGAGCTACAAGCCAGTCTGCTTCTGTTACTCCAAATCATCTAAAGGCTTACTGCTGGATTTGAGAGCACATAAGATCCGGTTACTAGAAACACCGAAATACACTGAAAAACCGAAATACACATGTATTTCCATGTTCTCTGTGTATATATCGGTGTACACACAGGAATTATGATTTGTTTTTGTTTGAATAGTAATATAAAGCAAAATAAAATATGATTGGAGCAATTTTGATACGAATTATTTACTTTTTTCCTAGTTATAGCACACGTCACTCGGTCGTACTTTATTGGACAGGTATCATAAACAGATAATCGTTCCGGAATGGAGGTGGTATGATAAATGACTGAGAGTTCTGGAACGAAGGCAATCTCCGGAACGGACGGTATAAGTCGGTTTAGTTCATATTGTTTTAAGTATCTTAATTCATGTTCGAATTGACTGCACACACCTAGACTAGGGTAATTTTCTTGACACAGGAAAAGCTGTGGAATTGTTGTTAAAATCAGACTCGAGCGTAGAATGCATTCCATGTGGTTTGAAAGAAATTGTATACTTCATTGTGAATAATGCGAAAAACCTCGAAAAGAGGTCGAATAGTGGCAAAAGTTCTTTTTCAGACGACTGTGGTGTATGGAATACATCTGCTGGTGCATCCCCTATATCGTACTATTTGCTGTCTGACAACTGGAATCTAACCATGAATTTTTTTTTAAATGGGAAGTATTCTTTATAAAGACAAGTCCAGCGGAAAACTGAGTATAGACCTTTGAATCCGCAACCTGGCAAAGATCTTGTTTGCCTGATCCACAGGTACTATAGTCAGTTGAAAAAGGACAATATGTACAAAAAGAGTGTCACATGGCTGGTGGAGGAGGATCTGGCAAGTAATTTGTCACTGGTTGAATATGTTGAGAAATTTCCTAGTTTAACGCCGCATGGAAACTCGCAAAGACGATATAACATTGGCGGACTCATGACGATGTTTTAGATGACATTACAGCAATGACTGGAAAAATGAAACTGCATTAAATATTGAATAAACTTACTTCAAAATATGGTGCACTGTCAAAACCAACAGGACTTCAACAAATTTATGACACACACAAATATCAAAAATCAAAGGACAGAAACTCTGGAAGATATCCATTTACAATAAGAAACTGATTTAAGACATTTCCTTTCCTTTCCTTCTGTTTTAATTTGTAGTTGTGTGACAGGTACATGAAACACAATTCTTTTAATATTAAAATGATGCCTGAGGTATTTGATTTTAGTAGTATCAGTAATATTAATGACAATGTGTGAAGAATGAAATCGTTAACATTATTAAATAAGATTTTAGAACTAGAGGTATTAGTGTTATTCTTATCTTTGCAATCCATGTCAATGAGGCTTTTGATGAACTGCTTTTCACAAGGATACACAAATAATCACGTCTTCTTGATGTGATTTCTACATTTCTCGAATCAGCTATTACAAGAGATGCTAACATATGATCATGCTGTTCAGGAATCTTAGCATTAATTATTCTGTACCTACCATGTATGCTCACGCATAATCCAGGTCGACAAAAACAGACTGGATAAAAATGACAGAGCAACAACGCACAAACTTGTTCAAAAGCTTTAGACGCCACATTGACATAGACACAAAATACATGATTTCTACAGACGGTCAGACAATTGTTGTTGCACCAAGGACTAACAGACGAAAACCTGGACAAAAGAAACGAGAAATTTATGTACGAACTGTGACAATTACTGCTAAAAAATCCAGAGATTTCGTCATAATGTGCTATATTTTATTGTTTTCGGTTAGGTTTATTTTACCTTGTGTAACATGACTTGAAGTTCGATTTTCAAGAGGAACAGAATCTTAAATCTTGGATTATTTAATTCATCTGCATGCTCAAATTATTCATTCGTTGTAATGCGGAACGAAAATATGTATGTAATTAAATGTAAATCTTAAATTCTGCCAAAGAATGCATAATACATGTTTTTTTAAAAAAAAATGCTATCCTGAGTTGTCTTTGACTGTCATCATATATCCTGGCTTGTTAAAATCGCACTCTTAATCTCAGTCTTGCATATACTATCTTATATACTTTTGGTACTTTGATATCTTATATACTTTTGGTACTTTGATATCTTATATACTTTTGGTACTTTGATATCTTATATACTTTTGGTACTTTGATATCCTATATACTTTTGGTACTTTTATATCTTATATACTTTTGGTACTTTGATATCTTACATACTTTTGGTACTTTGATATCTTATATACTTTTGGTACTTTGATATCTTATATACTTTTAGTACTTTGATACTTTTCACTTTCATTCTGTGTTTGTATTTCGATTTGCCATTTATCATACCTGTCCAATCAAGTAAAGAGTACATAATTCGTATAAATTTAAATGAAAGTTTATTTTGCTTTTTTTTATTATTCAAACAAATACAAACGAAACTAAAGATTAATGTACGAGCTGTGATAAATACTGCTAAATGATCCAAACCTGAAGACTGAAATATACTTCCCTAGAGATTTCGTCATAAACAGGCTGTGGTGTATATAAATGTGAATCAGGCACATGATGGTTTTCGGTTGGATTTATTGGAATAAATCAATTAAACACAAATGGTTAACAACAGACTGTCGACTTATTTTTCATACAAGCACTTATTATTTTCGCAAAGAAGTCAACACCTTCCTCAAACAAAAATAAAACTTGTTTTGTCCTTGCTCATTAAAATGCACCTTGTTTGCATCATAGTCTTTTGGGAATCTAACATTCGGTCTAATGAATCCAACATTCAGCCTCGAAACCAGTTTACTTATTTTTGTGTCTTTGTGCATTAAATGAATTCTTCATCAATTCCGAATCCTTTATAAACATTCCCTGTTCACATATTTCCAAGAAGAAGACTTACTTAACACCCTTACAATCTACTGTCATATCATCAAAAGCAGTATATAAGTACACGTTTCACTATTACCAAATATTTGGTAACCTTTTAAACAAAAATTAAATTAAATGCTATTTATTTGTCAAAAACTATATCATTAAAAGTTAAAGTAAATATATAATATAATGTCGGCGAATACTTTTGATACTTTTCACTTTAATTTTGTGTATGTATTACTACGATTAGCTGTTTATCAGATCTGTTGAATCAAGTACGACCGAGTAACGTCATTACACGAATTGTGCTATAAATAGGAAAAAAGTAAATAATTCGTATCAAAATTACATAAATCATATTTTAATTTGCTTTATATTATTATTCAAACAAAAACAAATCATAATTCCTGTGTGTACACCTATATATACACAGAATTTTGGTGTATTTCGGTTTTTCAGTGTTTCTAGTAACCCCATAAGATCCACTTCTATGATGGATGTCAAATAAAAGCTGGTCGTAGGTGGCAGGGGATAGTTTTGTAAATTGGCCCATCAAGTTTCTTAACATAAGACCATGATGTGACACTTCAGCTACGATTATTTAATAATTGAAGATATTGATATACTCTTTAATTAGTTTTTTTTAACTTTTGTTCTTCTTGAAATTGATGTGAAGAAAGTACACCTCCCATAGTCACTTCACGGAAGGCCCATTTACACAGTGAAATACAATAGTCGGCTAGAAAACAGAGCTAGCCAGCTATAGCAGTAGACACATGGGTACATAGCAAGTAGAATATCTCAAAAACGACCTGGATGGTAACTCTTTTGAATTGCATCAAGCTGTTTAGTATACAATGTTTTTTCAGCAAAATTGTCACCATGGGAAAGGCTTGCGTTTGCACAGTGAGCATAACTTTGTGTTACAAATTACCTTCAGACTTGAAAAATGGATGTATAAATTTGGGGTTAGAGTGCATCACAGGGGCTCGTTACAAAAAAAAAAAAAAAAAAATAGGAGTATCGGTCAATAGATAGAGGGCTGGGGGGATCCAACCTCTAACAATTTAACACAAGGGAAGACACGACTCATCACCCCTCGATATTTCCAACCCTGCTAGCTTGTCCTATTTTCGTCTCCTAATGTAAAAATTACGCCAGCTGTAATGAAAAATGGATCAATTATCTTAACATCTCAACAGATCTCGTTCAATTCATGACATATTGGAGAAACTTCCACATTTGTTCGCCGATTTCGAAGAAGGGAGAAGTACCTGGCCGGAAGTTGCCGTTAGCATTTGGCTAGTCTTTGATTTCACCCTTGACGGAGAGGTAAGTTCCGAACAACCGCTATTCAAAAATTCAGCACGAAATACAAGCAGACGATATCGAGCGAATATATGTTATATTGTTACAGGTTGGATCCCCCCAGCCCTCTGTCCATTCACCGATACTCCTATTTTTTTTTTTTGTAACGAGCCCCTGCTATTTTTTTTTTTTGTAACGAGCCCCTGTGGAGTGCATAAACTTCTTTTGCTATGAAAATCAATTGACTTGTCAGGTCGTTGTGAACGATATTCTTATGTTTTATTTTATTATAGCTATCCAAAAAATAAGGACCTTTTTTGACCTCACTTGTGTGTTTTATTTTTTTAAATTAATTTTTAGACAGGTGGATGCGGCATTAAATTTGTGCAGAACACAGTCCCTTGCACCCTTCAAAGGGGTGTGGGGGTTGGGGTATCCATTGGTATGCCAAAAGTATTTCCACAAATATCATGTCAACAATAACGAAGCAGACTACATCAACTCAAGAGAGTTTTTAAAATAAAACAAAATTCTAGAAAGTGAAGTTTTGAAGACATAAAAAGATAAGTTACCTATTTTCACGGCGACACAACAATCACAAAAATATTCCTACTGAATTATTGAGCATTGGCTTTAACATTTTTAAAACATTTCTGCAACATCTGGCAACAATATTTAATGGCCTTTGACAAGTTTTGGTATCTTCTCTTGTAGGCATCACTTGTTTTTTTGTTTACCTTTTTCTCTTTGCACTTTTCTCTCTATCTCTCCCTCTCTCTTACTGACAATATGAACTTTCTTTATATGTAACTATAGACTAGCAAATCAAACATTTGCTATTGCAGTTTTGGATAAAACTGTCTCTACAAATACTATAAATAATGTATTTATAAATGACAAATGTCAAAAATGTTATAATAAGGACAATGGATGGCACATTGAGAATTGCTTCCACGAATTGCCAGAGGTTAGGGGACCCAGTCGACAGATGGGAGGTACTGAAATACTTAAAAAAGAATTAATACTCAATATATCTATTGTAAGATAAAATATTTTATAAAACGATGTGAGACGTATATTAGATCATATTGGGGTTATGAATATATCTTCAAGTCTTTTACATCCAATTTAAGGAGTAGAGTAAAATCAGATGCAAATATCAACAGGATAGTTTTAGAAACTTCAATTAAGAATTACAGGTTTACACTATGATACACATTTACAGTCCTAATCTTAACTTGCGAAATTTCAACACTGAAGTGAGCCAGGATATATAGGACTTAAAAAATCACATAGAATTATTGGAGGTGACTTCACGTCAGTTATGAGTCAAGAACTTGATACATATAATTACAATTCCCTAAATAACCCAAAGGCAAGAGATGCAGTAATTGATACTGGTGCTGAAGATAATCTAATTGATATCTTTAGAGAAAGAGGTATGGATAGAAAAAGATACATTTGAAGAAAGAACACCCCATCAAGCAGGCAAGGTCAGAGTTGTTCCTGGTTTCAGAAACTCTTTTAACAATTTTAAACGCTTCCGATATAGAACCAGATTATAGAACTGACAATTCTCTAGTCCAACTAACTCTTATTTTTCGAAAAAAAGAAAAACACAGAACATTTTGGAAATTTGGTAATTCTCTATTGAAAGATTTTGAATACATAACACTTGTTAAGGACTCAGTTCAAGAGTGCAAGAACAAATATATATTTCCCACATCAAATTCTAACTTGGAACCAAATAAAGCTTCTGAAATTAGATTCTCTATTATTGATAAATTATTTTTTAAATGCTTTTTTAGAAGTAAGGGGTAAAACTATTTCTTATGCTTCACATAAAAAAAGACAACAAGCTCAACAGGATGATCAAATTACAAATGAGATTACTAATTTAGAAGATGAAAACAATACAAATAAGCTACATGAATTAGAAATGAAAAAGAACCAGCTAGGGGAAATTCGTGCCCAAACAAATGGAAGGAGTCAGAGTGGGATCTAGGGCAAAATGGATTGAAAATGGGTAAAGGGTCTCAAAATATTTTTGTAATTTGGAAAACAGAAACTATACAAGGAAGATGATGCTAAATTTAGCTATAGAAGACAGAAAATTTACAAACAATGAGCTAGAAGTTGTAACAGAAACTACATTATACTCTGAACAATTATATTCTTTTCACCATGTACATGTAGACCCAGTTGATTTCTTGAGGCTTCAGTGAACTTTATAGACACCCCTAAATTGGATAACATACAAATGGAATCAATGAATGATCCAATTACACTAACAGTAGCAACAGCAAGTCTTAAATAATAAAAATTTATAACCTGATGGATTTACAGTCGAGTTCTTTCAAGTCTTTTCTAGAGATGTTGGTCAGTATTTTGTAAGAGCAATCAATTTTACCGATAAAAAAGGTGAGCTATCATCAACTTAGAAAGAAGGTGTTATAATATGTCTCCCTAAAGGGGACAAAGCAAAACAATTTTTAAGGAACTGGAGACCCATTTCTTTGTGGAATGTTTTATTCAAACTCGCATTAGCATACATTGCAAAGAGACTTAAACCCATACTTCCATCAATTATTATTGACCAAACAGGCTTTATGAAAGGCAAATACATAGCCGAAAATATCCATACTTTTTATGACGTTATGTTTTGCTGGAAAAAAAGCAAGTTACCCTGGACTTCTTCTTTTAATTGATTTGAGAAAGCACTTAATTCTGTTGCATGGCCTTTAATAAAGTTTTTTATTGTCTAAATTTTATCAAGGATATTCAAGACTTGATTTACAGAAATATTAAATCTTGTGTCACTGTAAATGGACAATGTTCGCCATGGTTTGAAATCAAGAGATGTAGACAAGTTGATTCCCTATCTCCATACATTTTTCTATTATGTGCAGAGATATTAGCCAATTTGATTAGAAACATTCTAAATATTAAAGGAATTAAAATAAAAAACCACAAAACCACAGAATAATTTGTTTCACAGTATTCAGATGACACTGCTCTCTTCCTAGATGGCTAAGAGAAGTCCCTTAAGTCCGCTCTAGATCTACTCTAAATTTTCAGGTCTCAGTGTAAATATATTTTAAAAAACCTACAAGTGTATGGATAGAAAGTACAACTGTAAGTAGTATTAGGTACTGCCAAGAATACTATTTAGATTTGAATGCATCTTATTTTACATATTTAGCTGTTTAGGTATTACATTCTCCATATAGTTAGATGCTATGGTCATGCTAAATTACTGTATATACTCACATATAAGTCTACACCAGCTGCAAACTGCAAAGACCCAGATCTGCCGTTGCAAAATGCGCCGGCAGATCTGGGTCTATGCAGTTTGCAAGGACTAATCAGTAGAACAAACAACATAAACCCTGATCTGCCGGCGTATTATGCGACAGCAGATCAGAGTCTATGTTGTTTGTATATGAATCCGGTTTATACGTGAGTACATACGGTATGAAATCAAAACTAAAGAAGTTAACTCTGTACTTTTACAGTGGTCAAAGAGATCACAACCCCACATGGAAAAACTGTAGCCGTGAAAAGTTTGGCTCTATCCAAGATTACTCATTTATTTCTAAGTTTATGAAACCTACCTTAAAGCTAAGCTTCAAGAGTAAAATGCACTTTGGTGGAAAATATAAAACCAAAAGAAAATATTTGTGTAAAGTATTTTGAAGGTAGTTTGAAAATGATAGATATAAACATATTTGTGTATTCATTAAAACTAACTTGAATGAGAAGACTTGTCACCTCTAAACCTAAATGGAAAGAGACTTGAACAACTAATCATGAACACACCAATAATCTTTGATGAGGATGACTTGAGTCTTATGCAAGGCAGTGAAATGTAATAGATCAGGGGTGTCAAACATACGGCATGCCAGACTCATTATTTATTATTATTATTATTTATTATTACATGTATTTATATCAAATCTGGCCTGCCAAGCAAATGAGTTTGACACCCCTGTAATAGATAGTTTCTTACATGCACAGCCCTAATTTACTTAACTTGTAATCAATTGGGTTTTACACATCATGTATTTTACCTTCACAAATTGACCTAATGGCTTTCTGTGGAATGATGGTTGTTTTATGGCTGACTGCCTTTACCTTGTAATTGCTTTTGTGGCAATTAGCTGTATAAAGTATGCAGTGATAATATTTTTTCATGAGCATGAAGCATGAAGCTATGCTATTGACAACAGTTTACTATTTATACAATCTACTGGTTATGGGTATGTATTGCTGTGTCATAAAAAGTCTCTTCTTTTCTCTCTCTCTCTCAAATAAAAGTTGTTGGAAATTGTATTTTTTTTTTATAAACATGATCGTGTTTGGGGATTTAGGAATCAAAAATTGTGTTTTCGTGTGACATCCTGTTACAATGACATGGCAGGTATGTAATAATAATAATAATACACATCATCATTATCATCAGATGCAGCTTCTGTTCTGTGTAATGCAAGATAAACAATTCTTTCATTGGCAAGCATGGCAGTCCTTGCATGTATCATTTGTATTACACAAGGACACAATTTAATACAACACCAGTTAAGTTTCATTTAAACATATGCATCAGGTCTTTAATAAGTTCTTTGACAAACAAATCATCTATTAGTGATGTACATTAAATTATTATTTTCTTCGCATCACTATGCCAGTATTTATGTTTAAGAACTTGCCATATTTTCTTTGTAATTCATTATTTCCAATGAATTCTTGCACACATATTTGCATGAGTGAATGTGGAAGAGTAATAAATTGGAATCACTCTTTTGTACAGGGCAATAATGTTGCCATTGATTGAGAAAAAACTGATCCAGTATGTGGTTACCGTAAAAGTTAAGGAGAGAAATGCAAGTTACAATTGCATTTGAGTGTTCATAACCTTAGCTTTTCATTCTATTTCCTCATTCAGGAAAACTGCCATAATGGACACCTCAAATTCAAAAGACATTTCCCAGTTTCCTCTCCTATATATCCATATTATTTCATATAATATATCATTTGAATAAACTGGAAAAATACCTACCAGCATATGCAGGGAAACTATACTATCCAACATGTATATATTACCTATTATGGGCTATTGTTGAACTGTATGGGGCTCATGCACACAAACTAATATTAATCGTATAATCAAACTTCAAAAGCATGCAACTAGAATTATACTGGATGTCAAGCCAATGACTCCATCTGTTGACATGTTTAAATCTTTAAACTGGCTTCATTTTGACAAAAGAATTTCATATCATAGATGTGTCTTGGCCAGTGGCTTATTAAGGGTAAATGGCGCCCACGGCGACGATGATGGCCCAAAGGACCAGAATACAAGACCCGAATTTTATCAGCTGTTTTGGCACCCCAATACCTCTGGCGCCTAGGGCAACTGCCCTCCCCCCCCCCCTCCCCGTTAGTACGCGACAGGTCTTGGCTGATAATGCCTTTAATAATTTAACATCTTTTTACCTGAATGACATGATTGTCCAAACCATTGACTGGAATCAGCTACCAATTGAACTAAAGCAATCTGACAATTGCCGTGTTCAAATCAGGATGTTTAAACTCCCTGTTAGTAAGCATATGATACCTCTGCCCATTTCTCCTTTGTTCTTATGTGTATGCGTTGATCAGTTACAGACATGTAACAATGATATACATGCATGTACATTATGCAAGTTTTAAGTGAAATATTTATGTGACATAATTAATATCTTCATTCTTTATTTCTATTTTTATAGAGAGTGTGTACATGTATAGAAATATTTTGTGCAGCTGAGGGTCTCATGAGATTAGCTGAAATTTTCCTAAATGAGTGTACCCTCTGAAAAGAAATTATTATTAATGTTATAATAATAATATTATTATTATTATTATTATTATTATTATTATTTTGAGAAAGTGCATATATTGTTATAGGGTGGAATCTTAATGGTTTCCAATTTGTAACTCGGAGGCTTGGCCCAAAGGGGTAAGGACAAATCGATAACCCAGTGCTGATTGAGTTAGTTAATTCCCTTACAATGATATTCTTTTAGATTGTGAGTTATGAATAGTTCCTAAGTTATGACCAGGGGTAGATTCCCTGAGGTAAAGAGAGACCCATAGGACAATGTTGCTTATACAAATTACTTGGCCTTTTCATCCCAAGCAAGTGTTTATATATGGTTATAAGGTGGAGATTTCAGAAGTTTGCAAGTTATTAAACAGGGACTGAGCCACAGAGGGTTAAGACAGGACATTGAGGGGCAATAATTGTTTAACAAAAAAGAAGAAAGCAAACTTAACACTTATACAATTTTCCAAAAATAAAAGCATATGTCATTGTAAGTGCACATTAAATTAAATTCTATCAGTATATATATCCTCCAACCATCGAACACCCCTTGTGGGGGTGAATTCATTTTGATAAAAAAGCATTTTCCATCCTCTAAGCAATAAGAATAGGCAAGATCAAAATGCATATCCAATGTACATGTATATTAATTTTTTTGTCATATTAAGGTTTCCATAACTTGCAGTAATCATGTAATACATGTATATATATATTTAAAGAAGTTTAGTCATTTGCCTTTGTGAGGCACCCTGCCACTTAACTTGAGGCAAATCAGGTAAAGTTTTGATAATTTGCCTTTGTTTTAATTAATTACGTATTTGGACTAGTTGTCAACCATCAATCATGGGTGGATCTGGGATTTTGTCTTAAGAGGGTTGGGCTTTAAAAGGGATGGTTTAGTTTACATGAAAGGGTTTCTTTTGAGCATTTTTATCCTGGCTGTAGCATTCAACTAGTCATAGTTATAATATTAAGTAAAAAAGTCTGACAAATGAACATGCTTATTTTCCTGAAAATCAGGGAAGAATAACAGGTCAGCTGTGTATGCATATTTTCCATAACCACTCAAAAACCAAATGTGTGTGATGTCAGAGAGGGAGTCTGAGTCGCACAACTTTCAGTAATAGAGTATTTTTTGCCCACATGCAAATATCATATCAGACTCTGACATTTTGGCCATTAAATCACCTGAGAACTGCCATACCCTTCATTTACTTTTTTTATATGATAACAACTGAATGTAGGAATCTGTGCTCATATTCACGCTTTGTAAAATATCCATAGATACTTATGCATCTGTCTGAATACTTATTATTTTCCCATCACATAGAAAACACTCATTACCGGATAGTATTTCTGTCAAAACCTTGCTGTCGAAATGCACTAACAGCTTTCGATATATTGATTTGACATTGATGATTTTTGACCCTTTAATGTATTTTATAGGAATGACTAATTTATTGTAATTAGAATGCACATACCCACATTTTATGTTAAATGGCATTCGTGAACAGGAATTTGCATTTTCTACAGACAGACACACACATGTACATAAAAACACAAGTAAAGGCAATCTTTTAACTCTAAAATAAGCTTTTTTTATTAGAATTACAAACTGGTGATATCAAAATTGAAACAATTAGTGGGAAAAAAAATGAAATAAAAAAGTCAACAAGTTGTATGCTTGCTCAAAATTCAAGTTCCGCAACAACTAACAATATGAACAAACATGAATGGTGGAAGCTAAAATGTACATGATGAAAATTATAATGATTATCATAGTTACAATTATATCATTCTTCTTATTATTATTTATTATAAAAGAAGAAGAACCATTATTATATAATTGTAATTATCATCATCATAATAATCATTATTGTTGTCATAATTAATAATAATAATATTATTTTTTTTCTTTCTCCAACTTAAATAAATTGGGATAATTCTAAGTCAAACTGGAAATTCTTGTATTAATCATATCAGAAAGTTTTAAATTTATATGATTACAATATATGAAAGATGAAGAGTAAGAATGACTACACACAAAGTTTTGTACTATATACATATTTATGATATTAATTTTACATAATACATATTATACTTTACACATCAGTAAGAAGCAGTAGTGGTTCAGTGGTTAGAGTTTATGACTCGTGACTGAAAAGGTGCAGGTTTGAATCCTTCTATCAGGTCAGCCTGGGTTGTCTACTATGGTGTCTTTGATCACAGCATTTTACTCCAATTGTCTGGGCACTAAAAAACCCACAAAAACCAATACCAATACAAATCAGTATCAACTAACTCAAATAAAATCGGTATTGATGTCTAGATTGCTAGACAATGAAATTATTGTGATAAATTCTATAGGTCACAGCTTTTGATTAAAACATAAGATGGATATATATGAATTGTTCTAGTGGAATATCATTCTAATTTCCTTCATTGACATCACTAAATCATGTGACCGGGCATCTTTAATATTTGGTGAGTCGATTGATCCATAAAGTACAGCTGCTATTGTTCGCATTTACGGTGGATTCTTGTGCAAGTAGGCTCAGGATGGGTTTGTTAATAGTATACATGTTCACGTTAGCTATAAACTAATATACAACAATTTAAAAACCCTGTCAGGATCCCTTTTAATGATCAACTTTATTCATTTTTACACTGAAAAGATAATTGCATATTTAATAATATCTATAGGTATATATATTTGCATTTGTCTTTTCATAAATTATACTTTATTTACGTTGTTTAAATATCATTATCTAACTGACAGATGTTACATTGTACTCACATACCCTGTATAGGGTCTTTGAGTTTTTATCAATTAATTTTGAAAATCTTGACATATTAAATTATGACAGGAACAGAGTGCTGAGAGTTTTGGACTAATTTTGCATAAAATTAAATTGTTAAAATGCTGCTTGTCTAGATCTTTGTGATATTTTAAAAACATCCAAATTCTGTTTTGGGCAGCTAGAACACGTACAATATTATTGAAGCAAAAAAACAAAATATGATCCGATTATCTATACAGTATACAACATGTTTTCCAGAAATGTTAAATACTTGGTAAATTGAGGTGAGCATTTTACTTGATTAGCAGACTCTCACATAATCACATGCTTCCTGTTGTTTCAGTATCCAGACCTTTAGATTCATACATAATTGTATCTTTATTTGAAATGATCAGTAATCAGTTCTCAAGCTGCCTTTTACAAGTATATAGATCAGTAATCATTTCCCAAACTGCCTTTGACAAATGTCATAGCTTGTTGACTCTGAATCTATGCTTGCAATACCCAGGGCAGTTATCAGGGGTAGACAAATCCACTGCCCAGGAACACGGAACAATCACAAAATAATGCTGGGCTACCATTTTTCCCAATGTGAAAGCCTGGTCAGGCAACACCAAAAATATTTAAAAAACATTATAATGTGAGAATTTATAATGGAATTTTATATTTTCCTACAGGGACATATATTTGATCCATAAATTGTCCCTCTGGGTACCTATAGCAGAGTCCCTACTCTGCCCAGATTATCTCCATAGTGTTGGGTTATTTGTATAGGTAAGAAGCTGCACTAATCAACATGTGTCGGCCACTCATTATCTGATTAGGTAATCACATCCCATACTACAAGCCCCTCTGGGTGAACCCTTAAAGATTCACGACTTGCGAACGCTTGTCTTTATCAGCTCACCAACATATTGTGTCTTTGACTTGACACTAAATGCCTTTGATCTAGTAGTACACTTTCCCATTGGTCAGTTGAAGAAATGAGAACTCGCTGTGGAGCATGCGATATTTGTTTCCTCTTGATAACCTTAGCGAAAGTAATATGGCAAGTATAAAGAATCAAACCAATCACAATTTTGTTGTTGCATAATGTATTGGCTTGTAGGGTAAATGCTAAGCAAAAATCCTACATGAAACGCTTACATTTACCTAACAGTTTAGACACAGGAATATTTGTATGGGATTAGTGACAATGTAAACCATGATGATGTAAACTTAGATAAACATAACATATAGATAAGTTTCTGGTCAGGGGTGGCAATTAGTTATAGATGTAAGTTCAGATGCACCAGCACTATATAGCCACTATTGTCCTGAGGTGCCATAGAAACCTACTACATACATTCATAGCAAGAGTATCTTATGTTAGGCACTAATCTGGATACAACATATATAAAACAAAAATTGCAAAAAGGTTATTTGCATTTTCTGAAAATAGATGCATATGAATGAATTGACTGGAATTGTATGTGCAGGAAACCTTGCTGGAGTCGGACTGAACTTAATAAACATCTTGTTTTCTGTTTAGACTTTTTTGCTGCTTTATGCTGACTGCAAGAAACTTTCTTTATGTGTTAGCAAGTCACCAGAAAAAATAAATAAAAATAGTAACATTTTATTTTCTGAGTAGGCTTTAATGCTGCTTTCTGTTGAATGCAAGTAACTTTCTTGACATGTTAGCAAATTACCAGGAAAAAACATTTCTTTTGTAATGATTTACTTGGGGACTACATTATGATGCAATTGGTTCAATTAATGTAGTGATACCCTACAGCTCAGGAAAAGGAAAGGAGTTCAAAACATCAAAACAATTTTATTGGAAAGGAAGAAAATATAAATGTCATATTACCTATTTATAAATAAAGTCAGGGACAAATTAATCCATAAATCAGCATATTTCATGGCCTAATGTTTAGCCTTGTAGGACATCTAGCTTCTTCTAGAAATATAAAGTTTCAGCATATTTTTTTTTTCACTTTAAGATATTCATCTGTAAAACTAGATTTCAATAAAGAGAAACTTACAGTATGTACTTATACTAAATAATAATAATAATAATAATAATAGCAATAACAAAAGCAAGAATTATAGTAATAATGTCTGGCAAGGCCTAGTTCGGACTGGCAAATTAAAACTCATGCTGGACTGAATGTCCAGGAAGGGACAAGCGCTAATTTTCAAGATTTATGTCATTGGGACCTGTAATTTATGTTTTCTCTGTCAGAGTAGAGATATCCTGGGTTTAAGTCCCTGTCCTGCTGCCAATTTGACACCTGTGATATTTGGTGACACTGTTGGAATCATGCAATATAGGCATGTCAGACTCAAAAAGAGCGTGACTTAGTTTATCAGGTAGGTCAGCATGATCATGGATAATCACGGACTTGTCTTTGAAAAGCAGGGGGAATATATATCAGGAATATCTCTGGCACATTGGTTAAGAGGTGACAGATAGTACCGTGCCCATCTAGAATTAGTGAGGTCCTGGATTTGAAACCTACATGTAGTCTAGGCATGAATATATTATCAAAAGCCCCATCCCTACTGCCCTCGTAGAATTGGAGCACATGTTCTGCATTTTGTATGAAAGATCGTACGGAAATCTGCAGTCTTCATGCCATTGTTTTTCATGATTTTTGTTCTCACTTTTTTAATGATTCTTGTATTATTTTGACTTCTTCTACAACAATACCTGTATTCCATTTGCCTATCAGACTTCACCTTGACTAAATCCAAGGCACATCTTACCTGACAAGTGGATTTTTGTCATAGTCTATGTAACACCTGCTTAAAAAGTTGTTGCAGACAGTCTGTACGTGGATGAGATGGTAAAGTGTGTGCCTAATGAACTTTTTCAATTTCATTGCCAACTTGATTGCCTAATGCAAAGCAGAATTCAGTTGTATTTGCTGTTCTTTGTGTTTTCAGATTCAGAACAAGCTTTCCGACTGCAGCGCCTTACCAGAGTCCTGAATCAGCAACAGTCAGTGAGGGATAAGGTTGTTGTTGATGATGACGAGCAACAGTCAGTGAGGGATAAGGTCAATGTTGATGATGACGAGAATGGTATCCTTTCACAAGGAGGGAGAACTGATAGCAATGCAAGTGTTACAGACAAGAAACAGGACAAGGATACAGAAGTACTATACTGCCATTCTCCTCAGCAAGACTTTGACCAAGGTCTTTCACCTACTAACGGTCAAAAAGAAGAATCCACCTCTGCTTTAGTTCAGAAGCTCACCCAGTCTGAAACAAAAAAGATGGCCATGTTAAAATTGTTGAAAGAAAATGCTGATAAATTAAAACAAGACACAGGCAAAAATTCACCAATGACAGTATGGGACTTTGCAGGCCAGTATCCATTCTATACAACACACCAGATATTCCTAACAAGACGAGCCATATACCTCATGGTTTCAGATGTCAGTGAACAGCTTACTGATCTTGTAGCTGATGAGTGTTATTTTGATAGTGAGGGGGTAATGAAGTGCAAAGTACATGGTGAGTTCTGATCTACTACTGGTCTGCCAACATACAATAACAAACTCATTATTCTCAGTTACTTTATTCAATAATACACAGTCAGAGCACAGATTTATTCCCCAAGGGAAAGTAGAGATAATAGAAAATATATAAGAGCATTTAAAAACACTCTGTCAAGCCTGACTTGGCTGAACCTTGACATAACAATTACTTTGGCATCCATGTGCATGTATGTATGCCCTTCCGCTTCCAAGAATAACCTCAGTATTAATTTTTTTTCTTTTACTTTCCTTTAAATTCAGTACCATTTTATTTCACCTTCTTTGGATTTTGAATGTAGTTCGTGTGCACCTATCTTTATCTAGCTAAATAAATGCCCTCATTGTCAAAGCTCAAAGGCAGACTTGACATGACAGCCATGGCCAAGAAAGAAATGTGTAATTATTGTATCTCGGAGGAAGGCTTAACATGCAGGCCATGCCCAACTTGTTGCAGGAAAGAAATATGTCATATAAGTATGAACATAACTAACATATCTGCAGTCAATTCTACATAATAAGTTATGTATGGTCTATACTGTCTTTTTGTATAGCTAAATTTTAGCTCTACTAGTCATAGACCAGAAGAGCTTATGGGATGGTCTGTTGTCCATCGTCCGACATCTGTCTCTCTGTTAGCACAAGTTTGTTATTGCTACTCCTCCTAAACTTACTAGAGGATTGCCATGAAACTTTACACCACAATGGCCATATTGAAACCTTGTTATCACTACTCCTCCTGAATGGACAGTTCCTTGTTGCAAGAAAGAAACATGTGATATAAATATGAACATAACCAACATATTTGTAGTCAGTTCTACATAATAAGCTATCTATGAGCTATTCTCTCATTTTGTATCACTAATTTGTACACTAAATTATTGAAAGGTAGCCTCTTGAAATACCTTATTGAAATATTTCAAACGGATATGTTGTGTTGAAATAGCAGTCACCTATTTCGGTATAATGGAAATGTTAAAACTAAAAAAAAAAAAATGTATGTGCCGTCCATAAGGTGGAGTGTATTTTGTTATCATGTTATCTAATTGTCCGACCATCTTTCTGTTACCAGTTTGATTTCCACACATTAACTCGAGTTCTTCACCATTTATGGTTACCTAACTTTGCAGATGGCTTGCATTTGGGGTAAGGAAGAACTATGTTGATTTTAGGCTTGCAGGTCAAGGTCAATGTGACTGAAAGAAGAAAAATGGTTTCCTCACAATAACTCGAGTTTTCCAGAATCTACAGTTACCAAACTTTGTGGATACCTTGCACATGGGATAAGAAAAAACATTATCAATATTGAAGTCAGAGGTCAAGGTCAGTGTGATTGAAAGAACAAAACTGTTTCCTCACAGTAACTTGCATTGTCCACAATATACAGTTACCAAACTTTGTTGATAGCTTCCACTTGAGGCAAGTAAGAACTGTCTTGATTTGAGGCTTAAGAGGTTAAAGGTCAAGGTTACTGTCACTGAAAGGAAAAACTGGTTTCTTCACAGCAACTTAATCTTAATTATCCACAGTTACAAAACTTTGTAGATGGCTTGCACATATAGTGGGAAGAACCCTATTGATTTGGAGTCAAAAGGTCAAAGATCAAGGTCACTGTGACTGAAGAAATAAAAATGGTTTCTGAACAATGAAATCAATTTTAAATTATATACCTCAACCAACCTTTGTGTATTCCTTGCATTTGGGGTAAGGAAGACACCGGTTGATTTTAGAGTAAAAAGGTCAAAGATCACAGTCACTATGACAAAGAATAAAAATGGCTTCTGAACAATAACATTCATTCTACAATGCAGACTTGGACCAAACTTTGTGGATGGCTTGCAAAAATCGGGTAAGGAGAAAGCCTGACAATATTGGGTTAAAAAAGATTGAAGGTAAAGGTTGTTGTTACTGAAAGAAGAAAAATGGATTTTGCACTAAAATGTAAGTTATCTACATAGACAGATATTTAATATGGGGTGGATGTATAATGTGCTATTCACACTACTCTTACTTATGATTTATTTTCAGAACTGACTGAGGTTTGGCTAAACTCCATACATTCCTGTGCACCGTCTCCTGAAGCTAGCGTTCCCCCTGTGATTTTGGTGGGAACACATGTGGATAAAATTGCACAGGTACAAATTAGGACCAGTAACGTCAGAGTGTTACAAATTTTTCTTTTTGGCCTGTTTAGCTCTACTGGTCCTAGACCAAAAGAGCTTATGGGATGGCCTGTTGTCCATTGTCCATCTGTCTATTAGCATAGGTTTGTTATTGATACTCCTGCTAAACTACTTAGAGAACTGCCATGAAACATTATACACAAATTTATCCCATGAACTAGTTGGTCCTAATTGAAAATGGTGCTGCTCAGACAGCCAATATGGCTGCTACATTGGCCATCTCGAAAATCTTGTTATTGCTACTTCTCCTGATTGTTATTGCTCAGAAATGTTAGAGATGGTTTCAGCACTCATCAGTTAAAAAGAAGAAATGGTTTTACCTTGAATTGTTGGAAATTCTTTTTGATCTGTAGAATGCCAGTCCCATCGAGGGACTCTTGTTTATTCTGTCAATACTTGATATTTACTTTGGGTGTGATATATGTACTCTACACAAAAGCACAGCAAAACAAAAATTCTTATTGAGTGATAGAAGGTGAACGTAGGTAATTGTGCCCAAATAAATAAGATGTAGATATTTCATAAAAAAATTATTAAATAAACATGACATAAATATTCTTTTTGAGTTTTTATGCCTCTAAAATGTGATTCATATTACTGAAAAATGGTTAGTTAGTTGATTGACTTTTTAAGGCACTTAAAAACATTATTAGCCCTACTATTCATAGACGAGAAGAACTGATGGGATGGTATATTGTTTGTCGTCTGTCCATTAGCACAAGTTTGTTATCACTGCTCCTCATAAACTACTTGGAAGATTGCCATTAAACTTTACACACACACATTTGTCCCATGGTCTAGTTGGGCCTAAATGAAAATGATACCGCTCGGACATTCAGTATGGCTGACACAGCTGCCATCTTGAAAATCTTGTTATTGCTACTCCACCTGAATTGATGGTCATATAAACATGGGGTTTTAACTAAAAGACTTTTCATGATGTCTAGTTGGTCCTAAATGAAATTAGTGTCGGTCTGATGTCCAATATGACTTCCACAGTGGCCATCTCAAAATGTTGTTATCGATACTCCTGAGGTGATGGTCATATCAACATGGGGTTCTCACTAAAAGACTTCTTATGATGTCTTGTTGGTTCTAAATGAAAATGGTGCCAATCTGATATACAATATGGCCAACACAACAGCCATTTTGAAAGTCTTTTTATCACTACTTCTCCAGAATAGATTGTCATATTGGTATAAAGTTTTCATCAGAAGATTTTTCATGATGTCTAGTTGGTCCTAAATGAAAATAGCACTGATCTGATATCCAACATGACTGCCACAGCAGCCATCTTGAAAATTGTATTATCGCTACTCCTGAATGGATGATCATATCGCTAAAAGACTTCTTATGGTGTCTAGTTGGTATTAAATCAGTATGGTGCCAATCTGATGTCCAATATGGCCACCACAGTAGCCATCTTCAAAATCTTGTTATTGGTACTCCTTTTGAAGGAAAAGCAATATTTCCATGGAATTTTCACCAAAAGACTTCTTTTGAAGTTTAGCTAGTTCTAAATGAAATGGCGCTACTCGCACATCCAATATGAGTGCCTCAGCAGCCATCTTTAAAATCTTGTTTTTCCTACTCCTCCTGAATGGATAGTTGTATCAACATGAAGCTTTTACTAAACCACTTATGATGTCTAGTTGGTCCTAACTGTAATTGGTGTTGTGCAGACATTCAATATGACTGCCACAGTGGCCATCTTAAAAATCTTGCTATCACTACAGTAAACTCCAGATTGAATAGTCATATCAGCATGGGTTTTCACCAAAAGACTTCTAATGATGTCTAGTTGGTCTTACATGAAAATTGTCCTGATCTGATTTCCAGTATGGCCACCACATTGGCCATCTTAGTTAATTCTCCTAGATGGCTGGTCATATCAATAATATGATTTCACCAAATGACTTATTATGATGTCTAGTTGATCCTAAATGAAAATAGTGCCAATATGAGATTCTGTATGGTCACCATGGCAGCCATCTTGAAAATGTTGTTATCATTACTCCAAAAGAATGGACAGTCATATCAACATGGGGTTTACACCAGAATAATTCTTATGATGTTTGATTAGTGCAGAATGGTTTCCTGTTGTCCTAAATGAAAATGGTGCCAATATGACATCCAATATGTCCACCACAGCAACTAATTTGAAAATATTGTTATTGCTATAGGCTATCAGAGATGGTTTCAACACTCAGCAGTTAAAAGGAAGAAATGGTCTTATCTTGAATTCCTGAAAATTCTCTCCGGTCAGTAGAGCATCAGTCCCTTCAAGGCACTCTTGTTTTCTACATCATGCTTTGGAAATGGGAGTTAAGTGCCTGTCCCAATGACACACCAGGGCAGCTGACCCGGGTTCACCTGGGTGGGCATTGAACACTCGAACCTTGGCTTATGAGTCCGACACTCTACCAACTGAGGTACACAGCTCCTGGTTACTGAAAAAGGTTTTGAGGGTTGATTCTTAGACTTCATTGGCACTCTTTGAAGTTCTTGAGAAACATGAAAATCCTGAGATAAGGTCATCCATTATCAAACAATATGCAGTCACTTGTGCCAGCCATTAATTGCAAATTTGTTGGCTTTTGCTAGAGTGCTTAGGAAGTGCCAAATAATGTGGATTGACATACCTACAGTGTAGAAACAACTGAGTGAATGTTTTCCGGAAGTTGAGATTTTCGGATGTGATTTTAGTATTTACTGTTGTTTTTACCAAATTAAATATGGTACATTGTATACTGGAAACCTATGGATATGTTGCAAAGCCTGAATTTCTTGGCGAGTTACAATAATAAGATTGGTACTTTAGAAAAGTGCCAAGAGAGGATGCAAGAGTAATGGCATATAACAAAGTTGTAACTGAGGCTAATATGCATGAAATGTGTGACAAGGAAGAAATTTAGTTTGTTTGTTGTATATAATTTTTTGTTGCATGGTTTATTTTGAAGGGTATTTTTGAACAGATTATTTTGTATATGAAATGATGTCGCTGTTTGGTACAGGACATAAAATCTTATATTTGGTAGCACGTACAAGAAAGTTTTATAATCGGATAAACAAGAGTATGATGATGATGGAAGCAGACGTAAAATGAAAAATGTAATTACAGAAGGGATAAGTAACTGTTATCTACGTTGTCTTGTAAGTGTATGCATATTCCATAAGTAAAACAATGGAAGGTAAAGATGAAATACAAGTATGTTTTTTATGTTTGAAACATATAACTGGAGAGTAGGATATTTTGATTCTGACATCAGATTTCACAATTTTAGCAGATTTTAATACTTAAGGAGTTATGGTTGTTAAATTTTGAAAAGTCATGGTTCATCAACTAAATACAATAGACCCAGATGTTTGCACTGTTCTTTCATGAATGAAAATACTTATTTCAATAGCAGTAATACCAAAGAAACAGTTAATATGCATTATGATACTAACTGTGCAACATTTAATGTTATTTATTTGATAACTTGTAAAAATAAATATGTTGGACAAACCCATCAGCAAGTATTTAAATGCATGAACAAACATAGATTTAAATAACTTTATCAATCCATCTTTTTAATCTGATGTATCCACACACTTGAATGATGGCTCCCATAATTTGCAAGATTTTTAATTTAAGGCAATTGATATTGTTAATTCGGAAATGGAATGTCTATTAAAAGAAATATTTTGGTTTCACTGTCAAGATACTATCTATTCAACAGGTTTAAATTCTAAGATTATATATGAACTTGATTAATAAACTTATTGTATTTGGTTACTTCTGTTGTTATTGGTGTGGGTCAGAAACACATTTTCAATAACTGGTTTGGTTGGGCTGAAGCCGCTTTAAAGTATTTTGCCTATAATATTTTTGGGTATTTCTCCTTCTCAACGGTAACCGATACAATGCAGTGGTGTTTTGTTTTTTTCTTCATAAAATTGTATTGTCATCTTTACATGATAAAAGATATAACAACACTGGTCTACAATTTTTTAGAAGTTGTATCTGCTTCAGAGATAAAATGTGCTATTTATTAGGGATTTTGATGTGCTGAATTCAAATATGACAATTAAAACAACTGATTGGCTACTGTTTCCAAGATATTTAAGTTTTTACATTTTACGTCTATGTATATTGTATACATAGTAGACTTGTAATCATAAATTGTAAACCTAGGTCTTTTCATGTGTTTATGGTTGCTTTACATGATAATATTTCACCTGTCCTGTTTATGTAACACTTTAAAAAACAGCAAAAGGGTTATATGAATAAAAAATATATTGAAACAAAAGTAAAAAAAACTATTATGTATATATAAGTACATAGTTTAGTCCTTATTCAGTGTCTACTCAGCACTTCTTGGCTTGTCTCTTGTATTCATTAAATGGAGCATCTCTTGTCACTGTCCAGCAATAGTCTGCAAGCATTGATGGGCTCCATTTGCCCTGATAGCGTTTCTCCATTGTTGCAATGTCCTGGTGAAATCGCTCGCTGTGCTTGTCGCTCACTGCTCCACAGTTCGGTGGAAAAAAATCTAGATGAGTGCAAAAAATGTATATTTAGTGACATGTTGCAACCAAGGCTTTTGTATGCCTTGAGGAGGTTTTCCACCAACTCCCTGTAGTTGTCTGCCTTGTTGTTTCCGAGAAAATTTGTTGCCACTAACTGGAAGGCTTTCCATGCCGTCTTTTCCTTGCCACACAGTGCACGGTGAAATGCATCATTTCAAAGAAGTTCACGAATCTGAGGACCAACAAAGACACCTTCCTTTATCTTAGCTTCACTTAACCTTGAAAATTTTCCACGGAGGTACTTGAAAGCTGCTTGTGTTTTGTCCATGGCCTTGACAAAGTTCTTCATCAGACCCAGCTTGATGTGCAAGGGTGGTAACAAAATCTTCCTTGATTCAACAAGTGGTGGATGCTGAACACTTTTCATCCCAGGCTCCGATGACTGTCGGAGTGGCCAATCTCTCTTGATGTAGTGGGAATCTCTTGCACGACTATCCCATTCGCAGAGAAAACAGCAGTACTTTGTGTATCCAGTCTGCAGACCAAGCAAGAGAGCAAGAACCTTGAAATCGCCACAAAGCTGCCACTGATGTTGGTCATAGCTTATTCACCTCAAAAGTTGTTTCATGTTTTCATAGGTTTCATTCATATGGACTGCACGACCAACTGGAATTGATGGCAAAACACTGCCATTATGCAGCAAAACAGCTTTAAGACTCGTCTTCGATGAATCAATGAACAGTCTCCACTCATCTGGATCATGAACGATGTTGAGTGCTGCCATCACACCATCGATGTTGTTGCAAGCTACAAGATCACCTTCCATGAAGAAGAATGGGACAAGATCCTTTTGATGGTCATGGAACATGGAAAACCTAACATCACCTGCCAGGAGATTCCACTGCTGTAGTCTGGAGCCCAACAGCTCTGCCTTACTCTTGGGTAGTTCCAAATCCCTGACAAGGTCATTCAGTTCACCTTGTGTTATGAGGTGTGGTTCAGAGGAGGAAGATGGGTGAAAATATGGGTCATGTGACATTGATGGTTCAGGAGTAGATGTTTCATCCTCTTCCTCTTCCTCGTCTGACTCAAGTGAGAATGATTATGGTGCATCGGGAACCAGCAGTCCTTCTCCGTGGGGTACTGGACGTATAGCTGACGGAATGTTTGGGTAATGCACAGTCCACTTTTTCTTCTTTGACACAACTTTCCCAGCTGGAGACACCATGCAGAAGTAACAATTGCTGATATGTTCTGTTGGCTCTCTCCAAATCATTGGCACTGCAAATAGCATAGATTTCCTTTTCCTGCTCAACCACTGGCGAAGATTTGTTGCACAAGTGTTGCAGCATATGTGTGGGGCCCACATCTTGTCCTGATCTCCAACTTTGCAGCCAAAATAAAGGTGATAGGCTTTCTTAACTATAGTGGTTATGCTGTGCTTTTGTGATTCAAAAGTCACTTCACCACAAACATAGTAGAAGTTATCTGCATTGTTCACACAAGTATGAGGCATCTCTGCTTACTTTGGCTAAACAGAAATGTGTCCCTTTGCAAAATCAAACACTGACAAATAAGAGAGCACAACACTGTGTGATTTATAGAGCTGATATAGGGCAATTTCTTCAGCAGAGTGATGTAAGCTTAGTTATGATTGCAGCATCCATGACTAAAAGGAATAACATGATGCAATTCATATCATGTATGATGCAATACCAGCTTCAGATTGCATCTTTCATTGTTTTGCCTAGAAAGCAAGTACTGTCCAAACACAGTCATAGATTTATTCATAGATGCAGTCAAAGATGTATTTTAGTCATTTCTGGTTTAAATTGAGATCCCTTCCCTTCATAACTCACTTATCGTCCGCCTGACCCAGTATCATATCTTTAAAACTAGAACCAATCAACAATTTTAAGCATCATTTTCATTCTCAGTGACCCAGAATTAGTAAAGTTTGACAACATTTATTGCGGAAGCATTTTGGCTGTAGACCAGTGTGCAATTTATCCACAATAATATGTACATCATTTATATGATTTAAAACCCCCCACATTTTTCCTTACTGATTTATATATATATATATATATAGAGAGAGAGAGAGAGAGAGAGAGAGAGAGTCATACCTGTTAACTGTGGCCGCCCATGGGAAAACGCAAAACTGGTCGTTGTGCACAGGTTACCTCTGTAGACAGACAGGTTAACCTTTCAAAATTTGTGTTTGAACAAATACCATGCACCGAACATCATTATCATTGTTGTTATTATTATTATTATTATTATTATTATTATTATTATTATTATTGATATTATTATTACATTATCAATATTGTCTTATGAGCACTAATCAACAAAATCATAAAATATGCATATATGTTGTTCTCTCCCAAATTTATGTTCCACAGAAGATTACTTTATTCTGCTCACTTTAATCCATCCTATAAATTAAATTATCACTGACTTTAAATATTCACCAATGTTTGTTTTGTGCACCATGAGTAAACAATAATTTCACTAATGATTTACAGCTTACATATGATTTTAAAACAGAGGGCTGACTCTTTCATTGGCCAGTTTGTATAAGTTTCACTTGGAAACAGCTGTTCACGCTTTTAAAAATAATATCTGGATAAACCAGTTGCTCAACTCGCCAAGATCAAAAGACAGTTGGCTTTATGTGAGAAGTCTGTGATGAATAGGAAATCAAACAAAGCCGTATATGGCTATTCTTTGTGACCCATAACCAAAACTTCATTTTTCATTACATACAAGTTTTAAATATTGAAAGACCACTGACCCTAATGAAAAGGGATGTAAGTGGTATCTCTTCTCAAAAACAAACGCTTTTCTTTAGAGATAGCTTTAATTCACAGGCAAATAGATGAAGATATCGAACTATACCTGTCACACTGGCACATTTCTGCTGCAATAGCATGACTACTTTTCCCACCATCCAGCAAACAAATTGCTTCGACCCTCAACCCTAATAATAAAAACTGCCTCGCTTTCGAATTTGACATATTGGCACATTTGAGTTCCACTGTCAGCGTGACTGCAGTTATGAGTACAAGCAAGATAAGAAATGTTTCCACATCCATTCAAATGATATTCCTTTATCTATACAATGCCTTCCTCATGACGCAAAAATTTAGTTTGCATAGACTGAGCGGTCACTGTTGATACACTCCAGTGACCGCTTAAGGCAGGGAGAAACCATTGTTTGGTTAGGAAACACCTGGACGCTGACTGCGGAAGGCAGGTTACTATCACATACAGGACAGTTATATAGGAAATTTGCAATGGGAAATTTTAGAATGGCCATTGTGAACAGGTCACCGCTGAGTAAAGGTGACCATTAGGACAGGGTTGACTGTGTGTGTGTATATATATATATATATATATATATATATATATATATATATATATATATATATATATATATATAATGAAAATTGCATAATCCATAACATTAAAACTGAACTTTTTAAATTTTAGTTATCATTGTTGAAAACTAACAAAATATCAATACAAAAGTATTGTGGAATTTAAAAATGTACATTGATCTCTATGGTCCTTCTTTTGAACTATTTATTTACCAAATTAATAAAAAATAATTTCTTTGTATTATTTCTCATTTTAAAATCTGATATTATAAAATTTTACAATCTTAAAAACTTTGTACAATAATTGCACAAAGGGGCATAATTCAACATTAATTCTGTAGTGGAACATCTTTTAAAGGAAACATTTAATTCACCATTTGGATACTGTCAGACATATCTGAAAAGTTCTAATTATAAGATTATAATAACCTTCATTGATAAATTCATAATTATTTAATCAATTATACATTTTTAAAGGGAAATAAAACTGTTTGTCTCTATTTCTTTATATATATATATATATATATATATATATATATATATATATATATATATATTCTACCAAAAAAAAAAGAACTTGTATCTACCTACACCGCTTTCATTATCATGATAGTTTTACTTTCAATATGAACAAAACACCTCAGCTGACCAGATGCAGTTCGCATTCAGCAAAGAAAGCTGAAGGCAATCCGATTGTTGTACACCCTAAGAGATGAGCTGTTTTGTATCTGTAAGTTACTCTATTTAATTTATGGGGTGTGTGCCAGGTACAGTATTCAGTTATTACATTATATCTTTTTGTGTAAGTATGAGAAAGACAGTCCAACAAGAAAGTACATGTACTCTTCTACTTAAAGAAATAAAAACAGACCCAAAACACCCAGATGCCAAAAAACAAATCAAATAAAGAGGATGCTCTAGCGTCCTCTGATAACCTGTATAACCATGACTTTCAAGGTGATATGAAAATGTCCATTTCAGTGACGCTTAATTGGAATTGGGAGTCCATAGGGATCTGTAATAGCAATAAGACAGCTTTGATTAAGAAATCACATTTGACATCAATAATACAACACAAGTCACTATTGCGTTGCTTACCTTTCTGGGACGGAAATTACCCCCGTCTGTATAGGAAAAATTCCATCCTCCCATTAGCTGAAAAGTTCTAGAAAGTCCAGAACTATAAATAATACTGGCCTAATGTGTTCCCCACATTATAGGCCCATGTGCAGTAGCAGTCCTCTTTCGTACTTACACCATCTTTGTTCGGTTGAATTCATCACGCTATATGGAAGATATTACCTTTTCTCATGTCAAATATGTGTTCTGGCATTTTAATATGGGTTTCCGTATAGTACGAGTCTTTACACCATCAGTCCTTTGTCTGTTTATTTGTAGTTTAAGCTCCCTTGTGAGTTTTAAGGCATGTGTTCAGTTTTGTCAGCAGTGTCCTTTATGTTACCCTTCCCCTTCGGAGACTGGGTAATCCATAATTGTTTGAAATGTTATCATAATTCAGTTATTGTTTTTGTTTTTTTCCTGACTACTTGGGTAGGTATAGTCTCCCCATCAGAATTAACTTTGTGACCTACATTTTCATCCACATATATTTTGAAAACATTTGGTTTGATAATTCATTGACTAAATGTTATATGTTTATTTATAGATGCACTTAGGAGGTCTCACTCCAGCATTATCTTCAGATAGTGTGTTCAGGTGGTCTCGCACCATTCATTATCATCTTAATGAGTTGAGGGTCATACTCCACTCTATTATTTATTATCGTAATTTTTTGTGTTTTGCTGGTTTCACAACAGTCATTATCATCAATACCCTATGGAACAGGTAAAGTATTGCTGATGTTAGAGTGTGTGGACTACAGGTCTCACACCATTCATGGAAACCATAATCAACACTTTTGATTATTGTTTCTTGTTTTCAGAAATTTTTTTTTCCAGTAATGTCACAGAATGTGGGCATAAGAAACCCCATGGGATACACACCCCACCTGCCTTGCTTACACTAATTGCCAATGGACAGATGGGTGTCTTTCTTCTGCTTATGGTCGGACGAGGTCTGGAACCTTGCAGAATGTAGACAAACTTATAAGGGAAGGAAGAAGACCCTTCTTCCACCTTATCTCAGAAACACATTGGATCCTTCTCTGAATCCCTTAGAACTCAGAAAAAGATTAGTTCTTTGGTGAAGAAGAGCACTCCTTGATCCCAGGAGTATATGAAATCAGTCTCTGCAGACACATATATAAGGCCCTTGGACCCCAGGTGGTTGTTCTGACCCAGTCAGTGCTGGTTGGGGTTAGGTCCAGGGTTCCTCCCAATAGAGGAACTACTAGGGCAGAGAGCAGGTCACACCTCCCGTATGGTAGGAGCATCTCCCGCTCCATGCCCACAGTATAGTAATGGCAGAGAGCATCAATCCCTCCATGAGGGAGGAGCAACACCCTCTCTGAGCCTGCAGCCCAGTGATAGCAACATTTGGATTCAGCCACCATGGAAGGATAAAGCTACGATCTTACTCTATAAGATCTGAGGAGGGCTTCTCCATTAGATCAAAGGTGCCTGACTGGTCATTGGCTGGGCTCTGGGCACTGGGCACTATTCACCAGGCTCCAGGTGCTGGGTACTATGCACTAATCACCAGTCACCAGTGTTCAGATACTGGTCGTTAGAGACCTTTGGTATGGGAACATTAATTGGGTTGAGACTGCCATCATATCAACAGGATATCGATGAACCTTGTTGGGGACTGGGAGTCTGTGTACATGTGTCAGACTAGGGAAGGGAATCAGATCCACATTTCCATTTCCTATAATCCCTCTTAATCCCTACATGATGTGGGGACATCCATTTCAGGGAAGTGAATTGTTCTTTGAATTTATGCCACCATGGACATCAGGGCTTTGACCTCATATCAGTGCTGATGTTGTGGGTCATGGACTGACATCATCTGCTTCTGTGGAGACAAAGAGGAAGGAAGAAGCTGTTTGTTTTTCTCCCAGATGCATCTGTGGATTCAAAAAGGAAGGAAGAGGGCTGTTGTTTTATTCTCTCAGATGCTTACGCGAGGTCGAGGAACATTCTTATCCTCCTGCCAAGTCTGCCTCTGGGGGCAGTCCACTTGCTCTGCTTGAAGAGTTACAGTACAAGGATACCCCTAGGTCACCCATTCAACACAAAAACACGGTATTACAAAGTCCCACCTCGCAAGAGCAAGAGCAGGACAAAGACATTCTGTCGGTCTTAGTGAACTCAAGTGAGTTCACCAAATAACAGGCTGAGACAGCACCTCTTTCCTTTTGGTACCCTCCCTCCCGTTGACTCAAGTGGCAGAGGATACCACCCTCTAGCCCAGGATTTGTGTCCCAAAAGCCCCCAGGCTCATAGGACAAGAAATATCTCTCCAGTTTGGAGAGATTCTTGGGTGCTGCCTCATGCCTAGATCTCCTTTTGCTCCCCCATTCAGCAATGGCAAGAGATTCCTCACAAAGGTGTTACTGCCAGACGTTTGCTAGGCAGCATAAGTTTCCTCGTATATGCTGAGACCTTTGGTCTATATGGCTAGCTACAGGGTACACTCCCCTGCATGGCCCCTTTCTGCTTCCCCTCTTGGACACTGTAGTGGGACCTAGGCTGCCTTCCAGTTAATATGCTGGAGGCATTTGAAATTTAAGGCTATGTTGCTTGTCACCATAGTCTCACATGCCAATCTTTTCTCAGTAGCCTCCTCCAGTCTTCTGAAGAAGGAATCTCTGTCTTCAGTGGAGCTATTGTACATTTACAGGGATGTTGCACTGGATACTTATAAAGTCTTACTCGAGCACAGTAAGAACCATCTTATGGCTGCAACTTTGGAGGCAAAGACCCTCTATGGAGGGCTAATTTCCTCCATTACCTTTCAAGACCTGAAGGATCAACAATACTGGTCCCTCACATCTGCCCCTGCCTGTCTGCACTAGCAGGAAGCAGCAAAGTTCTTTAAAAGGGATTGAGGCCCAGTCCAGGAAGCAACCCCAATTTAAGCCTCCCTCTGGCCCATCATTGGCTGGATTGGGTCACCTGAAAGGCACAGTGAGGAGATTTGCAAGCCCCTCTCCCTTTCCTAAGGAGGGGGCCCAGTCCTAGGGACTCGTTCTGTCTCCTGCTGTACATCCCTCTTCCAACAATTCCCATGGGTGCTTGATTAATCCATTCTTCAGAGGTCTGGTCGAGTATAACAGATGATTAGTGGGTAGTTTCTATAATAAACAAAGGATACTGGCTTCAGTTCTGGGAGCACCCTCCTCTGGCAAGGACTGTGATACTTTTTCACAAGTCAAGTCTGGTGCAGTTATAGGAAGAGGTGAACTGCAGTCTTCAAAAGGGCACAGTAGAGAGGGTTTTAAATGACTAGTCTCTGATCTTCTACTCCCAGATTTTCCTGGTATCCAAAAATGGTGAAAAGTTTCAGCTGATTATCAAACTTTCCACCTTCAAAGGGTGGAACATTTCAAGATGGAGACCCTTGCCTGAGTGAGAAATGTTATAAAGCTTAGCAACTGGGCAGTCTCAATCAACCTTTAAGATATGTAAATTCACATCCCAATTTTTCCTCCTCACAGGAAGTACCTCCAGTTTTGCCAGGTTTTATCAGACTAATGGGAGTAGTGGCCGCCCACCTAAGGTCTCTGGAGTTCCCTATCCTCCTGTAGTTCGATGACTGGTTGATCCACAATAGCCTCTTATAATCCCTCAGACAAGATCTGCCTCACTGCTGGTCCATGGTAATCTGGCTGGGACTTATTCTAAAGCCAGAGAAATCAAAGCTAGTTCCATTACAGGATTTTGCATATGTGGGGATGAATTTCCTCACAAACAGGGGATTAGTCTGTGTCCCACTGGACGGAATAGACAGAAGCATGGCCTCTTAGGAGGTGCTGAAAGCCAAGAGTTCATTGTTGGCTCACCTCTGTACATCTCTTCTGGGAACCCTGAACTCTGTGCAGACTTGGTTCCCCTAGGAGACCACAGGTGGATTTCTTCATGACAAGACTAAACAACAAGCTCCCCTTTTTTTATTTCCCTAGTCCCAGACCAGACAGCCCGAGCAGTGGATGCCTTCGCCCTGAAGTGGGATCATCTGTTTGATCATGCATTTCCACCATTCAGGATGATTCCGCAAGTGCTCCACAAAGTCAGGATCTGCACTGCTCAGCTCATTTAGATACCCCCGCCCCCTCCCCGTGGTCCCAACGATCATGGTTCAACAATCTTCTCAACCCGTTGATAGACCTTTCACAGCACAGGGGCTTTCTTCTGCACAACAACCCACAGATTCTCCACCATCACATGTGGCTCATCTCGAGTAACCTATCCACCAGGACCGGTTTTCAAGCAAAGTTGCCAATTGCATCATTCAGGCCAGGAGATTCTCTACATCCAAGGTCTATGCCACCAAGTGGAGAATCTTTTGTGATTGCTCTCACTTTACAAACACAGTGGCTGACTTAGTCTATTCCTGTTCAAAGAGAGAATGCTCGATTTCTATTATTAAAGGCTTATAGTGCAGCCATATCCAAGATGCTCAAGTTCTGAAAGACCCGACCATTAGTTAGGATCTGCATATTGCTGGCCTTATCAGGTATTTTGAGCTGCAGAGACCAGTGTCTCACTCACTAATGCCCAGATGGAGTCTTTTGTGCATGCTGTGGTCTATGTCAAAACTCCCCTGTGAACCTCTGAGTGAAGTTTCCTTTGAGAACCTTACCCTTAAGCATCTGAAAAACAAAGATGTGAGTTTCATGTCCCGTCTATAGAAAAGGTTGTTTACGGTTCAACAGTAGTTATGTGTCTATTTCTCACCTTTGCCAACCAGGCTTTGTAGCAAAAAAACAGCTTCCTTTGTTAGCTACATTCCCAATAGAGATTCCCAGTCTCAGCCGTATTTGTGCTGGAGATGATCGAGATCAACTCTTATGCTCAGTTAGAACTTTACGGTTCTATTTGGCAACTTCTGAAGGAAGAAGGAAGGGTAGAAGTGTTTCTTCCTTCCTCTAAAGGGCTCTGCTGATATTTCAGCATCCACTATTTCTAGGTGGATTGTCCTAATGATTGAGAGGGCTTATCAGTCCCTTACTGAGGGGGGCCTTCTATTCATGAAGATAAAGCCATGAGGTTTGAGCCATGGCTACCTCAAAGTCCTATCAAACTCATTTGTCACTGGAGGATGTTATGAAAGCTACATTTTGGTGGTCACACACTACCTTTTCCTTCTACCATCATTCTTTGATGTACCAGAGCAAAGGCATATTATCTTTATGGACGATGGTCGTGGCACTAAAAAGTGGCCCAAGCAGATACAAACTTACAGTAGTGGACATACCTTCCGTAAGGGTGAGTTTATCCTATTTGTATAGCGTTTCTGAGACCATCAGTGTACCAATGCATTGGCAAATTCAGCAACACAATAGCAACAGATAATGTATTAAAATGTACTGGGGGGGGGGGAACTAATTTTAATGATGTAATACTCAAATGTCGCTATTTCTAGATTACCTTTTTTCACCGCACTCTTATGTTCCATAAGGAGTCTGTGTTCTTACGAAAGAGGATGGCTACTGCGCATAGGTCTATAATGTGGGGGGCAGACTGAGTCTGTGTTAGTTGCAGTTCAGAACTTTCTAGAACTTTCCATCTAATGGGAGGATAGAATTTTCTTATGTGGACAAGGGTAATTTCCATCCTGGAAAGGTAAGCAATGCAATAGCGACAGGTAAGTATTACATCATTAAAATTTGTTTACCTCCCCTCCCCCCACAAGAACAAAAACCTACATATTTCTGGAACAACATACAGTAGCATTACTACGCTGATAATGGGACTATCAATTGACTGTTACTGTTTGCTGTTTGTGTGGCTGTGAAACTCATACATGGTAAAATTGCAACATCATGAAGTATCGGGTGACTTCATGATTTTATCAAACTTGGTAAATAATCTTATATGATCAAGATGTCCAATTGGGTTTATTATGAACAAAAATTGAATCAAACTTGGTAAATAGGCTAATATCATCAAGATGTTGCACAAGTTTTATCATGAGTGAGATATACGAATATTAAGGAGGTGGTCTTGCATCTGATAAGCTGAGTTTTGTTACCACTTTAGAGACTTTATGTTCAATAGGAGTTTGATCAAACTTTGTAAATAGGCATATATTGTCGAAATCTCGAATGAGTATTAGCATGAGTGAAATCGTCATTTGTTAATCCGTGTAACCCCAGGTGAGGAATATTAGGCCCAGTTGTGTCTCTTGTATCACTGCAAATAAAGGTGATCTGATTAATTTTTTGGCACTTTGAGCATCAAAATAAAAATTGAAAAAATGATTTTTTTTCAAAATTTATTCAACTTGTATCTGCAGTAAGATGTACATGTATACAAAGTGATTTTATTTCAAATCAAGTAATCCATACAAACAGAAAAAAGCTTCAAATTAGATATTAAAATTTGAAGTCAAACCAGTGCTAGCCCCTAAAATGAAGAAGGCATTGTTATAAAAAAAAACAAAAAAAAACAGCATTTTGGACATTTTATTTTGTTGTATATGTACAGAGATTTGATTATTATTAAAATGGCCTTCATATAATCAAAACATATAGCCTAGTCTGCATGTAGACAGGTTTACAGAGAAATCAGTCTAGGGGAGGTTTCCTGTATAAAAATTTTAAAACTAAGATGTTTTGAAATTTAATCAGCCCACATCTAAATTAAGATGCACAAAATGAGTGAATAGAAAGCTAGACGTTAAATAAAATTTTAAAGAAAATGAAATGGAAAGAATAGATAGTTTGCAAGATCCTGTTTCCTACCTTACAGATCAAACTAAAATCAATGAATGTTGTCAGTGGTTGAAAACACAACAATTCTGGTCAATGGACATGTAAATTCTTCAAATATTGCTGTCAGTAATGAAATAGGTGCATTTGTCATTACTCATTTTTTGCCAATCTACTCCCTGTTTTTAGGGCAACCGTCGTGTGATCTGTGAGGGATACTTTCGAGAGGTCCGCTCTTATCTAAAAGATAAACCTACCAGGTTTCACTTGGTTGATGAGGACTTTGCCATTGACAACACTGTTATTGACAGAAAATTGGAGGATTTGAAGAGGAAAATTGTAGAGGTTGCATCACAGCAGCCATACTGGGGTGAGGTGATACCTGCACGGTGGCTCCTCCTGGAACAGGAGCTGATGAGGCGAAAGGCTGATGGAGTGAAGGTACACATTTACACACACACTCACACAATTTAAAACATCTATGACAACTATTTAATTTTTGGATTTGGATTTGAAGAAATGTTATCATGACTTGTACACAGCAATTACAATGGATTCACTTTGTTTTGTGAGGCTTGAGTCTGATATGATAAATGCATTTAAATCATTTTCTTCTAATACATATTTTGCAGGATTGAAATTAAAGTTATGCCAGGTTAATATTTGTTGAGCTCAGGATTTGAAATTGGTTTTATATGCACTACTTTTTGCAGACTTTTGAACCTGATCATGATTATTAGTTGAGCAGGGGCTGCTTTACTAGTTGGGAGATACTTGTTTTCTGCAAATATTTAAAAAATGAGAAATGTAAACACTTAAATCTAGAAAGTATATTCTTTGCATTATTGTGCAGCATCATCACACTTGATTAGAGTGTATTTGCATGGATTCGGCAAACCGACAACTAGAACCTACTTCCACCACACCACGTGGATTTTTGGATAGATTGAATGGATTCAGAGATAGATAAGAAACAGCACATCATGGCAAAACACAGAGTAAATTGAATAGCAGCAATGGAACAGAAAACGAAATAGAATATTGACTTGAACATACTGTTTTATTGTTACAACTCTAGGTCTTAAAAATATGTAACAGAAAGAAAGTGAAACCAACAATGTAAGTAAAACCAACAAGCAATTTATTTCCAGACTATTGAAGTGAGAATTCAAAAGACACTTACAATTTGTGAGTTAAATTCCAAATAATTCTTGATGTAAATGGTAAATTGCAAGGCAGCTATGGAACAGTACATGAGATAGAATATCCACTTGAACTTACTGTTGTACAAAGACCAACAATAAAAGTCCATGAGGAAATGGAGATGACAGATTATGGTCATACAGATGTACAGCTTAGAAGTGATATAGACAACTGGAAACTAAAATAGATGAAATGTAAAGAGGACAACAATCAACTGCACTTCAAGAACAAATGGTCAGAAGGTTATTTACCAGAGAAGAACGAGTGATTGGAGGATATAAAAAGTTTTTATAATTGCAGCCTCAAAAATAAAAACTTTTAAAATGGAACTTGAACATCATGATGAACAGATTAAGACTTCAAGAAGAAAATTAAGAAACAAATAATCATGAAAAAACTAGATTGCAAGATGAACTTAATAAAGTTAAAATTATGCGGTCAGAACTTGTTGTAAATATAAAAAATAAGATATTTACAAGTTCAGCAGGGAGAAAATTGAATAAATATTAAGAAGGATACGACCGTATTATTTTCTGATGTTGTCCATCCATCCATCCATCCGTTTGTTACCAATTTTGTTTTGACACATAAATTTGAATTTTCCACCAACTGCAGTTACCAGAGTTTGTGGGTGGCATGCACTTTAGGTAAGGAAGAAACTTGTTTATTTTGGAGGGAAAAAGCTCAAAGGTCAAGTTCAGTGTGACTGAAAGAAGAATACTTATTTCTACAATAACTTGGGTTCTCCACCAGCTACAGTTATTAAACTATGTGGATGGCTAGCACTTATGGGAAGGAAGAAACCTGAAGTTTCACATTTAATTTGTCAAAGATCAGGGTCAATGTGACTGAAAAAAGGAAAATGGTTTCTGCACAATAATGCGAGTTTTCCACTATCTACAGTTACCAACCTTTGTGGATGGCTTGTACTTTGGGTAAGGAAGAACCATATTGATTTGGGGAGCAAATATCAAGTTCACTGGGACTGCAAGAAGAAATAATATGGTTTCTGTACAATAACATTAAACTTAGATCACATACCTGTACCAATCTTTGTGGATGGCTTGCACCTGGAGCAAGGAAGAGGCCCATCAATTTTGTGGCGAAATGGTCAAAGGCCAAGATCATTGTGACTGAAAGAAGATAAATGGTTTCTGTACAATAACATTACCTTGAAATTATAGACCTGGACCAAAACTTTGTGGATGGCTTAAAACTAAGGTAAGAAAAAAGCTTGTTGATTTTGTGGTAAAAAAATTTCGAGGTCACTGCGACTTAAAGATGAAAAGTAGTCTTTGTACAAACATTTCAGTTATCTGCATAGAGGACTATTAGAAATGAGCAGGTTATAATGTGCCATTCATTGTACTCCTGTTGAATCTGTTATGTATTGCTGAAATTTTACAATGATGATCTCATCTGTGTCATAGCCTTGCTCCAAAAGAATCAGGGTAAATATGAAAACTGAAATGTTTTGTCTGCTGTAGAATTTATTTTATCAGCAGAGAATGTTCTCCATTAATGCAGTACAGGCAGACTCAGCAGTATATGATTTATAGCTGTATTTATGTTTCCAAGCAGCAATTGCAGGTGTAGACTCCCCAAAACCTTAGTGTACCATTTTATGTTCGTCTGGTCTATTATCTACAAAGTATTTGGTTTGACTAACCTCTATGAAGTAGAGGTAGCCCACCTTTATGAAGCAGAGGTAGTTCACTTCTATGAAGTAGAGATAAGCTATTGTACAACTCGTGGCATCTGCATCCACACAGATAAAAGCATATACACATGTACACCCTTACTGAAGGACAACCACTTTTTTCCCTAGGTCCTAGGCCACAGTTTTGAATGGGTTTCATAGCACTGTGGAAGGGGTTAACTTTGTACATGAACATTAGATGTACATTTTTTAAAGTTTCTGCATTTAGCTAAGATTGTGTGCACACTGTATAATAGTTATACCTGGAATCATGAACCTTGGGGATGATACACGAGGAATAGAGCACCATCATCACAAAGGTAGGTCACTGTGTTCTATATTGCATGCTTCACTGACTTTGGTAAAATTTTGTGGTTGAAGTTTATTTCTGAAACTGTTCATGGTAGAATAATCAAACTATATGAATGTAAGCATCTGTGTTAGTTCCACAACCTTACCACAAAAGAAGGTCACTGTTACCTACATTTCACATTTACTGACTTAGGTTGAGTTTTTGTATTTAACTCCTGACCAACTGGGGTTTTTGCACCCTCTATATATTTTGCTATACCTAGATTCATGATACTTAATGAGGGAATGCATCTTGGTGAGTACTATTTTCTCATCGCAAAAGTAGGCCAATGTGACCCATATGTCATGTTTCACTGACATCAGTTAAATTTTGTTTTACATTTATTTCTCAAGCTCTGTTCACGGTACAATCATCAAACAAGATGATTGTATGCATCTCTATAAATACTATACCTTTATATCAAAAGAAAGTCATTGTGACCTACATTTTACATTTTCCTCACTTCAGTTTAAAGTGTCTGCGTTTACCTTAAAACCAAATAGGTTTTAACCACCCTGTATACCAAGATTCATGAAATTTGATGAGGGGATGTATCTTGATCTGAAGTACACCCTCATTGCAGCAGTAGGTCATTGTGGTCCATATTTCATGTTTCACTGACTTGTGTTAGATTTTGTTTCAGTTCATCACCTCATTGGTTTTTTACCTACTGTATAATTATAATGTTATACGTGGAATCATGAAACTTGGCAAGAGGATGCATCTTTATGAGTGTTATACCTTCATCTTAAAAGTAGGTCATTGTGACTCATATTTCACATTTCACTGATTTTGCTTCATTTTGATTTTTTTATTGTTCATGCTTTAATCATTAAACTAAACAATTAAATACATCTCTTTAGATACACACACACCAAAAAGGTCACTGTGACCTATATTTCATATTTTACTCATGTTAAGTTTTTGCATTTTGCTTGTGACCAGACTTAGGTGTTGTGAGTGTTTCAATGTTTAACGTCATAATGTGCACATTTTGTAAATTATAAAAGATGAATAAACTTACCTTAATCTGACTATATATCATCAATATTTAGTAATGTGACATTTTGAAAGCAGTTCTTGTCAACAGCGCTTTGGTAATGACTGATAAAGTATCCAAACATAAGAAACTATCAAATTTTTGCAGCTGTGAAGGAGTTGAATTTTAAGATCTTCCAGAGTTTTGATATTTTCTTTGTTATTTTTAAAAACAATTGTCAACACTAGCCAAACATTTTCTATTGGATTAAGTTCATGACTCTGTTCAGGCCACATTAGTTGTGGAATATTATTCCTCCATTTCCATTCGTCTGTCTCTCTGGATCAATGCACAGATGCAGTCTCATTTTGGTACAGCCCCGGTTGGTTGGAGAAGTGCTTTGCAATAACAGGCCACAGTCATTTTTCAAGCCTGTCAATATACTTTTTGCGATGTTCATCTTACCATCTATAAAGTCAGTATTATCCACGCCATAAAAGGTTAAACAACCCTACATCATCCACTTCAACTCTCTTCCATGACTGAGCATGAGGTGGGCAAGACAGTAGCCTTTCCTTTTGTCTCTGTTCTTTCTCCATACTTTTACCTTTCCATCACTTTTGACGATAATGGTCATCTCATTAGTAAATAATACCATCCTCCAAACATGCTCAACACTCCATGTGATCTTTCCAATGCACCATGCAAAACGTTTTTTCATATTTTCGTCATGCACACCTAATTATTTACACACAGCTCTTTGGAAAAATCCCAGAGACTGTAAATGTCACTGGATAGTTCTTCTAGATACACTTTGGGGCACAGACACATTATAAAAGTTGGTTTATTTCATGCAACAACTTCCTACGGTTCAATTTTAAAATTCACAAAAGTTTGTTCATGTCCTGCTTTGTGAAAACTGCCTTTCTTTGGTGTGAGCAGGGCAATATTAGGGGGTTGGCGATACGGGCGACTGCCCAGGGCGCCAAGTCGAGGAGTGGGGGCACCGTCACGTGGAGTTTGCGATATTTTTTTCCGAATTGGGGGCGCAAAAAGGCGACGCTTGCCGGGGGCTCCGTTTTGTCCAGTGGAAACTTGTGACGGCCCTAGGTGTGAGGTTTGTTTTTCACATTACCTTTCTTCTGAATCTTTATAAAAAATTGCAAATTGTAGAAGGATGAATTTTAAGTACTTATGCAACTTGTACAGATTTATAACCCTCCAAAATCATCGATACATTGGTTTGTTTTGTTTTGACTTTCAATTCCTTCCTGTGACCCGCCATGTTGAAATATATAGCCGCTTACATATTGCAGACTACCATCTGATTTCTGGAAACTACATGTGGAAAGAATAGACACTGCGTGATAGAGTACAATGCATTCCTGAAAGGAGAAAAAGATGGGGTTTTGTATTTTTATATATTATTTTTGGAAAAGCAAAGGAACGTATTATGATAGTCATCTTGAGAGTTGAAACAATTATTTCACTTGAGTGTACATACGTTTTTTGGCATGCTATGTACATGTTATCCTATCTAGAATCATGAAACTTGGAGATGCATCTCCATGACTTCCTCATTTCAGTAGTGGGTGATGATGACTCACATATTTTATGCTTCAATGACATGAGTTAAATTTTGTGTTTGATGTTCATTTCTTAGGGACTGTTTGTGATAAAATAGTGAAATTGATGATAATATGTATCTCTGTTACCTCTACACCTTTACAGCAAAAGAAGCTCATCGTGACCCATGTTTAATCTCTTACAAGCTTTTCATTATGTTTTGCATTTAACTCATGACCACATGAGTTTTTGGCATGTTCTGTGCATATTGTCCTACCTAGAATCATGAAACTTGGTGAGTGGATGCATCTTGATAAGTTCTACATCCTCTTTGTAATAAGAGGTATATTTGACTTATATTTCATGCTTCAATGATTTTGTTGAAATTTTGTTACAAGCTCATTTACAGAGTTATGTCTATGTTCCTATCATGAAACTTGATAATTGGATGCATCTCTGTCAGTATTTTTTATGCCATTAAAACCAAAGAAGGTCACTGTGAAATACATTTTATCCTTTACTAACATAGGCTAAGTATTTGTTTTTTATGATCGTTTATCATTCATGGCACTCAGAAGGCCCTTTCTGACCAATGCAAGTAAGAATAAATATGTTTATTCATTAATAATATTACAATATTATTGATTATACATTTTATATTGGGATATATTTCCATCAGTAGGTTATATGTGTCCTGTACATGTGAATAAGTATAGAATTAGATCAGTGGACAGCATACTGCTTGCTGTTCATGCAGTCCTCACCTTTAGTGGTTATTCAAGGTAATTATTGATGCATGAACTATGTTTGCACTGCTGGTTGTCACATCAAAGGTTACTCAAATTCAGTGACTTTCATCAAGTAAAATGTGGCAGGGTGATAATAGCTTTTCAAGCAGATTTTAGAAACAATGATTTTTGTTAAAAATAATACAAAACCAACAGTAAAGTCTGGTTTTCATCAGCTCATTATAGTGCCTCTACTTTGATATCATAGAAAAGAATATTCTTTTTTTATTGCTTTATGTCTTTATATTCCCTGTCACAGTAGGTAGGTAGATGGGTAGGTGGATGAGTAGGTATGTGGTTCAGTACAGTACATGCATCTTGGATTTCAGATGGCCCACTCAGCACCGTGGACGTTGACACAGGGGGCAAGGTTTAAGTGTCCACTACATATTACTGATTGTCTGGTGGAAGTCCACTCAATCTAGTGGAACTCTGTCGTTGATTTTATTGAGCCATAGTGGGTTATATCGTACTCATCACTGATTTTTGTTTTAATCACGCCGCGAGTAGACACACTAAATAAATACATGGAAGAAACCCTGACAATGTAAACCTGACCAGGGCTGGTGTCAAGTTAATTCTTTTATCTGTACAAACTATATAGTAGTAACATTGTTTGGGGTATTTATCAGTGACCTAGCTAGACATATGTACAGACGAACGTGCATAACTTAGCTAGGCATAAACACAGACGAATATGCGTAAAGTAGAAAAAATATCTCGTTTTAAATTTCTTGGATATCACTCCATCCCTACCTATAATAGAACGTACATCAGAAAAATGCCTAGCCACAACATACATCCCTGTTGATTGACTACGTGTACATGGCTCTGTTAGAACATATTCATATAGAAATTTACATACTGTTTTGCATCAAGTGGCAACATTGATGTTCTTCCTCAATAAATTATATAAAAGTGCCTGTTTTACTGGTCATTTATTTGTCACAGTTTTCCTTTAATTTCCATACTATTTCCCTATTCCCCTTTGAACAGGTTATTGAAAGCAGTATACAACTTAAAAATTAAAATCTCTATATTATCACAATCACATGAGACGTTTGTTTAATATAGTAAACATTTATTGCATTCATCATTTAGATAAGATTTGAAGCAAGTTTTTTATGAAGTTAACAGCTTAATTAAAATGTATCAAACAGAATAAATATCAGAGACACATGCGGCAGTAATAATTTTTGAAAATGAAGATAAACTTTAAGAAAGTTATGACCAATAGCAATTACAAATGAATACTGTACTATTTATACATGCATGATGAAGTACAAGAGATATAATGACATGTATGTCATCATTCTTTCAAAAGTGTATTCAGTAAGAAAAACGTGGCAACGTGTATTGACATGATGTAAAAAGGATATGAGGGCAATGCTAGAAAATGTTCTTCTATAGCAGTATTCGTAGACTTAGAAAATGACATTGATTATTTGAGAGTATGAAAATTTTTTAATGTGCGGAATTCATCTACATTGTATTGACAGCTACAGTCTCTCAGAGGCTGTTCACGTCATTAGCAAAGTGGTTTTCATGCAAAGTCACTTTTTCAACACTATAATCAGCACCAACCGAGGAGTGACATTCTTACTTTGAAGTCAGCCGCTACACGTTACCTTCCTGCCTTGAGTCAACAGCGGTCACACAGGAAGTGCATGTAATGCTGATCGGCACCTTTGTTGTGATTTTCAGCACCGATGTTAAAAAAAACCCCATTCACTGCTGAATGAAAACATTTATAGTTGTCACAAAACCAAACACTATAAAAATATTTGTTTGTTAAACTTGAATTAGCAGTTGTAATATGGACTGTGAAAGAAAATGAGGTCAGGGACCAACCATTTAATTTTAAGGGGAGAGGGGCTTAGGTTTCTTAGCACATATAATGTCTTAAATTACCTAAATTAGAATTCAAGCATGGCAATATACTGTAAAGTCTTGAATTAATAAGTTTTTATACATTTCTTTATGCAGAATAAATTGAATAGATTGAAAGTCGAATAAGACAGTATTGCTGCAATAATCAACATGAAAACACATACAGTATTTGTGACAACCTATTAATTAATCCTAAAGGTTCACAATAAACAGGAAATAGTTAGGATTTACAGTCTTGAAGTTGAAACCTTTCCTAGCACCATATCGGTGTAGATAAAAGTTCAACCAATGATACCTGTTTGAAGCCATTACCAAATTTGAAGCCACATATTAAGAGGAATTCATGCAAGTACAATTAGGGATAGATTTTATAGCCATGGTAAACATGTGGCTTAGTAATTTGAGCCGATATACCAGGCATTTTTCATAGAAATAATATGTTCCGCTTATGCGTAATACATTACAAGTTAATAAGAAAATCTTTATTATTAAAAGATATTCTGCATTCAAATTAAATATAATCCAGTATACAAAACTAGAGACTCTTCATTTTACAGCAAATACAGTAATATTGATTGCTGAAAGTGATTTCAAAACTAAGTTTGCATAATAGTAGGTATTTAAGCTGGATTTCAAACGATGATTAATGTTAATCATCGTCATCATCATCATCATTTGCCATCATCTTTATTATCATCATTTTTATACTTGTAGCAATTTTAGAGCTTATTTTTAAAAATTGATTTAATGTCACTGGGCCTACTAGACTGTGTGAAATCATTTGTCTTTTCTATTCTGTTGCCAACAGTGTTTCAGCTCTCGTGTATCATATAAAAAAGTCCCTAGTAAAAATGATAATTGGGTCAAAATGTAATATGTTAGTGGAATATTAGCAACTTAACTGATAATTAAACAATATTTGCTTGCCTTTTTAATCGCAATATTGTGATACATGTTACATGGAATGGAAGAACATACTATACCGAAAGATGTAGTATCTACAGCAACTTAAAATTAGGTATATTAGTTTACCAAAAATAATTAAATGATTAAGCATTTTCATTACTTTCACCCATATATTTAGTGATATTAAACTTGTCAGATGTCCAAACCAGTAGTGATACGGAAGGTTTGGAGCTGTTAGCAATGGAATACAGCAGCACGTCTACAGTAAAACTAAACACATGTCTAGCACCTCAGATCTTAGGAACATTTTGTTGCATACATGTACATTTGATGCAGAAGTGCCATATAGAGGCAGGACTAGAGAATGGATATCGGTATGTGTATTTCATTGTGCTTGAACGTGTTAAGCAAAAGACTGTAAGGTGGCCGACGGAATAAATAAAAAAATATAACACCGTGTTTATCATATTTTTTATTTTATTAATTCAATAGTCCATGCAATCATGTTCCAGATTGCTTCAGCATCTTTTTCTTTCTGGTATCAACCCGCTAATACTTACATGTGTCATCTGTCGTTTCTATTAAAAACAGAATCTCTCTCTCTGTCTCTCTCTCTCTCTCTCTCTGTCTCTCTCTGTCTCTCTCTCTCTTATAGAACCAGTTATTACCAATAAACTACTTTGTGGAGAACTTAAATATTTTCATGGAATTCTTTGCTCAAAAATGTATTTTTCGTATATCTGGCAATAGATGTATGGTAATGTGTTTTAGTGAGTTTCTCTTTGGATATTAAAAAGCGTTGTGCACAATTTACAAAGAGCATTCAGCGCTGTATATTGTACCTTATGTTGTTCAAGATTTGATATGCCAGCTTGTGGCTTTCTACATTGTATTTGTTTTTTCAGCTGTTTCTAAATGTAGTCAAAATGAAATTCATATTATTCAATGTGATCGCTTTTTATTTCTTTTGTTATGTCATTTATTGCCATGGTAGAACATTACCTACATTGTAGTTCAATTATCAAGTTTTTCATGTGTACTATTTTGTTGTTGGATGTACTCTTTTTCTTCTCTTGTTTTTGTGATCAGTATAAATTCTTACGACATGCATGTTTTAACCCCTTCATTTTGTAATGCATAGTTTCTAGTTTTTTTTTCCATATCTGGTATAATGAAGAAAATCATTATCTTTAAAAAAAACATGAATTTTTAATGCACTTTAATAGTGCTATATATTTATTGTGCTTCCTCCATCATTTAGTTTCATGGTAAAATGTTTTCTGCTGATTTACAATTGTAAATCAATTCATCATATCCCTTCCACTTCACAAGTGCATACTTTTTAATTTTCATTCTTATGGTCTAGAAAATCTTTTCAACTTTGTATATGTCATCTTGTTTGTCATATATAGATAACTCTTGTTTCTAAAACATGCCCCTTTATTTTATATTATCTTCCTTTTAATTCTTCCAGTTTGCAATCAACCAGATTCACCTAAAATTACATGCCTGATTTTTAGTATTTCCTCTGACAAGCTAGAAAGGCAACCATTTGCAAATATTGTTTTCTATTTTGAAGTTCTGACTATTTCGCCAATTTTGAATTTAGGAGATCCAAATATATCATTTGTCAAATAACTAAATAGATTGCTTCAGTTTTTATCCATTTTCTTTCGTGCTTGCTTTAACTGTAGATATTAACATGTGATGAGTGTTTTGTTGGCATACATTAGCTTTGGTAAAATGGCAGCCCATTTTAAGGCTTCATTTTGAGTGAAATACTTCATCATTGTGTTCTGTAGAGTTCTGTTAGAATTTTCTGTTACAGGTGCTTTTTTGTTTGACTAAGTTGAAAAGTACTCAGTGTTTTCTTTTTGTAGCAAATATCTAATTTCCTTGCTATAAAATTGTTTCCCTCATCAAACTGTATTTGTAATGGCTTGCTTATTTGAAGATTTCTTTGAAAGCATTGTGTATGTCATCTCCCTTTTTTAATTTTACTTTCACAGCACAAGTGTATTTGGAGAAGACGTCTTCCACTGTCAAGATGTATTTGTATCTATCATTGTATTTTTCATATGCCTGCAGGTCAGCAAAGTGCACCTGGCACTGGTCATTCACGTAACTAACATGGACCCTTATATTGGGAAATCTTTTTCTTGTTTGCTATTTTTTTTTTGTCCCATTTAATTTTGTTCCTTCAACTGATTGATATTTGTCTAAGCAACTAGACTTTTGGGATTGTAGAAAAGATGTCATAAATACTGTTATTTTTCAGCCATTTAAAATGTTATAAAAACAGTCAGAAAATAGTGTACCATAGACATATTTTCTTGAGGCATTATCAACAAGCCAACAGACAGCCCCAATAAAAGTGGTAATTTTATTTTCAACAATTTTGCACCATTTTCTCAATTCTTTCAGCATGTGAATTATTCAGATTTATTTCAGATTTTGCCATTCTTATGGCTGGTTTAGAAACAATTAGAGTTGTTTGAAATTCTTTGTATATTCATTTGTAAAAATTACTTTTAATCGGCACCTTAAAGCCAGTATTGTGTTAATGCATCATTAAATTATAATACATATATACACAAATACAGTCTTCATACTGTAATATATTGATCATCTTGCAATCAGGACTGATAATGCATGTCTTGATACTGTGATAATTGAATGCAGGCTGTAAATATGCACCATTTCTGGAACATTGCACAGTATCTTTGTTGATCTTTGAAATAGGCAAGTGAACATTTATGTTATTTTGTAAAACAACTAGTTTTGACTACACTTTTTATGATGTCTAGCCAGTCCTAAATGATAATAGTCATGATCTGACCTCCATTATGGCAACCAATGTGACCATCTTGAAAATCTTGTTATTGCTACTTCTACTAGATGGGTGGTAATATCGACATTATGCTTTTTCCAAAAACATTCATACTGTGTCTGGTTTGTTCCAATGACAATGGTGTCAGTTTAGTATCGAATATGGCCACAATGGCAGCAATCTTGAAAATATCATTCTTGCAACTCATCCTAAACAGAAAGTCATATCAACATGGGGTTTTCACAAGAAGACGTATTATGATGTCCAGTTGCTCCTAAATAAAAATGGCGCTGATCTTACATCCAATATAGCCACCATGGCAGCCATCTTATAAATCTTACCACTACTTCTCTTAAATGGAGAGTTGTTTCAACATGGGGCTTTAACCAGGAGACTTATTATGGTGTCTAGTTAGTCCCAAATGAAAATGATGCAATCTCATCCTCAAAATGGACACAGTGGTGGCCATCTTGAAAATATTGTTATAACTATTCCCAAATGGATGGCCATATCAACATGCAGTTTCCATCAAAAGACTTCTTATGATCCGTTGTTGAACCTAAATGAAAATGGTGCCAATCTTACATTCAGTATGGCTGCCATGATGGCCATCTTGAAAATGTTTATTGTCACTACTCCCCCTGAGTGGATGGTTCTATTGACATATGGTTTTTGCCAAAATACTTCTGTTGATAACTGTTTTGTTCTAAATGAAAATGGTGACAATCAGACACTCAGGAAGGCCACCACAGGAGCTAATTTGAAAATATTGTTATTGCTGAAGAATATTAGAGATAGTTACAACACTAACAGTTAAAAGAAAGAAATGGTCTTATCTTGAATTCAAGGGAATTGTTTTCAGCCAGTAGGCGTCAGTTCCTTAGAGGGACTCTTGTTACTCACAAAATAGAAATTCCATGACTTGTTTATGAAAAGACTTTTGAACCTGTATTTTTGTCTGGACCCCTTGATTTAACAACAACAATATTTGTCATGGCTCTACATCTTTGTGATCAATCATATTTTACAGATAAGAAAGGCCAGAATTAGCACATATATATTTTGTGGGAAGACAAAGGTCTAACTTATCAATTGCACAAAGTTCATACTCCATTAACAATTCAAATGTCACTTATCCATCTTTCATTCATTTTAGAAAATAAAAACATCTTCTCATCTCATTAGTATATGCATGATAATTTTGAGGCGGCACATCATATTGCTTGTAACTGTACGTAAATAAAGCATTTTAGATTAGGACTGTCTTTAAAGTCATCCAGTCATAGCTCAAATAATGTCATTATTATGGACTTCATTATTATCAAGCTCACTTATGGTCTTTGTAATATAGACCAGCAAGTTTCATATTGTCATCAGTGTAGACTCTAGCATTCAAATCCAGTTTTTGAAGGATACAGGATATATGATACATGACTGAGGTGATCAAACCAATCCCATTTGGATATTGGCAGGGTTATCAGAGTAGCATGTAGCATACACATCCAATTGTTGATGTTTACAGGATGCATGATACACAACTAAAGTGATCAAGTCAAGCTGTAAGCTCACTTGTATATTGGCAGGGTCTTCAGTGTAGCCTGTAGCAAACACATCCGGGATGCATGACACACAATTAAGGTGATCAAAGCAAACCATTAGCTCAGTTTGATATTGTCAGGTCATCAGTTTAGCCTGTAGCTTACACATCCAGTTGTTGATAGATGCAGTATATGCATGACACACGACTAAGGTGACCAAGCCAAACTAAGCTCATTTGAATATTGGTAAGATCAAATATAGATACCTATATCTACTTGAATATTGGCAAGATCAAATTAGGATACGTATATCTTGCTATATGGTGATTACATAATGTAATAGTGGTGACACAAAAAGTCACTTAGAAGCAGATAAATATTATTTGATAAATTCAGTAAACCAATCCAACTAAAGACTTTGTCAACTTGTAATTGCAGGTGATTTCTCGCAAAGATGTTGAGAATATAAACAAGGAAGGAACTGTCCCAATAGAAAAAAGTGAAGAACTGGATCTGTTTCTTAGATTTCTGCATGAAACAGGCACAATCATCTACTTCAGGTGAGGTTAGAATGATGAAGGGGGTAATAGTTTTGTATTGTAGATAGTGCATTGTGTCATTGTTTCCCACAGTACTACTGTAGATTTTATACCAGCAGAAAAATTTAAAATTCAGCCTTTGAGATGGTATACAGATTAATGATCATCAGCATCATGCTGACTATGTAATGCAGTGAAAGTTTAGATCTGAAAAAGACATACAAAATAAAGATGAAGGTAAGAAGAGTCAAATCCTGAAAATACAATGTTAGATTTTGATATAAACCACACTCTTTTAAAAAGTCTTAGACCTTCTCAGCTGGAACATCACATCATCATAGGATGCAATCCAAGGCAAAACGTTGACTCCATTTGTCACCTCTTACTTTACAACATGCCGGAGGGTGCATCAGGCCTATTCTACGTCCTTAAGCCTGAAAGGGGAATAGGGAAGAGGCACTGTGAGGGCATGCATAATTCACATATTTGTGATAATTCTGCTTTTTACACTGTACAAGGGATGAATTTTTAATATCTTTTATTTGAAACTGAAAACAAGTAATTATAAAATCCCTTTAAATATCTTTTCCAAATTGCTGCTGAACAAAATTTCATCAAATTTGATCAAAAGCATCCAAGTAGGAAGATCTTTCAAGTTTGAATAAATGATACCAATTTCCATTCAAAATATGGTCACAATTACTAAGAAAAGAAAAACCATTAAACGCCCTCTTCTCCAAAACCATTGAGTACAATTTGATCAAACTGGACAGAAAGCACACTGGCATGATGACACTTTAAAGTTTTACAAATTATGCTAATCTGCCTTCAGATATGGCCCCCATTACTAAAAGAAGCAAATCCAGCTTTAATCGATGCCTTTTCAAAATTACTGAATAGAATTTTGCCAACTTGATACAATAGATCTTGACATGAAAATCATTAAAACTTTTACAAAATGATGCCAGTCCACCATCAAATATAGCCACTGTTGCTAAAAAATAGAAAAACTTTTAAACGACTTACTGCTGAAGAGAATTTAATCATATTTGATGTAAAGCATCCTGGGATGAATACCTTTAAAATTTTTTAAAATAATGCTTATAAGCCATCAGATATGGACACCATTACAAAAGAGGAAATCTTTTAATAAATTTCTTCTCCAACACTGTTCAATTTAATTTAACTTAAACCAAATTTATTTTGAGAAACTGTCTCAAATGCAATTACAAATATATGATTTTTGGAATTCAGTACAAAGCATGAGCTTATTAGAGCACTGTATTCCCAACAGTAACAAAATATATAACATAAATCTGGGAGCTGGTAAAAGTCATTATAAAGGAAAAGTACAAATACACATTCATACACAAAACAAAACAAATAATTAGAAATAAATAAATATGATTTAGAAGGTTGTAATTTAAATCAATTACTAGACTCATTTGGTCATCCTAATGAATTGTGCACAGACAAAACTATTTGCATGTTATTTTCTATAGAAAACATAGGGTTGCCAAATAATAAAGTTTCATCTGTGAGAGCAAAAGGGAGTGTGTAATACATGTGATGTCTAAGAACCGAGTACTTTTGACAGTCTAGAAGAAAGTGTTTTGCATTCTCTATTTCACCTCAGGAGCAATACTTAGAGTTAGATACATGATTCGTACATAAATTGTAATTTAAACTACTACACTTTATTCTTAGTCTAGCATGTATAACCTGTGACATTCTATCACCAACATAATAGCATGGATTGATTTCTTTTTCTCTATTCAAGTAGGCTTTGAATTATATAATGAAGGATTGTTTCTTACTTCTATGGGTAACATGTTCCATAATCGAATCATAGAGGGTAAACACGAATTAAGGAACAATGTTGTTCTACACATTGGAGGTCGAATAACGTTTGTTGATCGAGTGGAGTAGGTTTCATATTCTATAAATAAAGGTCAAATCACATCTTGAAGACATACATGAGCTAATCCATACTAAATTTAAAGAACCGAATAAAGTTATGTTTGTAACTCATTTAGACTTTCCAAATTAGTTTAATGGTACAGTTGTGTAGGGGATGCACATCTGGTTGTACCTATTATCATTCTCCTCGACTTGACATTGTTTTGTTCTAGGAGTTCTTTGTCTTGCATTGTACAATTGTCCCAGATGTGATCAGCATAATGAAACATCGGTACAATATAAGATTTGTACATTTTGTTCCAAAGACAATGGATTCAGTTTGAATTTAAAGCTGTTCAAACAGTTTAATTTCTCCATGGCTTTATCAGAAATATAATTAATATGCACATGCCAAGTGGCATCACTGGATAGTGTAATGCCTGAATGTTTGTGCTGAGTAACCTTGTGTATGTTTGTTTCGACCATGTATAATATAGGACGGTGGTTATGGTTCTGTTTTCATGATATTAGCATTGATTCAGTCTTATCCGGATTAAATTTAACTAGCCAACGTCTGGACCATTGAAGTATCTTTTCAATCTCTGAGTTTAAGATTTCACCAGCTAAGACCTGATTATCAACTATTATATATAAATCTGTATCATCAGCAAAGAGTCTGATTGATGATTTATATTCTCTACAATATCATTGATGAAAATTAAAAATAGTAAGGGTCCCAAAATGGACCCCTGGGGGACTACAGCATTGATGCATCAAACATCTGAGGATTTAGAATTTATAGTAACTCGTTGCTTTCTTAACAATAAGTAACTTCAAACATTAATAACAAATTTCCATGAACACCAATACTTTTTAGTTTTAGGAGCAGCCCTTTATGCCAAACTCTGTCAAAAGCCTTGCTTATATCAGAGAAAACAGTCCTAACCTCCTTACCTTGGTCTAGCGCAAAATAAATTTTATTGTAAATGTCTGTTAACTGATGTGTTGTTGAATCACCTGGTGAAAAACCTGATTGATTATGTGAAATTATATCACGTTGCACAATGCAGTTATTTAGATATTTATATACACACTTCTCAAAAAACTTTTGATAAAGTACAAAGTAAAGATATAGGACATAGTTTGACACAACAGGTTTGGAACCTTTCTTATGCACAGGCACTATGTTTGCTAATTTCCAGTGATCTGGAAAGACTAAATTTTGCAAGGAGATATTGAATATGCAGCACAGTGGATACTTAATTGATTGTGCAATTTTTTTCCGCAATTTAGGATGCAGTTAGTCAGGGCCACATGCTTTTTGATGGATTTAGACCTATTAAGACATGCATCTTGTAGGACTAGTTTGGGAATTTGAGGCAGACTTTTGGTTTTTATAGTTGACTGTTCAAAAAAGAAATCATTGAAAACTTTTACCTTTTCTTTATCCTCACTTATAACTATATCATTTACAATCAAAGATCCGCAAGATTTCTTTTTTTTTACATTCCTTGAATTTCTCTAATTAGTTTCCACCAGTCTTTCGGGCTATCATGTGAAGACCTGATTCATTCCATCAGAGTGTTGTAATGATTACAATTAGACTTCCTAATCTCATTTATAACCAAGTTTGTGTTTTGCCTGTAAAGAAACTAATGACTAGGATTTTGAATAAGTTTTGCTTGATCATACAATCGTTTTCTCAACAAAGTGAAATAGTGTACTTGATAAACATTCAAGACACAGAGAACAGAAGATAAGAAGTAATACCAACACTGAATTTGTGAATCCCTCTTGGGCATTATTTTCTCATGAGATACAAATCATTATATCTGATATTACAATTCAAATCTATAACATACATGGCCAATCGAACAGGTAATTGAATTATGCAACAACCGTATTGATACTTTAAAATTTCTGTCTGTTTTCAAGTCTGGATGTGTTTACAGCACATAGATAATACATAATAAATACTTAGAATACAATTGAAGCTTGTTCTTTGTCAGATGAAGCAGCAGGGGATTTGTGAGAATCAGGTGGTTGTGTTGGTAAGGGTGTTGCTGTAGGTTGTGTGTTAATGCGAAGTTTAAGGCTGAAGTCCATTAATTCCAGCATTGCTGTCCAAGTTGTGACTCGAGTAACCAATTTATCCTTATTTTTGATGACAATTGCCCTATCCCACACCTAGATGTATTTGATTTTCCCATCCTTTTTCAAAATTCTTGCTTGCTTGGAGATCTTAGCTCTTGTTTGTGTCAAGTCCTCATTTAAGTAAGATTTAAAGGGCAGTTTGAGGTTTTTAAGTTTTTATCATGCTTTCATCATTTCCAGATACATATGATATTTCATAAACTTAACCAAGATAGGTCTATTTCTTTGTCTGGATGGATGACCCTACTCGGTGATTCCTGTTAATGTCATCTATTGTCAGTTTTACCCCAATATCCTTTGCAAGTTTAAACACAAATAAAGCTGTATTTTCTCTTTTGTTTGCCCTTTTCATTTTGCTCTCATTTGCTTTGCTTTCTGCAGAATCTTTGCTGTCCTCATTTACCTCAATTTCTGGGTCAGGGTTAGGGTTAGAATATGGTTTGTGTTCGGGGACACCATATATGTAAATTTAATTTGACCAAACTTGATTAAAAACACACTGTGCTTTTCAATTTTCCTGTTAAAGCAAGAGAAGTAACCTTTGGTAATTACTATTTTGAACCACAGATTTGGTGTGATGTAGAGCTCTCCTCAGTGCATAAAAAATTAAAACAAAAATAGTGTCATAAACTTCAATAAAACAAGTATAAATTAGCAAAATAATACAGCATTGGGATTAAATTAAATAATCTGTAATTTAAAACTGAAGAAAAATATAAGATATAACAAGTACGAGAAAGTTAAGATGGCAAAACTGTCGAAGCAAATAAGATTATCTCATATTTTTAGCACTTCTAGTGCATTATGTACTACAATTTACCTTTGTCCCCTTAAAATGTTGTGTGTCCCCCAAATCAGGACGGTGAGGCACACAGGGAATGATCTTGTGATTCTAGGTGCAACACTGCATTAGAAATTGAATAGTGCTGTTGTTCAACCTACAGAAATAATCATGTTTTGCATTTTATATATGGAGTAAAAATCTGACTACAAAGAAACGTTGCTGCTGATCACAAACTCTAATAAAGATAGCTTCAACATTCTCATTTAATGCAGTCAGTGATGTGTAATAACATTTGTTCTTGAACACGCATCTCTTTGATGTACTTAACTTCAGACAAATTGGGTTGTTCCACTTAGTGTACTTCACCTATGCTAATTAGCTTAATGGGCTCTCCCTCAGCAGTGCTCAAAGGATTTGACATGACACATCACTCTAGCTATTGTGAGCTAATTTAGTAAAACTCAAAAAGGTCACTGTTTGTCTCTGACTGCCTCACCTTTTAATTGCCTCTAAAACAGCTGTATAAACTGCCCCAAGGATAGTTTGACATGAGGTCTGAGCAGGACGGTTTACTGTTTATGCATACCACAGATTATGGGCACATATCATGGTGACCAAGAAATATACATTTTTTTCTGTTTATTTTGTGGGAATTTTTTTTCTCGCTAAGATTGCTGAAAATTGTGTTTGAAAACACGACCATGTCAGGGGATTTGGGAGTCCAAAATCGTGTTTTTCGCGTGACACGTCGTGTTATGGCATGTATCGTGTGAATTTGCATTTAGAAGTTGTTGTATGACAACTACCCAGGTATGCGATATCAGACCTACTTTGGCCTCTTGTTAGATCTATTAGGACTGCATTTGGAAACAAAAGCCGACATAAATTCACATTTCACCAACAAGTTTTCAAATTCTTAAAGTGTACTTATTCTGTAATGCTAAGCAGAGAATACATGAAGCTACAGTGGTTCCAAAATGTGTATAGTTCTTGATAAAATTTGGGTTTCCAGATCTTACAAAGAAACTTTTATTAATGGAAACTGATTTTGTCATTTGTAATTTCTTTACATGGGACTTAGATTCAGTTAAAAGTATGTTTTATTGTATTAACACACTGAAGGTTTAGAATTCATGTCCCAATCATTGGCTCAATTGACAAGTAGCATTTGTCTAATAAACAAATAAATTCATGGAGCATTTTGGTATGACACCAATACTGGTGGACAAGAGAAGGCAAATATACTTCAAATACCATGAATAGATTCATACATATATTAAGGCAGGAATGCTCAAAGTTTGGTATTTCTAGCAATAACAAATGATGAAGAAATCATTTCTTTATATGCCCTCCATAGGGCAGAGCATATAATGCTATGATGACTGTCTGTCTGTCTGTTACCAATTTTGCTTCCACACAATAACATAACTTGAGTTGTCCACCATTCAACAGTTGCCAAACTTGATGGATTGCTTGCACTTGGTGTAAGGAAGATTCCCATCAATTTCAGGAACAAATGGTCAAAGATCAAGGTCACTATTGCTGAAAGAACAGAAATGGTTTCTATACAATAGCTACAGGTTTTGACCATCTACAGTTACCAAACTTTGTGGATGACTTTCACTTGGAATAAGAAAGAAGCCTATCAATTTTGGGGTCAGTGGGTCAGTAGTCATTGACTGAAAGAAGAAAAATGGTCTCGGCACAATAACCTGAATTTTCCACATTTACAGATATCAAACTTTCGGGATGATTTGCATTTGCAGTGAGATAGAACTCTATCATATTTGGGGTCAAAAGATCAAAGGTCAAGGTCATTATGACGAAAAGAAAAACATACTAGTTAAAAAAAACAAAAAACACAATAACTTCAGTTCTCCATCCTCTGCAGTTACCAGACTTTGCACTTAGTGCAGGGAAGAAGCCTATTGATTTCAGGGTCAAAACATCAATGGTAAATGTTACCATTGTTTAAAGAAAAAAATTATTTCTACACAATAATATTAGTTCTGCATCATACACCTAAGCCAAACTTTTTGGATGGCTTGTACTTGGGGTAAGGGGCAAGCCAGTCAGTTTTGGAGTCAAAAGATCAAAAAGTCAAGATGAATGACAAAGAAGAGAACTGGTTTCTGCGCACAAATTTCAGTTATGTACATAGAGGACTGTTGAACACGAGGCAGATGTAATGTGCCATTCACAATGCTTTTGTTTTTGTATGACATGCAATTTAGTCTTGTTTGGAATTAAGTATTTGGAAGCAGCTATAAACTGAAATTCTTTTTACTCAGATTATAATGTTGTAAAAGCTTTTGATTATTTTATTCTGATTTGTCCAAAACACTAAGATGTTACAGATTTATTTATTTGCTCCAAAATTAATATAGAATGAGGCTCACTGATCTGAAGATTAAATTCAAATATGTATGTATACATGCATGCATGTATATATGTTAAATGTGTATGGTGATTTTTTGGTTTTTTTTCTGTTTCTGAAAAATGCAAAGTAGAAACAAAAATATTTAAAAAAATAAGATCAGCTTAGGTGACTTAAGCATGAACCTTGGATTATACAATAGAAAAGAGTCATTACTTAATTTCATATCCTTTTGAAATACTGCTACTTTTCAGCATTGAAGTATTGAGAGAAAATATTGTGTTGGACCCAACGTGGTTGATTGATGCCCTAAAGTCCCTCATCAATGCTCATCCTAAGCTACCAAAGAGTCCTGCTGACAATGGCTCTCAATTAAACATCCTTGCTGACAGTGGTGCTGACAATGGCTCTGAATTTAACATCCTTGCTGACAGTGGCTCTAAATTAAACATCCTTGCTGACAGTGGCGACACACAGAAATGGTCTGACTTCAAGGAGAAAGGAATCCTTACTTTAGAACTTGTTGGTTTGTACATTTCTTACTTTTTGTGGCCTATTTTCAAAATGTGTCCTCTTTTTATCCCTCACCAACGAAGTTTGGAGAGGATATAGCATTTTACCAGTTCATTTGTTCATTTTTTCATTGTTTTTTTTTTCTTCAATACAACCTCAATATGTCGGACAATATTTCATCTACACACAGCACAGTTGGTATGTGGATACATCTTAATAAAAGTACCTTAATCATACTAAAATATAATTGTTGTGATCAATTGCACATTCTTGTGTGACTTGTATTTTGAGCTCTTTGCTTGTTATACCCTTAATATCTTGAACCATATTTCACCAACACAACTGACGATGGTGCTCAGTCAGTCAACCCCGCTGACATTTGTGACACACAGAAATGGTTTGACTTCAAAGAGAAAGGAATGCTTACTTTAGATCTTGTTGGTTTGCACATTCTTACTTTTTGTTGCTTGTTTTCAAAATTTGTCTCCTTGTTATCATTTCACCAACAGAGTTGGGAGGGGACATGTCATTTTGCCCATTCATTAGTTCATTCGTCTGTTCATTACACAATCAATATATCGATCCCTATTTCACTTACTCTTCTAAAGATTGGTATGTGGATGGTTCAACAGACATTCCAAAACTAGGGCACTGTGACCTAATTGTACTTTTCAGTGACTTTTGCGTTTTGCGTTGCACCAAATACATAAAGTCTGGAACTGTGAATAAGGTATAGGGGTTATTTTGATAAGCATTAAAAGTACTTGACTAACCTAGGACATAATGGGGATTCGGGATAACAGGTAAAAGTACAACCAGTTCACTTTCTCTATTTTGTATGGTCTTAAACCAGTGTACCCTCTTGGATTTCCTCATGCCCAGATTTTCTTTTCTACCCCTATTCGGTTAATTATGGTCAGGGAGAATTCTCAAAGGTTGTTTGTGTACTGGCCAGGCAGCTTAAGGGGTGGTCTGTCCCCCCCCCTCCCCATTGATACCTCTGGTCTTTGAGGCTAGCTACAGGGTGCACTCCCCTGCCTGGCCTCTTAAGCCTCCCCCCTTGGATGCTGGGGAATCACAAATGGGCATTTCTATGAAGACCTGAACTGGCCTCTGAGTTATCATACTGGAGGCATGCCTCCTTCAGCCCTCAGAAGGAGGAATCTCTGTTTTAGCTGCGCTACAGTGCTTGTCGAAGGCAGTTGCCAAAATCTCTAGGCACGCATTATCCGTGTCCATGGTGCTGTCAGCAGAGCTGCTCCACCTCCGCAGGGATGTTGCACTGGACACGTCTAAGGTCTTACTGGAACACAGCAAGAATTTTCTTCGGTTCATTCCCTCCATGGTATCTCAAGACCTGAAAGACCAACAATCTGCTCCTGGCCTGTTGATCGTCCAAGGGGTTGTCAGTGAAGTTCTTTATGAAGATGCAGGTCTAGTCCAAGAAGCAACCCCAATTTCAACCTCCTCCTCCTCACCCATTGGTTGCTGACAGGTTCACAGGTAAGGCCCAGGGAGTTAGTTTGTGGGCCCTTTTCCCTTCACTAAGGAGAGGGAAGTACTAGGGACTCAGATTCCTTTCTGCGGTGCATCCCTCTTCCAACAATTCCCATAGGTGCTTGACTAGATTTATTTTTGAAGGTCTGGTCAAGCATAATGGACGATGGGTGGGTCCTCTCTTTTAAAAACAGAGGAACTTTCTCCTCTGGTATGGACCCCCATGCTGTTCCACCAGTCAAATCTGGTGTGGTTATGGAAGAGATGTACTCTCTTCAACAGAAGGGCTCCTGACAGAGAGTGTTCAAGGACCAGTCTCTGACCTTCTCCTCCTGGAATTTCCTGGTATCCCAAAAAGGAGGAAAGTTTTGGCTGATTTTTGACCTTTTCACCTTAAACAAGTTTCTTCAGAAGGAACCTTCAAAGATAGAGACCATAACATCAGTCAGATATGACATAAGGTTTGACAACTGAGTGGACTCGATTGTCCTTCACATCCCAATCTTTCCTCCTCACAGGAAGTACCTCTGACTCAGTCTTGACTGGAAAGTTTTACAATTTTGCGCTCTTGGGCGTGGAGAAAGGGCAGGGGATTAAGTGCCCACTATGAGTAGCTTAAGTCCACGCAGTCTGGTGGATTTTCACACTAATTTAGTGAAAATCAACTCAGTCTAGTGGAAGTGCATGATGGATTTTATTGCAGTCGTTGTGAGTCGTAGTGGGTTTTATGGCACCCCTCGCTGATTCTATTGTATTCGCTCCGTGAGTTGACACACTAAACAAACAGATGGGAGAAACTCCAATACCGTAAACCGAACATGACGGGTATCAATTTCATACCTTTACATGTACAGTGGTAACATTTCCTGTGTATTTATCAGTAGCCTGGCTGAGGATACATACAGACGAACGCGTGTAACGTAGAATAAATGAGGTTTTATATTTCTTGGATATCTTTCCACCCCTGTCCATGACAAAGCGTACATCAGAAATAGTTGCTTAGCTACAACGTACACCCCTGCTGATTTAATACATGTATATGTACCTGTTGGCATATACAGATGCGGAAATTGACATTGTTCTGCATCAAGCGGTAACTTCGAGGTTCTTTCTCAATAAATGATATTTCATAAAAGTGTGTTGTGTACTGGTTATTAATTTGTCAGTTTCCCTGTAATTTCCATATCATTTCCAAGATCCACCTTGAAGAAATCATTGAAAGCAGTAATACATATAGAACTCAAAAAGAGATAACAAACGAACGCTGTAATATTTATATCGAACATGTACGATCATGAAAACTGGCCAAAGTATTTTAAAATAAAAAAGATACACGAGCTATACTATGGAAAGGTTCTTCTGTACTGTTACCCTTAAACTTTTAAAATAACATTGTTTATGAGACAGTACGGCAATTTTTAAATGCACGGAATTGTGTACACTGTATTGACTGTTGCGCTCTATCAGTCCCCATTCATGTCATAAACAAGTGAGTTCAATGAGAAAAAAAGTTATTTCCTGTCCACACTTTTTTCACGAATCTACATTGCATCACCAGGAACTGGCTGAGGAGTATCATTCTTACTTTGAAGCCAGCCACTATGCCTGTTGCTGTAGCTTCCTGCCTCAAGTCAACAACAGTCTGTCATGACAGTTTCTACATGTCATCAGCTAATGTTCAATGTCGCGCTTCGATGTTTCAAAATGTACAGTACAATAACTGTTGAATGAAAATATCACAAAACCACACACCTTAAAACTAAAAAGATGTTAGTTTGTGAAAAACAAATTTGGACTGAGAAACACATTTGATGTTAAGTTCTCATATTATCGTGTAAAAATTTAACTTAAATTTAGGGGGGGGGGGGAGTGTACTGGCCTTGATGCACGTCTAAACTATCTAAAAATCAGAAGTGTAGTTGTTTCAAGCTATATCCCATCTCCTTCGTCTCTCTTTCTCTCCCAGCCTACAAACCGCCCCCCCCCTCCGTTGCATAATAAGCAGATAGAGTTGAAGTCTTAAATGACTTAAATTAGAACAATTCCTAGCAGCTATTGGTCAGTGTCGTGCTTCTGTGTTTCCAAAAAAAAACCACTGTTGAATAAAAATGTTTCTTGTTATCGCAAAATCAAGCGCTTTAAAACTAAGAAGATGTTAGTTTGTGAAGAGCGAATTTAGACAGAGAAAGTCTCAGAAACACATAGCCGTTAAGTGTTGATATTATAGCATAAAACTGGTTTCTAGCGGTATATAAAGCAAACTATATATAGTATTGTTATTTTCCGGATAAGGAAACAAGCATTTAAATGTAACAAGCTGCAATGGTCCTGTGTCACATAAAATTATTAATATTTTATTTTCTAAAAATCACATCAAGTGTAATTTTGTTAAAGCTAAATCCTATCACACCCGCACTCCCAGTAGCACATAGAGTAGAAGTTAAATTACTTAAATCAGAATACAAGCATGGGAATATTGTTATGAAAACACCAAGGGTTTCTGTTTAATGAAGCCAATTCAGCTGGCATAACATCCTGTAATACAAGCGCTAGAAAGACGTGAATGAAACAGCGTTAGATAAACAAGTAGTGCGTCAACCCTGCCTCTGGGCATAAGCAGCAACTTCAGTGTGTTTTCTCAATAAATGATATTTCATAACAGAACTTCTTGTACTAGTTATTAATTTGTCATAGTTTTTCTTTCATGTCTACACAGGTTCCAAAACCTTCCTCAAAGAAATTATTGAAAGCAGGATACAAATACCTTTATCTGTAGACTTAGAAAAATGACTGATTATTTCAGAGTATGATCATTTTTAAATGAGCCGAATTCGTCGACACGGTATTGAAGGTTGCTCTCTTTCAGTGGCTGTTTATGCCATAAACGAAGTGATTTTTATGAAAAAGGTTACTTTCTTCGTGAATCTATCATCAAGCACCAGCCGAGGAGTGACATTTTTACTTTGACTTAGCCGGTACGTTTGTTAACCATGGCCATTCATGTATTTTTTGTAGCCCCAATGTTTCAAAAGAAATTTAATAGACTGAAAGTCCAATTTGAGAGCATTACTGCAATAATCAAGGTGGACCTGACAATATTCGTGACCACCTTTGAATTAATATGAATGGTTCAAAATTAACAGGAAATAATTGGGATTTACAACCTCTGAAGCCAAAACTTTTCCACCTCCAGGCCGGAGTATTTAACAAAAAAAAAGAAGCCACGTGTTTACAGCAATCAGTGCAATAATAGAGATAGATTTTATAGTCTTGGCAAACACATGGCGTAGCAATTTCGGGTGATGTACAAGGCATTATTGATAGATATGATATGTTCAGCTTGCGTGTAATACAGTACACGCATCGTGTTTTTATGAAAAAACACGTCGTGGGCGTGGCGCTTAATCCTTTTCACGCGGTGTCGTCGTGGACAAGATATCGTGGTTGTCGTGGATTGTCCTCGTAGTGGATCTAAAATCAGTTTCTTTTCTTTCATAGATGCTGTCTGGACAAAGAAGAAGCATCCAGCACTACATGCCCACAAAGATCACATATTGCTGCTGATGCAACAATTAAACATCATTGCCAAGCCAAGGGCATTCAGTGAGATTGATGAAAAGGTCAGCTGATATGAATGTTCCAGTTTTGTTCTTCTTTTGTTTTATTTGCAAATTTTACCTGTTGTCAGGGACTTAATTGTTAAATATAAAAAGACATATTTAACTAACAACACTGCAGTTGTATGAATGAACTCCTTACACATTTTTTTATAAAAAAATCAGTAAGCATGTAAACAAAGTTTCAAATGAATTACTTGAAAGTTTCATTTTTACAATACTTGGGTTTCATTTATTTTCATGGTTCTCAATTTTCCTGGTTTTGAAAAAAAAGAAAAATTCATGGGTGCTTAAATTCGTGAATAATAATAACATCTGTATGAGCTTAAACCATACAGTACATCTGTCAAGATCAATCACTTATGCTGTGGTTCGTCTGAGTACTCAACATCAAAGGGATGCTGATGCAACCAACAATGCTGAGTCAGCCGTTTATTAAAGTACATGTGTATAATATCATACTTAAAACACCGTCCATAAAGTTGCACCATCAGAACTTTCTTACGACTATGGCATTAACACATTGGCTTAAGAGTGGTAAAATTCAGCTTTGATTCCCTTGGTCTGAATAATGACATCATTCCACATGTGAACCAAACGTGACCAGCTACCCCTTGCTAAGTGCAATTAGCCAGTAGTGTCAAAATTTGATATGTTCAGCAGTCAGTGGTCAAACTTGAACAAGTCAATTTCAGAATCATTTTATTCATGTTATATCAGCAGCCCTCAAATGACTGTGAAAATAAATTACCAGTGTTATCTCAAACGACATTGTAGCACTACTAAACCATTGTCATTGTGATGTTTTCGTATTTCCTGCAGTGTTTATGCCAATTGGATCACATGACACACCTCTTGATTTGATATTTCTCAACAGAGGGCATTCAGGAGAGAGAAGAAGCCACAAAAACGAGATTATTGCACCATTTTAGTCCTTCTTTTGTGACTTTTCATTTCTAAAATCGACAATGATAAATATGCCTTTAAAATGCACTGTGATTTTTCTTGCAGTGATATACATTTTCCCAAGCATTTAAGCATTCCTATTTTCAGTTTTAGACATTCTTACTTCGGCGCATTGAGATTTTCAAAAGACATGTTTATTTGTCGACACTGGTCAGGTAAACATCACATGTGAACATTATTTACAAACCTATTCCACACAATGCCAAACATGATATGTCAGCCACTGGCACATCATCCTTAATATTTGGATGTCATATGTAGGCAGTGGTCCTATATTAATTTAACAGCATAAGATTTGAGGGCATAATGAAGGTGCAAAGTCATATTAAACATGTCAAAGGTTTGATGCAGGCAGACGTTTGGTCATGTTTGACTAAATTGGATTTAACGCTACAGTTCTGAGTAAAAACAGTTTTCTCATCTTCCTGCTTCTAACCCAGTGTTTATTTAGTAATTTTCTATCCGTAAAAGAACATTTAATGTTTATGTGCCTGATTTGGTCATTACAGCATGTATTTTGGCCATATGATAACTAATATGAGCACTGCAGAAACTATACATTGTAATTCATTTTAATCAACTGTCACTTCAACAAGGAATTTGTTTTCCTTTTTTTGTTTGTTTCAGTTTTCAAAACCACCAAAATACTGAACGTAGTTCAAAAGCTTTATATTTAGTTTTTGACTTAATCCAGTTGTAAAGTTGAGGCTACTCAACCATAACATTAGTGGCCACCAATTTGAATACATGAACAATATGGTATGAAGACAACTGTGCATGAGTTCTCATGCATATGTTTAGAGTTTGTTTCAAAGTAGCTTTGAAATGTTTTGGACTAGGTCATTTAAGTGAAGTTTTAGAAACTATAAACAATTGGTTGTTTAGGTTGTTTAAGTGTTAGTTGATGAAATACTGTTACCTATTTGTAATTACAATAATGTAATCTAGGTACTTCTATCAGTTAGAATTAATTACAATGTATAGATTCTGCTGTGCTTATTTTTAAGTCACATGGCCCAAATACATGGTGTAATGACCAAAATGGGCACATTAATCTCAAGATAGCAAAAAGTTATTGAAAAGATGCTATTAAATACATTTTTTCCTGAAAATATTGCAACACAACGTAAAATATTTAGATAAGTCTCAGTCAAATCTCACCCACCTTAAGATCAAATGGTTCTTGAGTTTCAGTTGCTTTTATTCTGTGGGTTTTGTGAAATTAAAAACTACAGATTTAACCAATGCATTAAAGATACGTATGGATTTAATAAGATACCAACATTTAATTTTCAGTGGAAGGGAGCCTGGGATTTTTTTAAAAAAATTCTAGCCCCCTAAATAGCTGAAAAAATATTCTTGCTTTGATTTTTAAAAAAGAAACACCATCAGGTGTCTAAGACGTTTTCAAAATATTAATCAATTTTCACAACCTTACATCACTGGCATGTACTGAAAATATTTAAGGGTTACTTGTGGATATTTGGATGGTGTACATTTTATATATTTTTGTGATTTCAGATCATCCTTTTTAAAAAAATTAATTTTTTTTAAAGGGTCTGACTTTTAGAAATAACTTTATTTCTTTTTATTTTGTTCTCAATCGGTTATGATGTTGTCTACACTGTTCTTTTACTCTCAGTAAAAAACAAATAAAACAATTTTCTTACCAGACTTCATTTTGGTCAAGGTTCTAACATATGATTTCGAAATTTTAATTTTCATGGAAATAAATTACTTTCATTTTCTTGCAACACTTTTTTAATCCCTTTCTTCAAACATGACTTTGACTACTATAAAGATTTCATATCAGTACTCAACCAAACATTATTTTCAAATGGTATGTTTTTTTTAAAAAAAAATAACCTGTTTCACTTATTTTTGTTTGGTTCTCAGTCTGTTAAGATGTATTCCACATGTATGATTTTCCCTAAGTAAAAAAAAATACTTTTCGCTTACCAGTCTGCATTTTTTCAGGGTTCTAAGATATGATTTTGAAATAAACAAAATTAAAATTTAATAAAAAGATTATTAGTTTCCTATTTATTGCAACATTGTTCTAATTCACTTCTTTAAACATATCTTGAGAAAGAGATTTTGAATCCAAGATGTGAAATGTCACAAAAAAGAAAATATGTCCAGTTTCATCAACATTTAATGCCTGTATTGAAATTTATATCGTGATATTTTTAACAAAAGTTGACAACACTTTGTTTATAGCTTTCACAACACAATCTTTTGTATGCCACATTGCAAGTGTAGAGGGGGCATCTTGATTTGCACATGTCTCCTTCCCAACTTCTGTCCATACATCAATAGAAAGCTCATTAGCTTGGAATGATTTGATTGACTTTAATTACATTATAGATCTCAGATCTCTACTCAATCAATTTTTTTTTCCAATGGTCTGGTTTTTTTAATAATAACTCCTTTCAGTTATTTTTGTTTTGTTCTCCATCTGTTAAGATGCATATAACATTATCTTACAGGCTCTAACATGATTTTGAAATAGTTTGTAGATTTCATTAAAAAAAGAAATAAATTACTTCCTTTCTGCCACAACATTGTTCTAATACCATTCTTCAAACACAACTTCAGAAAGAGATTTTCAGTGAATCATGTAAAATGTCACAAAATAAAAAATCACTATTCTATTACAGCATTTAGTATATGATGTGCATTGAGATTTACAAAGTGATATTTCAAACAAAAGTTGAAAGCTGATTTTTAAGGTAGTTTTCACAACTTATTCCTCACTTTCATTTTGTATGTCTCATTGCAAGCACAGAGGAGGCATCTTGATTTGCTAATATATCTTCTCTACTTCTTTCTTTACATTCCAGATAGCTTCTTAGCACAATTACTGATAAACTGCTTTACATTGACAATTGACATTTTCTAGGAATTTATTTATTGATATATAGACAAGGTGATTTTCAGGCCATTTAGGCATTAGTGAACTTTAATTAATTTAAAGATTTCAACTCCTTACTTGACCAAGTTATTTTCAAATGGCCTGTTTCCCAAAAATAACTAACTGCGGTCTCAGGGATGTAGAATAGACACAATCCTCCCACTGTATGTAAGCAGCTGTGGTGGCACAGTTTTTAGTATGCTGAACTTGCGACCAAAAGGGTGCAGGTTAGAATCCTGCCATTGCATCAGCTAGGGTCAGCTACCATGGTATGTCCTTGGACAATGCACTTTACTCCAATTGCCTTTGCACTAAATAACCTACTTGTGTTGCTGTGCCATGAAAAAACAAACAAAAACCAAACCAATAAAAACTAACTTTTTTCAGTTAGTCTTGTTCACAGTTAAAATGCATTCTAAATGTACATTTTACCCCAAGTAAAAAAAGAAAATATTCTATTTCCAGTCTGCATTTCGATCAGGGTTCTAATTTGCAATTTAAAATAAAAAATTGATTTCATTTTTAAAGGCAATAAAGTACTTCTATTTGTTTCAACACTATTCTAATCTTCTTCAAACATGACCTTATAAAGAAATTTGGAGTGAAATGTGAAATGTCACAATAGAAAGTCACAATTCTCTTTCAGCAACATTTACATGATGTGCATTGAGATTTATAAGGTAATATTTATTTTCTTAAAATGTTGAAAATGTTTTTGCAGCTTTGACTACACATTCCTTCTCATTTAGTTTTTATCTGTTTGTGAAGGTGCAGATGGGTCATTATGATTTGGCCATGCCTCTCCTTCAGTGCTTCTGTTTGTCCAACCAGATGGCTTGTTAGCTTGATTATTTACAATCTATTTTACATGAACAAATAACATTTATTTGGCAATTAAACTGGATATGTAGATAAGCTGATTTTTAGGACTTTTTAGTCAGTCTTTCCATTTTTTTTCAGTTTCATTTTCATTTGACTTTGACCTTTTTTGGTGACAATTTGTGAGCTCAATTACACAATTAGGCCAACAACAAAAAAGTGTGTTTTCCGGTCGGATGACCGACCCTGTTTCTCATTGCCAACCCTACCACTTCTGCCTACCCTAATTTTAAAACCAGTGCAATAGGAAACACACATATTTTTTGTTGGCCTTAGCGAAAAACTACTTGACAGAGACATTATAAATCTTTTGACATATATTTCTGTCAATGCAGACATGAATACGAACTTGGTACACTTTTTAGCCATTAAGTCACTTTTTATAATAATTGTTTCACATGTTGGGCATTTTTGGTGAAAATCTTTCTAGCATGACTAAAATTGCAAATGGAATTTGGTAGGCTTATATACAGTATAGCTCACCCAATTTTTTGTTTCTCCATGCATTATGGCGGGATTGGAGAAAGCACAGAGAGGATTAAGAAAAAGTCCCTTCACATTCACCCGCCATATCACAGAGAATAGCTCTGCACACCATGCTTTCTTGCAGATTCGCATCCGACCACCACCTCAGAGTGGATGCGGTGTCAAAGACATGTAAATCCATACAAATAGTTTCATGGTACATGCATTCATCTTCCCACCCCACCCCCCACCCCAGAAAAGAAAACATATAAACAATGCCGTATATTTGGTGAGGAAATCTCATATGCAGCTGCTATGTTTTAAAAAAAAAGGTGTGATCAAACTGGTAAAATATGATTCTCTTCGCAAGGATGTCTGCCTGAAGCAGACACATCAAGATTAAAGACCCATTGTTCGTGAAGACATTCTTAGTTACGTGTATATTAAAATACTTACATGGATATCTTTTAAAAAAAAATAAACCATAGGTTCAATTTATAACAAGGAGAGAGAGAGAGTACTTGGTTGGGAATGGTCACTGAAAAATCTGCTGCAGGACACCGATTAACATCTAAAAGTGAATGTCATTATTTTAAATTAACCATGATTGGGAAAATACGTAAAATTAAATCTCAAGAATAACAGAGTAGGAGAGAACAAATAGCGAATGAAATGATTAAAGTCGGGGGCTAAAAGATTGGGTCCACATTGTCTCAACATTACAAAAATAGAGTATCAAAAACTCAACTTAAATATCAGCTAAAAGTCAACTACCAAATCCCCAAATTTCATTGTGTGTGTGAGAGAGAGAGAGAGAGGGATCTGAGTGCATACTTTCTGAAGAAAGACGACCACATGAATGCTCTCATTTTAACTAAAAAATGATAAAAGGTACATAAAATAATCTTGGATGTTGGACTGGAATTGTTCTGTTTTTTTTTCATTTGCAGAATCAAAAATTATACTTGATTTGATGTGCGCTTGATTTTGTTTGGGGTTGTATGGGACAGCAATACACGAATTCAAGGCAGGGTCAGATTGGTGGTCTGGCTCCCAACTCCACCCCACCACCCCTCGAAATTGCAATTTGAGATGGTTCACCTAGAATGGTGTGTCCCTGCACAAGGCACTTCACATATTTCTTTGCATAAGAAACATGAGCAAATCCAAATTATAATATAAACTCAGTTTATGGTGAATGCAAGTCAAAGAACGTCATTTGAATATTTCCCCTTATGAAATGTCCAGCAATAAGCTCCAAGTTAAAATCACCTATTTAATGGATTTGTGATATTGAGGTCAAAGGGAGACAACTCTTGCATTTTTATAATAATTAATAAAGTGATTTCCAAAATCACTTGTACAAGTTAGACCATTGACTGTTCATAGCCAATAAAAATATAAAGATTCTAACTAAATTCAAAGATAATGAAATCATTCTATTGTTTGTTCCTGCCTCATGTACAGACCAGCTTCAACCACTAGACTTGACAATAAATAAGGATTACATAAAAGAATTAAAGTCACACTTACAGTAGTCCGTGGTGAAGCTCATTGTACTGTATTAGTGGACCTTAGAGCCTCATCAGTCAAACCAATTCATCCTGAATGGAAAATTGCAGCTCACTCAGAAATATGTGAAATATTTAACCTAATTATCCGTGGCTATAAAAAAGCTGGACTTATTTATTTCAGCACTTTCGTGACTATTTACCTGACAAAGAATTGTGTGTACCAGGAGACTCAATATACACGAAATTGATTAAGTGATTTTGTCCGAAAATCAGTGAAGTGTGAGGTTCAATACTCTGCTGTAATTATTACATATATAAATAGTGTTTCATTAGTAGCTAAGCTTCAAGCAATAGTTCGAATACATGTATTTAAGTCTTGTTCATTTGGATTAAGCATGCATGGATAAAATGAGAGATGATTTAAGGAGGATTTAAATTTTTGGACAACAGTTTCACTTGAATGAAGGACTGATTTGAATAAGTCTGAAATCTAATTTTCATATACTAGTGTCATTTATCTCTATATCCTTACGGATCTCACAATATCGATTTAAGGCAGTCAGTGGAAATTACAGCTACCAGATACCATATACATACATGTGTATTGAAACAACATAAAATAATTCTTTTCTTTTAAGGGTTAAAATAAATAAACACGTTTTAAAGCTAATATTCTATTATGAGATTATTGATTGAAATTGATTTATCAAATAGCTTTGTTGATCGCTAGAAATATTTCAGTATGAAAGTGGGTTAGGGGCATCATCATCACATGTGGCTTATTTTTTTGTTGCGTCTTTAAACTTGTATTTCAGGGCAACAACGAAATTCACAAAATTTGGTACCCCATAAAAATTAGTGAAACCACAGCATATACAAAGCCTGACTACATGTATCTGTAAAAACCTTTCTCTGATCCAAAAACACTGATGGACACATGTGCTGTAATCTCTTCCCAAAATTCACCATTTTCAAAATTATGCTTTAAAAGTGGAAGGGGAATATAGCTAGTTCCATGTCAGTCTATCCATGATTTTGTCTATCTATGTATTATTCCTTCTCTCCATACATCCATCATAGAGAATTTTGTGTTACAGTTATTCTCTGTTGCAAGTTTGGCCTAGGACAGGTCTTAGAGTTGTTTTTTTTGTAAGTGTTACACACTTAATTTGAAAATAGCTCACTATGACCCATATTGTTATGCATAGGTGATATTGGTTCAATCGTTTGAAAATCTTTGACTTTATTTAACTTTTAAACAATTTTAGCATTCTTACATTTTATCTATATGTTTATGTTTATTTGCAAAGGTTTATCTGAAGTTGTTTGAAATTTTCACATTTACACTTTAAGAACTTAGCTTTGAAGTGGCACTATATGGCCAGGATTGTATTGATATGATGTTAATCCCAATATACATGTATTGGTACATGCATACATACATACATGTAATATTGTGTGTTTATATATCATGGAAAATACATCATTTTCCTATGAAAAGCCTGTTACTGTGGCCTACTTTTCATGTTTTATTGACTATTAAGTTTTTGGCTTGTATGGATTAAATTTCTCAAAGCCTTTGTTGTGATGTCTACTGTCTGTTACTAAGAATAGTTTGTGTTTCTGATAATAAGACTCTTTCTGTATTTAGCTCTTCTGGCCTTCTGAGCTGAAAAAACTGCTCCACAGATTTTCAAAAATTTTCACAATGTTGGCAGGGCTTGCAGGGTTTTAGCTCACCTGTCCATAATGCTCCATTAGCCCTTCCATTGTGCACGGTGTGTAATGCACCCGTCGACAATTGATCTTTCAAAACTTCTTTTCAAAAGCCACAGGACCAATTTTGACTAAACTTTTTACAGAGCATACACTTTTTACAGGCATAAAGAACTTTAAAAATTATACAAGTGATGCCAATCTGCCATCAAATACAGCTACAATTGTAAAAACTTTCAAATGACCTGTTCGCAAAAACTGCTGAACAGAATTTGATCATATTTGTCCTTTCAAGTTTTGACAAAGAACGCCAATGTGCCTTAAATATTCCAGTGTTACTAAAAACAGCAAAGCCTCTGTATCTAAATATAAAAAAATAACTTAAACAAAAATCTTTTAAAAACACTGAATATAATTTGACCAAATTTAACAAAACATCCTGGCATGATACTCTTTCAGATTTTACAAATGATGCCAAGCCACCATCAAATATGGCAATGTTACTAAAAAAATAGATTAAGTATTTTACTGATTTCTTCTCATAAACAGCTCAAAAGCATTTGACCACATTTGACAGGAAACATCCTAGCATAAAGGCCTTTCAGGTATGCACAAATAATGCTGATGCATCATCATATAAGTCTGCCACGACTAAAAATATAAAAGTTTAAAAGGTTTCTCAAAAAAATCCGCTGAATAGAATTTGATCAAACTTGATACAAGCATCCTGACATGAAATGTCTTTCTCTTTTTATATGGGTATATAATTCTTTAATACTTTTAGGAGGAGAACTACTTCCTTACCCCTTGTATGCTTAGCCAGGGATCTCCAAGAGAAGTTATCTCCCCTGAAGAAGATCCCCGGATGGTGAGCACACCACTTCTTCGCTGTGTCTTTACAGGGAAGTATTTGCCAGCTCCCATCTTCCATAGGCTTCTTGCTGCTTGTGTAGCTCGCTGGCCAGTCGCCAAAAAGAAGGAGACATCAGAAAGTCTTATTTTCTGTGGCTGCTGTGTTTTCAACCTTGACCTTTTCCACAGATTGACTTTGTACTTTAAGAACCACGTTGTTTCTGCAAGAATAACAAGGATGGTGATTGATAAAGTCAAGACCCCTGATGCAAACCTGTGCAGCAGAGTTAGAAGGTTCATTACTCTGAATCTCTCCAAGATTACCTCCTACCTTGGCCAGAACTTACAGTATGAACTGCGTGTGAGCCCACCATGTCAGATGTGGCTTGCAGACGAAGTGAGTAGTTTTTGACATAAATTAATGGAGTGGAAATAATATTGTATTATTGCCTTCTCCTGAGGTTTTGTTTTCCTGTAATGTTGTGTTGTTTGGTTTAGAAGTGCCTGAGCCATATATGAGGTCACTGTACCCCACCAGATAACACTGTAGGAGAATGGTTTCCAAGTGAGATGGCAATAATATATTTAGTACATCACATGATGTCATGTGACATTATATAATGTTGGCATGTGGTAATGGTGCCTGTTGGAACAGGTAAATGACCATTGTCAGGAATAGATCCCAGAGTCTAGAGGAAATGTTTACTATCCTGAATAAAGTCCTGAATACATTCCTGTAGTTATGTAGTGTGAACTCTAGAATGTATCATGTGTTGTACTAAAAGACAATTTGATCACTATGTTTTTGAAGATTTATATACAGTAAATCCGTTATTGCGTATAACAGAAATTTGGTAAGAATTTGTTTTTTAAATGTTTATTTTGGCTAAATAATGACTTAGAATGGAATGAGCCGAACATTTGAAACTTAGATGAATCCTAGCATTTATCATTTAACCTTAGATCTTACATGAGAGAAGGAAAACTATAATTATTTTTCAATTTATTGAATGGATAAAAAAGGACTATATATATTTCTAAAGTTCAAACTTTGTAAATATTGTATTGATGAATATATAACAGAAGCACTTCAATAAGGCACAGTGTGGCTGTAGGCATGATTTTCCTTAAGGCACACTGTGGCTGTAGAAGTAATTTCCCTCATCAGCCATTAGGTCATTTGATGATTCAGGTCAACACCGATTTATTGAGTGTTGCGTAAAAGACACATACATTGCTTATTTTACTAAAGTGCTTTTCCTTGATCACTTGTTTAATATTTTGATAAATTTTCGTATTATCTGTATTTCTCACATTGATATTTTATCTTCATCTAGCAAAGCTATAGGATTCTGTCAAAGTACACATAAAAGGGGAAATATCTATATAGTACCATTACTTTTTTTATTAAAATGAGTGTACTTTCTTTAGGTTTTAAAAAATTTGAGTGCAACTTATAGGCAAGCAGGATTTACAACCTCCATGTTTTATTTCACTCTAAAATAATTGGAAAAAGCCATCAGTTACATGTACATGATGTATTTTATCAAAGGAATGTCTTATAAAATGTATTAATCATTTTGATCTTATTTTAGTCTACAAGTGAGCTTTGGTATAGCCCTGTATCTATTGCCTGTCCGTCTGTTTTAGTCTACCTGGCCATAAGGCATCAACCTGGTCATAAGGCCAAGTGAGCGTATTGTATGGCCTTTCATCAACTGCCTTTCCATCCATGAACACAATTGCTTGTCACTACTATAAAGGTCATATTTTGGATTTAGTTTGAATCAAACTCGGAACATAAACATCAATCTGTTTGATGAGTTCCATAATGAGCAAGATTCACACATACTAATAAGGTGTTCTTGCATCTGATTGGCTGAGGTTGTTACCACTCATGAGGCCATATTTCTAATCCACTTTTGGTCATACTTGGTAAACAGGCTTGTATCATCCAGATGTTTTATTGAATACATGAATGAGCAAGATCCACAGATGTTAATAAGGTGATCTTGTATCTGATTGACAGAGCTTGTTACCACCCAGGAGGCCATATTTTTGATCCAAGTTTGGTCATACTTGGTAAGCAGACTTATGTCATCAACGTCTAGAAGGAGTTTGAGAATGAGCAAGATCCACATATATCAATGAGGGGATCCTGCATCTGATTTGCTGACCCTGATATCACTCCAGAGGGCATATGACTGATCAGATTTTTATCAAACTTGGAATATGAGCTGATCTGAATCTTAAAGGAAGCTAACCTTGATGTGTAGCCCATGGATTACTAGCCCGATGCCCTAGCTATTGTGGCTCCACTAATTGGATCTAAAGCATTGTCTCTGGTTCTGAATTTTGTAGCCTTTATGGGGCATTTCATAGGAAAAAGATAAAAACTGTTTGTGGGTTCATGCCTTTATTTGGGATCTAACACTTTAAAAGCATGACTGCATGTGTGTATTGTATATATACAGTTATAAATAACGACGTAAATGAATACAAATGAATACATTTGCAATTCACTCACTGCGATTTTAAGGACTAGGGTGGGTATGAACTTTATTGATGGCCATAGCACATATAATTATTTCTACATGCACAAACAGACAATCACATACACTATCGTACACATACAGACACTATCACTCACATACAGGTACTATCACACACATACATACACTATCTCACACATACAGGCACTAGTTTAAAACATATGAGTAATGATAAAACAATGTATAAAAAGTATGGAAAACTTGCTAAATTTATCATACAGCTGGTTCAACTGAGATTTAAAGGATAATTCATTTTGAATGAATGAGGTTATGTGTAAAGTGCCAAAAGTATTCTTAAAAAGTCCTAATGTTAATTATTTCAGCCATTGGAATTGCAAATATGTGTGTGTGTGTGTGTGTGTTCATTCCATTTAATGCCGGGAGTACAGTACACAGATATACCTTTCTTATTGCGAGTTTAGGTTGTGAAAATGTTTTAATTTAAAGTATACTAAAACAATTCACATTTTCTGTTGCCTTTCTCACCATTATCAAAATGTATTCTCCCTATAGGAAAAGATAAGTGAATAAGGTTTAATTTATTTTTGTGTAAATCTGCCTGAGAAAGGAGAGGACACATCTCGTCCAATGCCTGACAATATTACAGTACGATTGGTGGCTAGAATCTATTTATAAAAATGAAAGCTCTTGGGTGGTTTGTCTTTTGGAAAAGTCCATCCCCATTGTAAGTAAACAGTAGTTTGTATCTTATTCTGTCAACATAATATCTTGAATTTTTCCTCCATGTTCTTTCTTTGGAATTTAGCATTGAGAGCCCCATCAAAAATCCATCCTGATGTTATTTATGTATATAGCACCATTGGAAATTGGGCAGTCCTAATCTGATTTGCACACATTATTCTTAGTCAGGGATGTAATCCAAGGGAAACCCCATTCTTTTTTCTATTTCAATAAAATAGAACAAAACTTTTCTTTATACTGTTTACATTGGTGTGATAATCATCTGAATTGTTATTTGTACTGTATATTATTCATTGATGATATGGGTTTTGTCATAATAGTGACCTTCTTTCTTTAGGGGCATGATCCTGATGCACCTATAATGCCTGAACACATGAATCATGCTCGCCTCTGCGTTGCTCTTGTAACTGTTTGTGGAAAAGCCCTGAGAGCAATTCTCCTAAACAACTGTCCTGCACAATACAAAGACATCTATGATGCAATCCTGGCCAAGAAACTCAAGCTGACCAGGGGAGAGGGAAGACCGCTTCTTAACCCAGATCAAATTCAGCTGGTTTTTTCAGATCCCAAGGGGCAGAAAACAGGAACAGTGGACCAGTTTGATCTTTCCTTGCTATATACCCTGATCAGAAATGTCAGTACAGTTCTTCCTCCAAAAGCAGACTGGGGAAATGAGCCAGATGATGAACCAAGAGACATCACTATGGGAGCAAGTGTGGAGCGAATTCGTTTATATAGGAATCATATCAGTGGTCATTGCCCGGATGGAAAGATAAGTCGACAACGCTTAGAGGACTTCTGGAACAAGTTTGAAGCTGTGCTTCATGACATTGAAGCTATAATTGGTGGACAGGTGTACACCCAAGAGTTGGAGAAGCAAAAGAGACAGGTGATCTCCATCTATGAAGCCTGTTAGCTGCAAATGAAAATCATGAAGCATGAGCAACAGGTACAAAGTATAAGTATAGTGTGCATGATATGATAGCAAAGGATGAATACAATTTATCATGCATTATGGGGTTGGAAGGTTGTTTTCAGCTTAACCATCCTATTTGTTTGTATAAGTTTATACTTTAAAGGTTTCTGGATACTTAATGGGAGTATTTAACAGAGGGATATCAATATTTAGTGTAAAACTCATGGCAATATTTGTTGTAAAGTAGGAGAGCATCACCATTTCTTTCAAAATGTAAATACTTTGTAATTATATCATATGCACTTTAAATTACATTACAGTTTTATACAATGGTAATGAACTGTTGTTTTCCTAATTTTGTTGTACTGCTTGATCAAAGCATTCATCGTTTATCTTAAGAGAGTGAATTTAAAAATTACTAATGCCAGTTTTACTTCAATGAAAGCAGCTGATGATATTATTGTTGCAAGAGTGTTTTCATTTTTAGTGTTTATGGTGTTTTTCTACTCATTTTCATACAGTAATGTAAGGTTTGTTATTTTTTATGGGGACATCAATTTCTCTTCTATAGACCTTAAGTAAAGAACATTCTTGGTCATAAAAGCTTTTCCAGTGATGTACATGTTTTTAGTATCTACATTACTTTGATGTCTGTGGAAGTGGATATTATGCCGAATGGTACTATGCAATCTACATTACTTTGATGTCTGTGGAAGTGGATGCTTTGCCAAATGGTACTATGCAATCTACATTACTTAGATGTCTGTGGAAGTGGATGTTATGCCAAATGGTACTATGACATGATCTACATTACTTTGATGTCTGTGGAAGTGGATGTTATGCCAAATGGTACCATGCCATTTGTAAGTTAAATGAGAGTATCAATGAGGAGAGCTTTTATTTTCGAGGGAGTAAACAACATGTCTTTATTTATATGAAATAAAATTATCGACTATGTTTTAATTACACACTTGTACGATGCACTGTAGCAAAGGTCTAGTGTTTAGCTGATGTGAAACATTCAGTCTACTTTTTTCCTGCCTAAGTTCTAGCAGTCCGTAACTATGACAAGAACTGTATGTTTTTTTCAGGTTTATCCCATAAGAGTTACTACACTTGTGGAAGAAGAACACTTGAATGAATCCCAGGCACCAGCAGAAATGTCCTCAGAATACATGATCCCACGCCAAGAGTCATTACTTCATGTGGCCATATTTAGGATCCAGCATTGTAAATAATCCCATGTCAAGAGTCACACCTGTATGTGGTCATAATTAGGACCCAGCATTGTACATAATCCACCCTATGCCAAGAGACGCTACTGTATGTGGCCATGATTAGAACCAACATCATGCATAATCCCATGTCTATAGACAATACTGAATGTGGCCATGATTAGGACCCAACATCATGCATAATCCCATGTCAAGAGTCATTACAGTATGTGGCCATAATTAGGATCCAACATCATGCATAATCCCATGTCTATAGACAATACTGTATGTGGCCATGATTAGGACCCAACATCATGTATAATCCCACGTCCATAGACACTACTGTATGTGGCCATGATTAGGACCCAACATCATGCATAATCCCATGTCAAGAGTCATTACAGTATGTGGCCATAATTACATTGTAGCATCTTTCATAATCCCATGTCAAGAGTCATTACAGTATGTGGCCATAATTACGTCCTAACGTCTTGCATAATCCCAAGCGAAGAGTCACTACTCTGTACGGCCATAATTATGTCTTGGCATCTTGCATAATGCCATGTGAAGAGACACTACTGTATGTGGCCATATTTAGGACCCGGCATCATGCATGCCAAGACACACCACTGTATGTGGCCATAATTATGACCCAGCATTGTTCATAATCCCATGCCTAGAGACACTACTGATTTTGGCCATAATTAGGATCTAGCATCATGCATAATTCTAAGCGTTGAGCCTCTTCTGTATAAGGCCATAATTAGGACCCAGCATTGTGATGTAGGAGCTCGATAGGATTAATTTAGAAATACATACATTGTCGTGTGACTGGTCATTTGGATGTGTAAGTGGTGAGCAGAAACACAAAATAATTATAGTATTGTTTATGGAGATTGTTCCTGTTACTTGTCAGAAATTGTGAATAATGGTGGTGCTTTCACTGAGGAAAACATAAACACTTCCTTTCAAAATATTAAGAAATGTAGGTTGAACAATTTCATTACTTGTCAAATTTCACAGCATTTTTTATTACTGATGTTTTAAACTCCCGAAATGTGCTTTTGCCCACCACTGTAGTGGTACAGCATGGATCATGTGATGTCACTTGCTTGCAATCAATATTACTTGTATAGTAATCACATTTATATGTATAAAATACACAGACAAGTATAGTGTTCATGTGACAGGAGACAGAGTGATTGTTTTCAAGGAACTATACAACCAGACAAACAGTGACAAGGCCTCTAGTGACACTTGTAACAAGTATTGGAGATTATGCTGACCCTGAACATAAACAATGTGTCATCAGCCTTGAAAAAAAGATGAATTAATTTAACCTGTTACAGCTACTTCCTTGTATATATTTATAGACCAGAAGAGCTTATGCGATGGACTTACGTCCATAATTGTCCATTTTCGATTAGTACAAGATTGTTGTCGCTACTCCTCCTAAACTACTGGGAGAATTGTCATGAAACATTACAACCACATTTACCCCAAGGTCTAAAAGACTTCTTATCATGTCTGGTTTGTTCAAAATAAAAAAGGTATGATGTCCAATGTGACCGCTGTGTTAACCATCTTGAAAATCTTGTTATAGCTACTTTTGATAAATATATAGTCACAGTAGCATGTGGTTTAAACTAAAATACTTCTTATGATCTTTAGTTGATGAATAGATAGTCATAGTAACATGGGGATATAACTAAAATACTTCTTATCATATCTAGTCGGTCCTAAATGAAAATGGTGCCAATTAGATCTTAGATCAATTAGATTAGTTATCTTTTGAAGATATTAAACTCAAATATAAGAAAATGGTTTTGTTACCAAACTTCATATGTCGGAGTTTCTGAAGAATACTCAACGGTTAAAAAGAATAAATAGACTTATCTGTGATTCCTCTAATTCTTTTCGGACAGTAGAATGTTGGTCCCTTAGAGGGACTATTGTTTAATGATATATGATTAAATTACTGTTTTAATAATATTGTCTGTTTTGTATCTTAAAGTACTTGAATTGTGGTATTCAGTTTTAATATTAGCAAGTTATTCTCCATATATTTTATGACTTGCCCTACAACAGCCTATAATTGTCAGACCGAATGCCTACAACTCCATAAAATTTTGAGACCCTGTGTGCTACAGAATTCCTATAATTTTTGGAAATAATTTTGCTGGGAAGCTTGTAAATATATTCCTTGAATTGTGTTTCGATTTTCAGTTAAAAAATATTCAGAGTAACCCAGAACTTAAATCGCGCTTTGCCCAATGAAACCAGGTGTTGTATGTGTATCTGTGATACACAACAATAACCGTCTTTTATATATAATGTTGGGATGAATTTGCTGTGTTGTGCATAAAAACCGGGTAGGTATTGTTTGTGCATTTCTGATACACGCCAGTAAGCTCATTACCTAACAAAACTTAAAAGTCACTGACACCTTAAAATAGTATTGCTTTATTGGAATGCCTGAAATATTTGTTGTTTTTTATGTTATCACATGTATATTCATTATTGTATGGCATTTCATATAATAAAAGTTATTATTCACACATTAACTTAGATGTATATTTGGTATTTAAATAACCCAATATGCTTTTCTCCTGAACCACTTCAAGATTTAATTACTGTCATTAACCTAAATATCTGGACACTCCAGTTTTCCAGAAGCCAACCCCAGAAATTTTCTGACCATAAAATCAAATTAAAAAAAAAACAACAACTAAGAAACATACTCCAAATTTTCTGAATGTTGTGAATGACCGCATTTCATTATTGTTCACAAGTAGACAGCACGCTCATTTAGACGTTTTAATATGTTTCCAAATATTTTAGTATCTACTGAACATAGACTAAAAGTATGATTCAATAATGGCTCCCTTTGTGTGCTATTTGCTAATCATGGTCAGTTCAAATTTGCAGCAAGTTATATCAGACAAACACAAATTATTTAAGTAATTATATAAAGAATGTATATCGAACCATCGTAAAACATTGTGTTCTTGAGTAATACTGAGGTCTTTTCTCAAACGAATACAATAGGGTCATGCAAACATGGTTCACTTTTAGTAAATGGAGGGAGAAAAATCTTATTTCACCAACTTATCCAATTTTTTCTTTAGCTTGTTCCAGGATGATTTGGATTATATTTTGTGATTGAATATACCTTATGCTTGATATTCTAGTTTGACCAGTAATTCTTAACCATATACACCACTCCCTTGATAACTCGCATCCTGATTACTTGCAAACCTGCTTATAATGCGGGTACAAGCCTTGTTCCCATTTATTTACTAGAAAATACCCCCCAAAATTGGCCCCTATTTGTTGAACATGAAGAAAATAGCGAAAACTGGTAAATAAAACCTTGATATATTGCTTGGAAATTTGAATCAGCATCATGAAATCTCAAATTTTAATAAGAAATCATATATTTTGTTAAATTTTCTTTCCAAACTTCATTCTGAGTATACTGTAAATAATAATATTTGATGAAATTTTGATCAATGAAAATGTCACTAATGTCTAGTGGTGGCAACACTTTCATAAATAAATAACATTTAAATAAGTTTTGTCAGGTTAAATTTGTGTTTTAGTTCTATCTTTTAATTCAGTTTGAGTATAATCATCATAAATGCGGTATGCCCTATTGTATCCAAAACTTGTAAATTGCAATTTTACCATCACAGCTATGTCCGCAAACATTTCTTTCGGAACCTAAGTGAATGCCGACCATGTTTTGATCTCCGACTTGCAGAAGTATTTGTTGTATTGTTACTCTCAAGTAAAACAAGACCTGCTTTGTATTATCACGTTAATTATGTTTTTTGTATCAAATTAAATAAAGGGCCGGGAATAAAAGAAAAGTTAAAAGGCATGCAAATCTTACCTGCGTGATAGCTAGCAGTTAGCAGTTACGGTCATGTGTCAGGTCAACTCATTTCAATTGATCAATCGAACACTGTTATAAATAATATTATACAAGTAATATAATTAAACTACCTTATGTTGTGTGGAAGAAACCTGTTTGTTTAGGAGTCAAAGGACCAGAGGTTGAGGTCAATATGAACTGCAGGAATAAAATTGGTTTTCACTCAATAATATCACTTCTTCATCACAGACTTTAACCAAACTGTGTGGATGGTTTTCAAATGGGGGTAAGGAAAAAGGGTCTCAATTTTGAATTTAAAAAGTCAAACGTTATGCTGATTCTAATTCATTGTCATCATTATCGTCATCATTTGTATTATAAAGTCATTGTGGTTGTTGCTGTTGCTGCTATTAATGATTCGTCCCTTGTATATTATATCAGAATACACATAGGAAATTATTTTTTTAAAACAGTAATACTGCCAATTATGTACAATCATCATCATCCTCTTAGTTGTTATAGGGGATGGTATGGGATTATTATTATCATCATTATTATTATTATTATTATTATTTAAGGATTGTTCCATTGCCCATTACTAGAAGAACATATATGAGAAAATTAAAGAAGTTTTATAATGAGATGTTCTGACATTTTGTTATCAAAATTCTCTGTATGCAGAACATACCCTGCATTGGCTGGAAGGATTCTTTTTTTTTTATTCTTCCAGTGGCAATAGTGCAGTAGGTAACATTTCCACCTGTCAGTAGTATAGGGGGCTACTAAAGACACAAAATAATGGTATGGGCACTAGCAGGAAATTAATATTACTTCTGTCATGTTGTGCCCATAATATTTTGTCAAAAATGACTGTTTGGGCACATCAAAAATTTATCATTTGCCAATAGAATTAAGAGAATGGGACTGTATGGACACAAGAGGAAATACAATGTTAAAAACATCCATAGGTTTAACATGAGAATGGCAGTAAGGGTTCAAAAGGAATTGAATATAAATTAACATGACATTTCTAGTTAGTGCCCATATTTTTTTCTTTCTTTCTTTCTTTCCTTTTTGTTTTGTTTGGTACACAAATGTCACTATGGGCACAAGGGAATGGTAATATTAAAAATGACAATAGGTTGAACATAAACACTGACTAACCAGCACCCACACCTATTGACTAACCCACACAACCTACAAACACTAATATACTGACCAGCACTCACGCCTACTGATCAGCAGCCACATTAAGCCAGGATGTAAAATATGGGGCAAGGGTGAAATAGAACTCAAACCCCTATGAGCAAAATTAAAGTCCTACCACCCTTATAACCCTATAACTCCACAACAACCCCTTTATAAACAACACTAAACAATTCCTTACTATCTATATACCCCTATAACCATTGAGAGCTGAAATGGGGTGTAAGGAAAGAAAAGGGTAGGAATATTCACATACAAACATACTATCACTCACTCACTTATACCTATCCAAAGATGGAGCGATGTGGAAAAGGGTAGGAATGTTCAAGCTTGCTTGCACAAACATAAAAGTAATAGAGTATCATATATGTGATGTAAGGAAAGAAAAGGGTATGAATGTTTACACTTTCACAAACATAAGACTCATATTTATAAACTATCACATGTGGGGTGTAAGAGTCACACAAACATACCATCATGTACTCATTTACACCTATCCAAAGATGGGGTGAAGGGGAAAAGTGTTTGGAGTGCTCACCCATTCACACAGATTTTGTATACTCATACTTGTATGCTATTATACATGGGGTGAAATGAATGTTTCGTACTAACACACAAACATACTATCATACTTATATACTATCACGCACCAAAAGTGAAGATGGCAAATGAGCCAGAGTGTATTATTTCCATTTCACAAAGCTGATACAATGTTGCAAGTCCATCTTCCTATCCATCTATGCAAAATATAATCGGAATATCCACAGTACTTTCTAAGTTCTAAAGCTACTCCCTAAATATAGAATCATACCTACGAATTTTGTGGCACAGAGTAACTGGGAATTTTCACAGTTTTTTCCAGTTCTAAAAAGTATGTGTTTGTCTGTCATTAAGTGAATTTGTCAATCTCTCAAACCTGTTAAAATTCCCATACAGGACCATACCGTTCCAACATAATGTTAAATTCCTATAACTGCCATACCATCCTAAATGTAGAACTGTATGGGGTCAATGGGAAATACAATACATAAAAAAACAGTTAAATATACCGATTCACATACAGATTTACTGATCAACACCCACATATACTGACCAATACACACTGTAAAATGAAATGGGATATAAACTAGAAGGTAGAGCAAGGAAGAGTAATCCCTATAACAGACAATATACACCTCACACACACACACACATACATACATACATACATACATACATACATACATACATACATACATACATACATACATACTTATATACATACATACCCAAAATAGGGTGAAAGGGATAAAAGGGTATGAATGCTCACACAATCACTAAAAACCAGGTTTTGTTTGGTTTGTGGGATTTAACGCCATTTTCCAGCACATAATAGGCTAGACAGCCAGTATATTTGGTGGAGAAGAACCTGGAAGACCCCAGAAAGAACCAAACCACCTTCCAACTGGAAATTACTGTCAAGTTTTATCAGATACCCACGTTGGTCAAACAAAGACTTAAACTCAAGGTGAGATGTGCGAGTGATCTGCAAAGAACAGCGTTTTAGATCACTCGGCCACACATGGCCACTACTAATAGACGGACATACTACCATACTTATACACTATCATGCACTAAAGTTCTAGATATATTGCTCGAAAAATTATCAGCATAAATACAAAGTTCCGTACATTATTTGTGATCTTTTTAAAGTATGATCGTATCACAAAAGTGTAATGGTGCTATGCAGCAATCAACTATATCCTGAACAATGCAAACATCTAAACATATTCCATACACGTTTTGTTTCTTCCTAATGTCAATTACAAACGAAATCGCTAACTGAGTTAATGATTGCATTCATGTGTTTTATAACTGGTTGGATAAGATTGAAAAAATAGTGTACGCCAATTAAGGCCGAAAAATGCAAAACCGATGGTGTTCACAGAGGTTGATGAAACACATTTTAGCTCACCACATAATGTCATGTTTGTGATCATGTATGATCACTTAACAGGCAAGTACAGAGGGGTTACTCACAACGAATACAATTTGAATTTCGGATACCAAACATGTATCCCACCATTCATTTCCAACTTGTTCGATTATGACAGTCACTTGTTTATCAAGGCACTTGTAAAGAATGATCTAAATGCAGTGGTAAAACTCGTAACTAAAAACGATACAAAATATTTTCCATTCATCAACAATTTTATTGTAAATAGGTTCATGAGGGATGGTAAGGACACTATTTTGAAAAGAACGATTTGATTTCTGGATAGATTTCGATACATGGGCCAACATGTCAAAGAATTGGTGTATGTGATCAACGATTTTCGTTTCAATATATGTCAAATGGGGGGGGGGGGTAGAATGAGGGCCCCGAGTTATGTCATGCGTCCTGCAGCATACAGTTGTGGCCTTTAAGTTATGCTCTATGGCATACGGTTGTAGACCCCGAGTCATAATTTAAAAACTACTGAGATCCCCTCCCTATAACTATTTATACACATATTGGTCGTGAATAGGCGAATTCAGATATGTAACTGATTTTGGACCCTGGGTCTATTCTTACCCGCGAGAACTTAGTCCCAGGACCGTAGCAGACAAACAGTTGACATACGCACACGTTAACCATATATATTCTTACTGACCATAGAAAGACGAATTCAGATATGCAAAAAAAATTGGCCTCTGGGTTTTTTCTTACCCATCTAGAATCCGAACCTAAGGGCACAGATTTTATTTATTTATTTATTTATTTATTTATTTATTTATTTATTTATTTATTTATTTATTTATTTATTTATATTCTTTTTTTCGGGTGGGGTGGGGTGGGGGAGAGGACAAAGTAGGGGAGCGAACTACAGGCACTCTAGTTTTTGTGCCGTGACGAACGCCCATAATTAGGAATGATTCCTCCTTTTATAATTACTCAGAAATAAAGCTAGTCTTCAATATTCGCCATATAAGCATTATTATTATTATTATTATTATTATTATTGTATGGCATTGATGATGGTGGTGGTGCTGCTGATAATAATTTTTTTGGTAGTGGCCGTAATAATAATAGTAGTGATGGTTGTGGTATACATTTTTACTGGTTTTGTTTTTTGCTATTTCTGAAGTTATTTTCGTTGTACTTCTTGCTGAGGTGTCTATTTTTATGGGAATTTCCTGTTTTATTTCTTCTCCTTCATATCATCACCATTAAGAATAAAAACCACTGTTAATTGTGTTAAATGTCTCCCCAAGTACAAGTGATAGAAATAACAATAACGCTGAACATTACTTTACAATGAGCATGATTAACGTCATTAACGTCATAAACATCAATCGTCACGACGTTGATAAAAATGACGTCCTTGGTTACCGTTGCCGTTAATGTGTCATTCACAGCGAACAAAATGGAATAAATGGAAACCTGTAGTAAATGTAAAAATATAAACAAGATAAAAGGCAAATAGGTAAAGATGTTAAAATTCTTTAAAGGTTTGAATACAAATGTTGGTAATGTTTCTAAGCCAGGCGTACAAATTTCATGTTATTATTTAGAAAATGCAATCACACCAATCCTATCGTGCATTTTCATTTAAATTCAGTAATGTTACAAAGTAATAATAGGAGGTCACATAAGCTAGGAGCGAGTAAGTAATCAATGATGGCTGATCAGCAAGAGTTGTGCAACAATGAAACCCCTCATTACTATAATGCTGTCTGTAAAGTTTTCTCAAACTCTGCTGAGCGGTTTTCGAAAAACAGCAGTTTAAATGGTTCTCTGTTTGAGTAACGTCGACCATGGCGGATCACCATCATTTATGAAAACCTTGAAAGGTCTCTATGCCAGAATGTTTTCTCTCTCAAGTTTGGTCAAATTCTATTCAGCAATTTTGGACAAAGAAGTTGAAAAGTTTTTTTTTCTTCTATTGTTAGTAACAGGGCTTTCATATTTTTTAACAGCGGCCATATTTTGTGGAGTGGATTTTAAGAAGAATTCATTTAAAGGGTTTTAATTACTTTTAGCAACGGCGGACATATCTGATGTCTTATAGGCATAGTTTGTACAATGTTTCCCTTTATGTCGGGATGCTCTGTACCAAATTGGATGAAAATAAGACCGGTGGTTTTGATGAAGTTTTAAAAATAAACAATTGTTGAGGAACGTACGACGAACGATGGACGCAGGGTCATACATAGGATACATTTATATAACACAAAAAACTCAGAACACTAAAGGCTATGTGTAGACAACTCAATAGATACATTGTCTGAAAAAGGCACGGTTGAGACGGTCATAAATTATCAGCAGCAGTAACAAGTTCCGTATATTTTGTATTGTGATTTTGAAAGTTCTATACGCAGTGAAATAGATCCTGGACAGTGTAAAACATCTGAACATACACCAGCAGGCATTTGTTAATAGCACAACTTAATTACAGTACAGAGGTACTGATTGCATTTAGGTCTTTAATAACTGGTTGTGCAGGATCGCAAAAATAGTATACGACGAATTAAGGCCAAAAAAAATCCAAAACCTATGGTGTTTACAGAGGATGACGAAAAACATTTTAACTCTACAAATACATGACATATGTGAGAGAAAAATAGTTAAAGACAAAATCAGAGGCCATCATTACTTAACAGGCAAGTCAGGAGGGGCTGCTTACAACGAATTCAAATTTGAATTTCGGATACCAAACATATATCCCACTATTCATTTACAACTGGTCAGGTCATGACAGACACTTAGTTATTAAGACACTTCTAAAGAATAATCCAGATCAAGAAGTAAAATGCATACATAGCAATGATGAAAAATATATTTCACAGAGCATTGATTTCATTATTGATAGATTCATGAGGAATGCTAAGTTCATGACCATAAAAAGAATGATTTGATTTGTGGATGCTTTCGGTTCATGGGCCTGTATCAAAAGCAGTTGGCTAAAAATGTAAAGGTCAAGTTTGGTCAAATTTTACTAAATAAAGTTTGCTATAAAATATCATTAATAATATCTTATTAAACACATCAAACTGGTTATGATGTTTAGTAAACGTAAAATAGTAGTCTAAATATGATTTGAAATAGCGACTGACTACCCAACGAGGAAAACACAGCCGAGTTTCAGCAAAGACTAAGGTGGTGCTCTATAGTTTCGTATTTTGCATGGGTTAGATTTTTAAATAAAAAGAATTACCCAGGTTTTTCTCACTGTTTGTCCTGAATATTTAAAAAAGACCTTGTATATCTTAGGTATTGTTAAAAGAACTTTGAATTCCCTTTATTTTGGTGTATGATTGATGTGTGCAATTTGGGTTATAGAGTATACAGCTTGGTTTTACTTAAGATGTGCACCTCTCAAAAAACTGCTAGCTCCGCTTGGTCATTTTCACTTCCTGGACTTCAAAGGTAAATAAAAAAAGAGCCGATAACTTTTTTTTATACTTTTTTTTATATATTTTGTAATTCCTTCATTGTATTTTCAGAGGCTGGTATGAACTACTCTAGCAAAATTCGTTTCCCTATTTTAATAACTGCTGAAAATAGTGTACTTTTGACTAATTCAGGCTGATTTTTCGAGTACTTCAGAGCGGCCATCTCTGTCTGTTGTGTGCTGAGATCATATACAATTTCCACAAGTACAATATGTAAAGAAATTTCAGCCACAGTAAATGAAAGTAGCATAGAGGTGTGCCAACATTCTCTCCATTGTGCATGTTGCAAATGCAAACAACTTCATCTTACATCTGACACTCTCTCAGAAGCACGTAATATCTGTAGAGCGCCCCCATAAAGACCACATATGTATTATTATTATATGATTTAATTTTGGTTGTATAACTGAAGCATTTAAGTCGCAAGCATCTAAACAGTCCTTTTGAATAATTCTCATGTATTTTGTTCCACAGAACAGTATTCATTAGTAGCAAAGTCCCATACAAGCCCAGCCCACCTCCCTCCTCCATGATGAAATGTGAGCTATTTTGAAAATACACCTTGCATTTTCTCAATGTTTTGCTAAGAGACAGGAATATGAAACTTGCCACAATTATTCCTGAGATGTCACTAATAAAATTTACAGTTTGTACAGGGATGGAAGAGTTCAGGTTCACAGAGGTCAAAGGTCAAAGGATAAAAAGTTCGTTAATTCTTCTAATACTAGTATATGGAAGAAAGCGAATCTGCTTTATCATCATTTTTTTTCTTAATTTTATTACAAATGAATGAGAAAAAAATTTTTTGCTATATTTTTCTTTTACTTAATCCAACATTTTTAAATTTAAGTTGACTTTACTCCTGTGTTCTAAGACTTCTAATTTCCCCATAATTGGGGTCATTGCACACAAAATACTGCCACAAGGCATATTGTGTAAGCAAGAGCAAACTAGGCATAATTGACTTATTTTCATGCATAACATCAAGGTTAATATACCATTGTGTTAAGAAAAGCATACATGATTATATGAGAAAGAGAAAAGCAATTGCACAAATGTTCATGTTTGTTTTAAGGTGGCGCTCTACAGTTTCGTATTTTGCATAGGGTTAGATTTTTAAAGAAAGAGAATTTCCCAGGCTTTCCTCACTGGGTATCCTGGCAATTTAAAAAAGACCTTGTATATCTTAGATTTTTTTTAAAGAACTTTTTGCACCATTTATTCAGATGTATAATTATTGGGTGCAATTTCGTTTGTAGACTATACAGCTTGGCCTTACTTCAGATATGCACTTATGAAAAAACTGCTAGCTTCGCTTAGTCATTTTCACTTCCTGAACTTCAAAGGTAAATTGTAAAAAAAAAAAACGAGCAGATAAATTTTTTACTCTTTATATATTTTTGTAATTCATTCCTTGCACTATCAGAAAGAAGCTGGTATTGCCTACTCTGGCAAAACTCCTTTAGCCTATTTTAATAACTGCTAAAGTTAGTGTACTTTTGACTTATTTCAGGATGATTTTTCGAGCATATGGGAACAGCCATTTTGGTTAGCTGTGTGCTTAGATCATGTACAATTTACACAAGTACAATATGTAAAGAAATTTCAGTCATAGTACATGAAAGTAGCATAGAAGTTTGTCAACATTCTCTCGATTGTGCATGTTGCAAATGCAAACAACTTCATCTACACCTGTCACTCTTTCAGAATATGTAATATCTGTAGAGAACCATCTTTGGAACCAATGACGCCACACAAGTTGGGCGTACCATAATTGAACATAAACTCCCGATTTAGCCGGATGTAAAGTACTGTGCAAAAAATATTGTATCGGCTCTATCATTCGATGAATGACACCATATCATATAAAATAAAATATTTACAGCTCAAGGTGCTCATATCAAATAGGTTGTATATACACTGGATTTGACCTTTAAACAATGGCATGTTCGTTTAGACACTGAAAATGGTATGAAACCTACATTTCTGAAAAAGGATATCTACCCATACGATTATATTGATTGTTTCGATAGATTCCATGAAACATCTATACCACCAAAAAAGAAAAGATTTTCTTATCCATTCACCACTCAAACATAACAAATGACGATTACCATTATGTGCATGATGTGACGTAATACTTTAACATGAACATACACATACATCTACATTAGTTTTGAGTTAGACAAGGTATATTTTTGCATCATCAAAAAAGGTATCTAATAGAGCTTACTTAAGTTTAGAACTGCAAATTATAGGTTTCCTGTTGAAACTAGTAGATGGGCTATTGTTCCATATAACGAAATATATTGTATACTCTGTCAGTCTCAAGAAATAGGTGATAAATATCATTATCTTCTGTCGTGTTCTTATTTTCATGATAATAGACAAATATGTATACCTGATTATTACATTTCCAGCGCTAAAGTTTATAAATATAATCAATTAATGAACACGGGTAGCCTACGGCTCTTCAAAAGTTTTTTTCAGGTTCTTAGATTGTGTTTTCCGAATTTTTTAATCCCTGTGAAGCATTAGGTCATGACACCACAAGCTTTATTCATATTCACTTTTTTTATACCTCATATGTTGTCAACTTCACAAACTGAGTGTGAAAAAGTCTTGTCTTTTGTTTTATGATATTTTTGAAGAATTTAGGAACGTATGTACGGCACATTTTAAGTTAGACACTGCGCACTATTATAGTACACCAGCACAAACTCATGATATGAGTTTAAAGATATCAGGTATAGAACTTTAACTTTTGACAGATTATGACATATTTTTGCCCAATAAAGGTGGAATTCATGGTGAAATTAGTATGATATCGCTTCTTAATTGCCGGCATACATACACGATATTTAGGGCTTCTACAGACAATAGTAAAAAAGTGTAGCTGAGGCTAAAGATCTTTACAAGCTGAAGGTTTATTGACGATCTGATGATACAAGGTAAATTCATAATGTTCATTATCTGCTTTTTAGTGTAGCTGTCAGTGGTATATAAGGCCACTTATTAACCAACCATACTGGTACGGATCTTTAATCTAGTGGTAGGTCTGACTGCGAAGCAGAAGCACCTGGTTTAATACTTGACATGGGGTGAGATTCAGGGCTGCGTTGTATGTAACGGTGCAGAGTTTCCCTCGAGATATTACGAGACTACTTACTAACCTATCTAGCTTGTCCGGGTCCTTTAGTGTCGTGGTATGTTTTACTGGATACTACGAAGAAGTACCTGGTTTGATAGTCGACAGTGACTATACCTGTCTTCTTCTGCACTTTATGGTAGAGACTGGACCGATGGCACTGTCAACAAAGCAACAGACGTTGGTCTGTACAAACTCTCAACACAACAGTATTTTCGTCATCATCATTACCTCATTGATATTTCATCATCATCATAATTTTCATCATCGTCGTCGTAATCGTAATCATCATTGTAACAACAACAACAACAACAACAACAACAACAACAACAACAGTAACTACTATTACTAATACTAGTACTACCCACATTTAGGTTATCCGAGTAAATTTTTCGCCTGCCCATTTTTTCCAAAATGCTTTCAGGACATATCTTTCCCATTTCATCGCTAGAATACCATTTCAATCAAAATACCCTCTTTTGAAAATACTTAATGTATTAGCATCTAATTTGAAACATGTATTGACATGCTGATTTTAACGTTCTCTACCAATTTAAAGTGAAGAATTGTGTGTTCTTGCACATCAAAATCCGATACAAGTTTTAGTCATCCTGATACAATAATACAATTGCTCATTTTCAAAAGTAGCAAAGAAGACGCGAGTGAAATGCTGTGTTTGCCATTTTTTATCTTACGCTCAAAATTGGATACAAATTTGAAGGTCTGTGGTAAGAATGAACCAACATGAAATTCTGTTGAATTATATGTCTCGCTTGCTTCGCCTGTACAGTACATACTCCAACTTGGATTGGTCAGTATAACAAGAAAAGTAGGTAATTACAACCATAATTTACATTTTGTGGGTTTTAACGTATGTGATATGATAAATGTGAATGCACACATGAAATTGCATGATCACACATGTAACAGTGTCCAGGAAACTGAGCTATAAGCGAAGAGTGTATGTCGTACTTTGCCTAAGCAAATATGATAGCTCGATATATCTAACAACAGAGAGAGAGAGAGAGAGAGAGAGACAGAGAGATGTTTTACAAACACTCGTTTTAAATGTGTTTTGCGCTGTGGTGAACGCCCATAAATACTCCGCTTTGCGATTACTGGGAAATAAAGTTCGTCTCCGATATTCTCCAAATAATAATAATAATAATAATAATAATAATAATAATAATGTAACACGCACAGGTGTTCTTCTACCGAGCTAATGAAACACCTGCGTGAGGTTGGGCTGGAAGTCCCTTGCTTTCCCCTATTTCCAAGGATTTCCGGACAACATTCGTTGTCAACTGGAAGTTCTCGTAACGCGCCAAGACTAGAAACAATTTTTCTCTAATCAATAAATAAATGACCACAATGTCACAACTACAACTTCACAATTGCATGGCTTTTCCTTGTTAGCATGAAGCCCAATACACAATTCAAACATCCAATGCAGGGAACTATACAAATACTAAAGCTGCATCAATAGAATATTGTCTCTATTTGTTTAGGTAGAGATAGGATAAGCTCTCAAAAAAATAGTTTTACTAAAATTGTACTTTTTATTATTAACCAATTATGGACCACCAAACCCGTATATAATTTATTGTATCTGAACCCATTTCTAGACTGGTTCACAGTTGTTAGGTATAATTAGTACCGTGAGTCCTAAAAACGAACAGTCTGAACCGCGTTTCGCACCTGTACTTTTACCAACTGATACAATGAAAGGCATCTCCAAACAAAGGGATGACCTCTTCCCAATTATTCCATGGCACAAAACAGTAGTTCTTGTCACGAAATCTCCCACCGAAAGGCACAATCAATCAACATCTCTGAATTAAGATAGGAACTACTTGGCTCCATGCCCACTTATGCTAGTCTGACCCCAACTCAAACTACGAAACCAGTTTATGCCATTGCAAAGTCTCTTAAAAACTGTAAGTATGACGTCTGTTCCTAGAAATTGGTTATTTACTTCCCATAATCAAACAACTAATCACTAAAATCTAACGAACCTATAAATGGAGACGTAAATACAAATGGAACATACCCAAATTTATTACAATAATAATAATAATAATAAAAATAATAATAATAATAATAATAATAATAATAATAATAATAATAATAATATTATTATATTGTTATGGTGGTGGTGCTGCTGGTGCTGGTGCTGTTGCTGATACTTTTGGTAGTGGTAGTAATAATAATAGTAGTATCGATGGTAGTGGTGGTTGTAGTTTTCCCTGGTTTTGTTTTTGATACTGCCAAAGTTATTATTGTTGTTGTACTTCTTCCTGGTTGAAGTACTATTAATATCCATTCTCGGTGAATTTCTTGTTTTATTTCTTCTTCTTTATATCGTAATCATTAAGAATAAAATCCACGGATAACTGTGTTAAGCACGAATGATATAAAGAACAGTAACTCTAAACATCATCATTAAGAATAAAAACCACGGATAATTGTGTGAAATGTCTTTCAAAGTACGAGTGATAGAAAGAACAGGAACTGTAAACATTGCATTGCGATGAGCATGATTAACGTTATAAATATCAAACGTCTTGACGTAGCTAAAGGCAACGTCCCCGGTTACCGTTGTCATTTCCTGTCTGTCATTCAGAGCGAACAGACGTGTCTTTTTAGCTCTGATAAATTTTGCCGATTTTATTGAACATACTTCACAAATGGATACAATTCTGGTACCGAATATTGCACCAAGCTGCCGGGAGAGAATTGCGTAAGTTTTATCAAGTTCGTTTCAATATCTACTGAAAATATTGAGAAAGAAAAATGTCATAGATATACTAACTTATTGTAATAGGAAGAATGTGTGAAAGTGACGACATAACGTTGGTAAAGGTATGCATCTATGTATACGGTATATATGACACGTCAGAACAATAACGGTTATGTAGTGCCTATTGAAAGTTAGGTTATAGAAAAGGAAAGATAAAGAATTGCAACAGAACTTTAAGAAGATAAACCCTTCAAAATAAATGTAAATATATTGTATCACAAGATAAAAGACAAAAGGTAATGATGTTAAAATTCTGTAAATATTATATAAGTAAAAGATTAAGGTGCCAAAATAAAACCCGTCAAATGTAGGGTGTTGGTAAAGGTTAAATTTGTAAAGAGGCATGCCAATTTCAAATTATCATTTACGAAATGCAATCCCAACCCTCCTCTGTGTATTCATTTAAATTCAAAAATGTTACAACGTAATAACAGAAAGTCATAATAGCTCTCAGTTATTACAGACCTAGGAGCGAGCAAGTAAGAAAGCACCTGAGGACTTAAGTTGTTCGTTTGCGTTTCTTATTTATTTATTCTTTGTCTTTGTTCCAAAGTTGGTATCTTTGTGTCAAAGAGTACGAAAAAGTCCAGGGATCAGTATTATAATTTAACGGTGAGCATTAGTATACAGTGTAGTGTTGAAAATCCGAGAGAATCCGTTGCGATTGGATCGATTCAGCGGTCGGATGCACATGGTAATTTAACGATTTTCAATACCCTCGTTTGGGAAAAGCTTATAATCCGAAATGTAAAAAGATTATACGATATTTATTTCACTTCCTCGTCAGTACTCCTCCATATGAAATAGTACAGTAGTTACGAATATTTCTTTTTTAAATTTCAGATTTGACAAGGTTGAGTTGTTTGCTCGATTGGCTGGAGATCTGGTGAAGTTGTCTAAGGATGATATAGTCAAACCATCACAGATTCAAAACATAAAGATTTCGCTTGAGAAGGATCAAAATTATCAGGGTATGTACAGAGAGAGAGAGAGAGAGAGAGAGAGAGAGAGAGAGAGAGAGAGAGAGAGAGAGAGAGAGAGAGAGAGAGTGAGTGAGATTTGGTTGCAGCGTCTACGTCATGATTGCAATATCCTACTTAATTTTACTTAAAATCCCTAAAATGAGAAGTCAGATTTCGCATGAAGCTTTGCACAAACCAAAAGAATAGACGTGGTGCTATTATTGCTTTTTAAATACTTATCCTATTCGAGCTGTCAGTAATTTGTAACACAAGAAAATTTCTGACGTTATAATTATTACTGAAATTTCTATCTTGTTTTCTATTTTAATTTATCACGATCTAATGAAATAATTTAATGAATCTTTCCTATTTGAAATGTTTGACATGTGTATATGGTTATAAAAATGTGTGATAATATATTCCATTATATCTTATTCAGAATGAAATGATTACCATATTTCCCGGTTTATGATGTGCGCCCCGCTGTGTACATCCTAGACCCAGATCTGCCGTCCCATAAATTGGCAGCAAATCAGACCTCGTATTCTTCAAACGTTTTTAGCAAGAAACTTCAGACCAACCTCAAAGTTGCCAAACTTTGCCAGTGTATAACTTTACTTGGAATAAAGCTAGAATCACAGAACCTTAAGATTTTTTAAAAATCGAGTCTCTTTATTAGACTGACAATTTCGATGACGTAGGTGTACGCTAAATATCATCTCTCATTTTGGGGTTTGAACTTGAGCTTGAATTTCTGTCTCAGAAGGTTGGAGAATACAGAACCATCTCTTGGCATTTCATTCTGCTCCTTTTTTGAAAGGAACAATGCAGACACGGCTTTATCGATAATTATGCAACGGCAGATCTGGCTTTACGCTGATCGCTGTCTTATTCGTGTTATATACAGGTTAATACGATACATGTTTACACGTTCTGTTCAGCTTTGCCGGGAATTAGGACTTTATTTGACAGCCTAAAGCAGGCAGTATTGTCCTATGAAGTCCCCCGTCATGACTGTTCTCCAAAAATGTTTGGGGAAATTATGTAAGTACATGCTCTGGTTCAGATTCCTAACTTTCGTGATTGTTTCTTTTTTTTTACAAACTGTTTGGAAGGTTGTTTCACACTTTGAGAGCAATTCATCTCACAAACTGAAAGTCGAACTTAAGGAAATTTCAACAAGGTTGTCATACCAGAATGAATATAAAGCTTAAAAGCATCAGTAGCCATAGTTATAATTTTGATTAGCTTTACAATAGCCATAGTTATCATTTTGATTAGGTTTACAATAGCCATATTTATCATTTTGATTAGGTTTACAATAGCCATAGTTATCATTTTGATTAGGTTTACAATAGCCATATTTATCATTTTGATTAGGTTTACAATAGCCATAGTTATCATTTTGATTAGGTTTACAATAGGCATAGCTATAATTTTGATTACGTTTACAATATCCTATCATTTTGATTAGCTTTACAATAGCCATAGTTATCATTTTGATTAGCTTTACAATAGCCATATTTATCATTTTGATTAGGTTTACAATAGCCATAGTTATCATTTTGATTAGGTTTACAATAGCCATAGTTATCATTTTGATTAGGTTTACAATAGCCATAGTTATCATTTTGATTAGGTTTACAATAGGCATAGCTATAATTTTGATTACGTTTACAATATCCTATCATTTTGACTAGGTTTACAATAGCCATATTTATCATTTGATTAGCTTTACAATAGCCATATTTATCATTTTGATTAGGTTTACAATAGCCATAGTTATCATTTTGATTAGGTTTACAATAGCCATATTTATCATTTTGATTAGGTTTACAATAGCCATAGTTATAATTTTGATTAGGTTTACAATAGCCTAGTTATCATTTTGATTAGGTTTAAAATAGGCATAGTTATAATTTTGATTAGGTTTACAATAGCCATAGCTATCATTTTGATTAGGTTTACAATAGTCATAGTTATAATTTTGATTACGTTTACAATATCCATATGTATCATTTTGATTACGTTTACAACAGCCATATTTATCATTTGATTAGGTTTACAATAGCCATATTTATCATTTTGATTAGGTTAACAACATCCATATTTATCAGTTTGATTAGGTTAACAACGTCCATATTTATCATTTTGAATAGGTTTACAATAGCCATAGTTATCATTCTGATTAGGTTTACAATAGGCATACTTTATTCTCATATCGCCCATATTTATAAATGACTTATGTTTCAACAGATAAAGGTTTGTGTTTAGCATTTTAAGATCCCATTTCTCTGTAAGGCGTGTGAAGGGCCACTTAATACCATTAATACATACAAAACAAAATATTCCACGGTTGACATTCATACATTTCTAAGTCTCTATTGTACAATTGATCCGTTTAAACAAATGGATAAATTTCAAGACGATGGAATCTGTATGTATATATGTTTCTCTAAGTTAAAGTAAAACAAAATGTTCAGTGTCTAATGTCTTCTCATTTTTAATAGGTTCCCCAGGGCCAGTTTAAGAAAATGGACAGGGGACATTGCTTGTCTGAAATCTTTTTTAACCAATTACGGCAAAACTACGAAAATACTGCATAAGAAACAGGAGGTAAAGTCTAATAACATTTGAGAGACTTTAACAATAACGCTGTTTTGTTTTGGTTTTCTTAAAATTTTAGTTGCCCCTTCTGTCGATACAAAATCAAATATACTTCTAGCGATTGATTTTTTTTATTAACGGCCATTCTAACGCTTTATTTGAAGTTATATAGCGATAGAGCTTTCCTCAAGCGTTTTTGATTGCAAATGGCTTCAAGGTTTATTTATGACTGGTAAATGTCAAACAACGACAGATTTCTAACCTGTTAGACTATTGCGTTTATTTACATGAATGTCACTAACTCAGTAAATTGCCTGCAATTATCTTATTAAACCCATGCCATTTAGATATTAATTATACCAACCCCAAGATGTTAGCCTGTTTTTATCCCTGTAACATCTTTTCTTTCCATTTAGATATCAATTATACAAACCCCAAGATTTTAGCCTGTTTTTACCCCTGTAATATCTTTTCTTTCCATTTAGATATCAATTGTACAAACCCCAAGATTTTAGTCTGTTTTTATCCCTGTAACATCTTTTCTTTCCATTATCTAAATCTTAAACTTTGACCTAAATTATTCCATTTTTAATACGATAGGACAGTTTCTACATCAGGGTATTTTGAGGCGATATCTTATTCAGCTAAGGTGAAAGCCCGGTCTTTATTCTTCATGAAATCTTCCAAGTTCAGTACCTTATTTTGACGTACTTACCGCATTAGGTGCATAAGTAACGTTCTTCGGAAATAACTGAATGGTTTCTCTTGAAATAAATTCAGCACACTTATGTCGATTATATTAGCATAGTGCTTTGAATTTGATTTAAAAGTCGTGATGTGCCTAACAGAAAAAAAACGAGCATCTTTTCTTTCTCTAGGCTTGCTGGAGGGCGAAAGCAAAAGTGGACAAATATGAACTAAAGCTAGGGACAGCACAAAGTGCTCTGCAGTTTAACCTCATGGACTTTGTTAAAAGCCGAGAGAGAGAGAGAGTCCGTGCTAAGTCTCCATGTAACACTGACAGAGAGAGTCTCACGATATGAAAAATGCAAGTCCAATTAAATGGACAATTTGACAAAGGAAGGACAACTGAGGTAACAAATTATAAAGGTATGTGGAATGCTGGAGAATAAATTTGAACTCATTCGTTCTTTTAACAATACTCTTTGAGAAGGTGACATAATAATATCAACATCAATATTAATAATAATAATAATACGATGCTTTAATGATGTCATTACAAATTGTGAAAATATTTCGAAAAAGTATGCTATCTATCTTTCTATTCAACACTGAATAATTCTTTCTCGAGGCGTATAATGTGATATTTTTATAATGTAATATTTTTCAACAAATTTGCATGTTTTTTGTTTGTTCTTTCTTCTCTTTTTTGCTTCCTTCTTTTTCCATACTTTTTGTATGTATAACATGTTTTGATATAAAAATAATATAGTGTAGTTATTACTGAAGTAGTTCTTACAGTTATGTTATAATCAGAAAACAAAAATATAGCCAACTTTGCATGCTTCATCTAAAACAGTTTATATTATAGCCAATTTCGCATGTTTTGTCCATAGAAGTTTACTTTAATTGTTGGGAACAACTATAGCCTGGCTGATTTATGTTGCCTTTACACAAAACTCTGATTGATAACAAGCATGCCTACTGTTTTATTACAGGAAGAATGCAGACTTTAAATAAAAGCGTGGTTTTGAACAAGCATGTCTACTATTGTATTACAGGAGGAATGCAGACTGCTCCAGGACATCAAAGACAGAGTCTCTGAGAAAATAAGGAGAGTCTGTTTCATCTGACGAAGATCTGTTGTCCTCTTGTGTAAGACAAAAAAAATTTTCCATAATGATAATTCTTGTTCTTTTTCAGAAATTTCTAGTGTCTGGAATAAATGACATACCAAAATTGTATTTTGGAACCTGCTTGAGTCTTAAACTCCGCTCAAGTACGAAATCTGAAATTCTGACCTGCCGTAACTTTGAAAAGAATCATGTTATAATCTTAGACTTTTTAGTCTGGTCTTAATTTTAATTCCTCTACCTGCATGCTAAATTACAATTATGTATACTCTACGTATCACCTCCAAAATTTGGTATTCAAGCTTGGTCTTGAATTTCGTGCTCAGAAAGTTTCGAGAGTACATGGCCAAATAAGGTAAGTGCAAGGGACATTTTTACAAGTAAAATAATCTACCCGAGCCTCTAATTTGCTGGAATCTGCAAAACTTAATCATCAGGTATCCGTTTGTTCTAACTGATCGATCAATGATTAATTGTCAATTAATCTGTCAACATTACCTTTTTAAATAAAAATCGGGGATTTTTTATTTTTTAATAAAGTCATAAATAACAAAATCTGTAAAGTCCTAAATACCGGGAATTGCACGCAAGTGGGTTTCGACCAAAATAGGAACAGTGCAAACAGACGAGTTAAATTCTTGTTCTTTGAACTTTTCACGTTCAAAGCAGACTTTACCTCCTCGATGACTTTATGGGCAAAATAAGTCGGAAATATTATTAGTGATAGAAGTTTATTACTGACTGTATACGAGATTTATGGGGTCAGTGTGCAATTTGACTTGGATGAGGCACTTATGCCGCAAGTCCAATACGAATTTCACTCTTACCCCATACATTTCGTATATGGTCACTGACAAACTATATAAAGAATTTATCCCACCGAAAATCCTTTTACATTTGGCTGAAATAATAGCGACAAAAACAATGAACTAAGTGCTGTAAAATCTCCGACGCGTTTGGTTGCCATCGTAAATAATTAAATCAAATTGGCAAAGACTAATATGGCGGCCGTACGCTGAATGCGATCCGACGCAGACGGTATACGCGACTTATATGGTCTATACATGATATAGCTTATCCACTGGTATTTAAAGAAATGTATAAGCGGTGGGAAAAAAAATTCGATATCTTCATAATGTTATGATATACCCTGAAGGGCTATATCTTTGTAGAATCCTTTCTAATGCTGTATCTTTATTGCGACATTGTTTTATGTGTTAAAATTAACGTCTGCTGAACAAAACTATTTTATATTTATAGAATTTGTTCAGAATATTTGGTTGGGTACAGTCTCGTTGTGTCTCTTTCACTGTAGTACATCTCAAATTTTGCACTATCTGCTCAGAAGGTATTGTAGTACTTGCTATCTTTTGGTCACAACGAACGTTTTTGTTATATACAACGAATCATTTTCCCTTTTTTTACAAGGAGTCACTGTCTATTTCGAAATTTGTTTTGAATAAATTTTTATTTTTTTAATTTTTTTAAAATAAATTTTGTGTCAATTACGTTTCGCTTATCATCGCCTCAATTTATTTTAGGCTTCCTGAAGCGAACGCAAATGTAGTTGCTGCTGAAATCTGTAGTCTGAACGCCACGCTACAATCTCATTGTACCAATGGTATGTAAAACGGCATCGCGCCAATCCATAATTGTAACATACAGCCTAGTCTCGTTCAACCAGTCCTCTCGCGTGGCTCCGTAAGATCTCGACCAAACGAAGGTCTGGAAAGAACTGAGTTTTCCCTGTGATGCTAGAACGAAGCTCTCTCACACTTTTGAAAAATAATTTGATTAGCCGATTATTTGAGGTGACGTAAACATTGACAGTTTCACTGGCTGACTGAGCCTCCAGTGATGTGTAATTATTTCTTTAAAGCATGCGATATAATTTTGACTTGAGTAATTGGAGAAAATGTCTAGATTAATTTAGAATATGAAGAAATGTCTTTGAAGTTTATATTCTACAATGTTTGACCGAAGCGCCTTCTATCGGAAACAGAGACCTACGAAGCATTTTATCAGACCTTCTTATGGCAAATATCTTACAAAGCCACGCAAGCGTCTGGTTGAACAAGACATACAGGCTAGAGAACTTTTACCGGTCGGTGAAAACATTTTGGTCTACTCGGATCTTGTGGTTCATCCTTTCTTTAATTATTATATTTTATCGTAGTATAATTTCTTCAAATCAATATCAATGACGTAATGGTAAAATTGGGGATAATTTACACGTATCATTTACAGATTCGCAATAGAATAATTCAATGAAAGTTGCAATCAACGATTTACTCTTGTTTTCAGTATCATCCTCTTTAAATATTTTCACAGACAAAAATCAAATAATTTTTCATGTAATTTACAATTAGTTTTCGTCTTAGTAGGAAAATAAAAATCACATACTGGAATGATCGCGTTTATTACCATGCACAAAAGACGTAAAAGGAAAAACAGAAAGTAAATCTGTTCTTCAAAATTGGAATTGGCATGGCGACTTTTAATTTTTCTGGAGAGCCATACCGTTTACTGAGTATTGATTACGGTTTTCTGGAGAGCCATACCGTTTACTGAGTATTGATTACGGTTTTCTGGAGAGCCATACCGTTTACTGAGTATTGATTACGGTTTTCTGGAGAGCTATACCGTTTACTGAGTATTGATTACGGTTTGCTGAAGAGTCATACTGTGTTTTGAGTTTTTTACTTTTGTTTTTACTACAAAACGCGATTTTTAGAACATGAAGACATCAAACATGTATTTCGTTAATTTCTGGTGGAATATGCTCACTAATAATATGAAACAAGTTTGATACGAAAATATGAAATTTAGTGAATATATCTTATACGAATGATACGTTTACTTGTCCTTAACAAACAATTCGGTCTAAAACTCCAGGACATTAAATAAGAAATACATATTATATAACGATGTATAGAAATATAATGTCGCTACTTCGCTACCGTATTTTATTACGCATAACGCGCACCCAACAGCAAACAGCGTAGACTCAGATCTGGCGTCGCATTCTACGCTAGCAGATTAGCGTCTACGCTCCTCGTTCTATATATTGATAAAAAAACAAGCTAATAGCTTAGACCCTGATCCGTCCACATAGACTTGATGTTAGTACCTAGGTTTTCTTTTTCCTTTTGAGTGTGTACCGTGTTAAGTGGCGGGGGAGGGAGGTACAGGGAGGTACTAGAGTTTGTTTTCTAAATCACCTATGATTAACCGTGAAGCTGTTGGCATAGTTACTGCAGGGCAATTTCAATGCTTTGAAACACTTTATGTTTTATGGGTGTTAACTTAAATGATATCATAAATATGAATGCACACATGAAATTACATGACAAACACTGGTCTCCAAACTGTCAGAAAGTTATTCAGTCACAGCATTCTTCCAAATCAAATAATGCAAATACCCGAACACAGAAACAATAAAACTGGAATCACTATCCTCATCAACATCTTTAGTCTAGATTTAGTACACTTCCGCATTCAGTAATCATCCCTTCACACAAATATCCAACAACTGGAATGCTATATTTTCTACCGTATCCAATACTGCATCTGTGGTGAACGTCAATAGTAGAATCGATTCATTTTTCGGTGGAAACATTGTAAAATGTATCATCGAAATCCAAGTATATGGCGCGTCAACTACTCCAGGTGGCCTGACCCGAGTGAACTTTGTGACATCACACAGGAGTTCCTAGGAGATCCAGTGTTGAAAAAGGATGTCGTGTCAAACGTTCTGTTCATTTGGAAGAACAGTTGCTCTTTGAATTATAACTTGTAACAAAAAGTCTACTTTAAATGTTATTGGTTATCTAATTGTGATTTTATTAATTCAACTCGCGTCCGGGACTATTTTTTCACGCGCAAGAATTAAAAGGTGCAGCGTCTAAGCCAGAATTAATTGCAATAATTTCTTCTTCTTTGTATCGAAAATATTTCTATTTAAATAAAACTATGTGATAAATATAACCTCAAATGGGTAATGATTTAATATTAAATTTATGAAACTTGTTGAATAATTTCCAGCTTTTGCTCGCCAAGGCTCACAAAACTGGAAATTATTCAACTCTATTCATAAATTAAATATTAAATTATTACCCATTTGAGATCCTCTATACCTTATTGACCAAATGACGTCATGTGCACATTACGCACCATAATAGCTTTCATTGCGGGCTGAAGCAGTCGCATGTTTCTTTTTCACTAGAGAATTACGCAAATAATTCTATAATGGTATTTACAATGCCTTTGACATCGTTCTAGTTTGCCTAGCGTACTTTTGTGTATGAATGTATATTATTCATATCCAGTTCTTGTAGACAGAAATAGACTACTATGGCCCGTCCGCCATGTTGTTGCTGTTGTCTTTTTTGTTTTTAAGGAATTCATTCAAAATGTATTCCAGCAAGCTTTACTTCCCTTGGGTACACTTCTTGCACAAGAGTAAATACTTTCTTATTTAAAAACGGATTATGTCGAAATTATTGCTTTCTTTTTTTGAAAGGATTTTTCTTGAACTTGTATGTGCAGTGCAATATTCAAATACTCGTGCTGAACTTCGAATTTATTACGAAACGATTTCATATTATAAATGTGATAACTGCAGCTGAGATTTTAGAAGAAATTAGGGTTCAGTAGTTTGATCAAAGCATATAGGATGCACAAAATCAGCTGATTGGACACGTGTGCAAACGAAGACTGCACACTAAACACCTCAAAACATAATCATAGCGACTTATGGGTTCATACTGGATACAAAGACAAAATAGGATAGTCAATGGGAAAGATAGGCAGAGAAAAAGCATAGAGTTAGGCACTTGTGCCATTGCAACACCCGGTCATGAGCATGATTTTGGAATTACATTGCAAAATTTGGCACAAAAACTATAAGCCGAAATTCTAGGTAAAACAAGGAGCAGAGATCAGTCTCCATTGTCTTGTCCTTGCGTGCACATGTGTTCATGCCGATGCAGGGTTGAGCATGTGTTGTCTTTTGATAAATCACGGTTACTAAAAATAATTAAAAAAAAAAAAAAAAAATAAGAAAAAAAAAAATAATAAAACAAAAAAAAAAAACAAAAAAAAAAAACATATTTAATGACTTCTTAAAACCACTCAACAGAGTTTGATCAAATTTGACCTAAAGCCTTCTGAATGCAAATTTGTATAAGCGATAGAGATCCGCCATCAAACATGTCTATAGAATAGAATCTGAACAATATGAACATTATACATCATGGCAAGAAGGCCATTAGTTGCTATTTTTTTTTTTTTTTGTACAAATTATGCTGATCCGCCATCAAATTTATCCACAGTTACTAAAATAAGAAAAAACGGTATCTTCTCATAAACTGCTTAACTGAATTTTACCAAACTTTTTCAGAAAGCGTTCAGGCATAGAGTACTTTCAAATTTATGCAACTGATGCTGATCCATCAAATATCGCTGATGTTACAAAAATATAAAAATAAAACAATCTTTAAATGAATGAACAAAACCGCTCGACAGAGTTTGTCAGATTCAACAGAAACCATCCTGGCATAGAGGTCTTTCAATTTTATGCAACTGATGCCAATCTGCCATCAAATATGACCACTGTTGCTAACAATATAATGAATTTAAAAGACTTCTTCTGAAACATTATTCAACGGAATTTAATCAAACTTTACAGAAATTATTTTGGCATGAACGGCTTTCAAATTAGTACACACAATGCCATTCCACCGTCAATCCACCACTGAAAGAATAAACAAAACTATTTATTTATACAACTGTATCACTCATCCACCCCCGTCACCGCTCCCCACTAAACAGAATATTACTAACTTTGACACAAAGCATCCGCTTGTTACCGCTATTACTTCTGAGTTGATTGGAAGAAACTCGTGCATGTAACCTGGCATACAATTTCATCCAGACGTCTAGTAGACCCCAATTAAAATGGTGCTCTTCGGTTATCCAGCTTGTGGCCATCTTAAAAATCGTATCACTATTTCTTCTGAATGGGTTATTCGATTGACAAAACATTGTTGCATTCTACCCATCCCAATATAGATGTACTTTTTGTATTTTCTTAACATGTAACTTGCTTTTCTATTCCTTCTTTTGAGGATTCTCTCTCTCTCTCTCTCTCTCTCTCTCTCTCTCTCTCTCTCTCTCTCTCTCTCTCTCTCTCTCTCCGTGTATGCTAATTTATTGATTTATTTATCGAATAATAGCGAGGGAGAGAAGAACTAACTGGCTGTTTTTCCACATCCATATATTTCCTTCAGTTTTCTTCATTGTCTTTTCCTTCTATCTTTGTTTGTTGAATTTTACCAGAATCTTAGAAAATTAGAGTTTAATCCTGCTTACTTATATGTTGTTGAAACATTCTCCTGAAAACATGCCGCGGGTATCTGGGTCGTGGATGTGCATGGAATATGTTTTCCTGTAAGGGCCGATTACTTGAGCAGTTTGCGATTTTTAGATGTTCTAGTTTCCATCGTGTCCCGGTAATGTAAATGGCTAGTTTTACTTTATATTTTTTGCTCACATTCCGTGATTTTCTAAAAGTGTTTCCACTTTTTTAAAGGGGGAAGTATTATCACGGAATTGTGTGTAGGAAAATGTCTATGCATTATATATGAACGCAAAAGGTAGACCGGTCTCGTTTCCACGTAAAGCGTTACCCGGGGTGGTTTATTTTTAACCTTGGCGATTTAGAAATAATAATTTATGTTCGCAATTGATTTTTGTTTCGTTATCATCGAAGCAAATTGATAATATAGAAACACGACGACGACCAAAATGAAGATAAATCAACAGTGATTAATATTAGGACCAACATATATAATATAGAGTGTAATCGGCCTGCCCGTTTTTGTCTCCCTAGAGAGTTATCTGCCTGTATGTCTTTATCTCCCTAGAGTGCAATCCGCCTGCATGTCTTTGTCTCCCTAGAGTGTAATCCACATACCTGTTTTTGTCTCCCTAGTGTAATCTGCCTGTCTTTTTCTCCCTGCAGAATAATACGTCTGCCATCTTTGTCTCCCTACAGGGTAAACCGCCTGCCTGTCTTTGTCTCTCTACAGTATAATACGCCTGCCTGTCTTTGTCTCCCTAGTGTCATTCACCAGCTTGTTTTTGTCTCCCTATAGTGTAATCCACCTGCTTGTGTTTGTGTCCATACAGTGTAATCCACCTGCCTGTCTCTATCTCCCTATAGTGTAATCCGCCTGCCTGTTTATAACTCCCTGCGGTGCAATCCGCCTGCCATCTTTGTCTCCCTGTGGTGTAATCCGCCAACCTGTCTTAGTCCTTCTTCTTATTCTCCGTCTTCTTCCGTGAGTAATTTTTTCTATGAGTACGAAGGAAAGCAAATTTGGTAACAAGGACAACACCAACGCCAATGAAGAAAAGAGAAGAAGAAACAAAAATAATCAGTAATGAATCCTGACCTAGCCATCAAGAGTGCATCAATCGTCTACCATCACCTTCAGTACTACCTCCACTAATGAAGAAGATGGAGAACGAGGAAGAAGACTGGAAGTAATAATAATAATAATAATAATAATAATAATAATAATAATAATAATAATAATAAATTAGAGGCACGCCATGAAAAAATATCCGCTTTTGAGAATAACGACTGATTTAAACTGAAAGCATTTTGAAGTAGTGTTACCCTATCTTCACCTTACCCATGGAGAGTTATTCAAGTGTCAGAGCCCCAAATTCATGACCTATAGTATCTTAGTATGTACCTCCTGCTATGACTCCACGTACAAAAATTAAAATAAAATTACTTTTATACTATCTATAATACTTCCTTACATTCACATTTTGCGAGTCTTTTAAATAGACTCCATTGTCCAGAATGCTCCCACACTCACCCAACAAACAAGTTTACATGTAGGGTGAGAGCGCATGATTCAGACACAACGTTCAAAAACTTCTTCGCCTCTACATACATGTTGTTGGTACTTTATTGACGTAAAGCATTGGATAATCAACTCACATATCTTATAAATGATTCCACTGAATGCAATATGATCTTACCGTAGTATTCAGCCAATATGTTAACCATACTTTATGAAAAATTGTTGCGAATTTCAGTAACAGTGCCGTAGCAAATTATTTAAATCATCTTCATCTATCACCCTTTGTAAGTCTTTAAAGATTAAGATTAATGTTACTCACAAGTACTATAAAAGATCTTGAATATTAATCAACATAGAAAGTGGCAGAGATGTACTTTTGAGCATATAATCTTGTCCAGATGCTGTGTTGGGGGGAGAGGGTGGCGAGGGAGGGAGGAGGGAGACTGAGATTTTCTGAAATTTAGAAAATTTACAGCAAATCTACATCACAGTAGGGTGTCACTAACTGAGTTCAAAAGACGTAACATGAAAAATGTTTTTGCAGTTACAAAGATATCTAAAACATTCAATTTGATATCCATAATGACATTGTTTAGCGATAGCCTATTTTTTTCTACCTTTGGACCCCTGTCGTTCGACCCCAGGGGTAATTTTAAGGACAAAATCCAATCGATGCATAAATACTCTCAAGCCTTTTGATTTGACACACATGATGACATGTCATGCTAATGTCCTATATTTTCACAACCATTGACCCCTTTTGCCTCCCTACGTATCAGAGATTATGGGATTGACAGTGAACATCACTCTACCTGCATACTATATCTGAAATAGCATAAGAACTGCGTCAAAATGAAAACGAAAACATAATCAAGAGAGAAGATAAGCCATTTTTATGAATTTTTTACCTTCAATTTTGCCTTGGGGGCCCCTGGGATCAGAACGAATTCCGAAACCTTACAACCAATAGGGAAATTATTATTATTATTATTATTATTATTATTATTATTATTATTATTATTATTATAGCAACAGCATGACAACATTAGCGATTTTACTCAGTTATGTACTGATACCAGTAAAATATTAAATCGTAATGCAAAATAGAAAGGTATAAAAAAAAAATCAGTTGCGTTCACGGAAGCGCTATTTTAACCTTTTACCTTTGTAAGCACAGGTATGTTTCTAACCTGACGGACCATTGCTGTGCCTTTGAATCTCTTGCCCAACCGACCACTGGAAACTTCATTTGCATATAAAAAGGAACGGGTGATATTTGGAACATTTTTAGGGTTTTCACTTCCTGAGTAATAGTATGCCTGATGACATACATTGTCTGAGCGAAACACATATACTTGATTACAGAGTACAAAATATATACTTGATCATGGCATCCAAAAAGTATAAATAAATATATTAAAAGTACATCTGAAAATTAAATCTTACAAAATAACAAAAACTTTAAAAGTGTAAATACTCAATGGAAAATTTAGAATAACAATAAGGACAAGGTTAGTCAGAGGAAGGAATAAGTTATATATAGATGGACAATAAAATTATCACTATATCCGATATGAGAGAGAGAGAGAGAGAGAGAGAGAGAGAGAGAGAGAGAGAGAGAGAGAGAGAGAGAGAGTAAAAAGTTCCTGGTTTCGGTTTAATGATGAGCGAACTTTACACTTACGTATTGCATGGTCGGAGTCTTGCCAAAAACATGTCCTTTCTTGACTAGATAACTTGCCTCTAACTGCAAATACGTAGAACTAATTTTAATAGAGATGGGGAAAATAGTGATACTTATCTCTTTTTTCGTTTAAGATTAGAAGTGCTTTCGACCAATTTACATGTAGCTAAATATTAATGCAAACTCAAATGTCTCAAGGTCACAAATAATATAAATGCATGTATTCGGGATCATCCTGCCCAATGTTAATCCGAGTAAAAACACGGTATTCAGGCTGCTTATATAAAGTTCAATATCCATTCCATGATATCGGCCCACCTGCAAAATTTTAGCATCGGCTCAGTGGTCAGCGTGTCCAATTCATGCCCAGAATGGTGCTGGTGAGAAGAATTATATAGGATCAGTCTGAGTCGCCTGCAGTGGTGTGCCCAGGGCAAGGCACTTTGCTCAGCGTGCCTCGGTACGATGTAACCCTAATGAGTTGATGTGCCATAAAGCACAAAAAAAAAAAATAATAAATAAACCACCTGCAAAATTGTTACTCAATGAATGCATTGCTAGTGTCAGACTATGTTCCTATACATAATTTATAAAATAATAATTTTCTATTTGAAGCTTGTGAACTTATTTCTTAATTGATTTTAATGCCAAATATATACCGTCTTTCTAAAGTTGCTTAATCTGTTTATTTATGTCTGAAATGTAAATATATCACTCGAGAGAATGTGTAAGATAGTACAGGTGTATTAGTGACATTAAACACTGCAGCAAAAAGTAATGTCAGAGTTATTATCGGGGTAGTTGCTTCAACGCTATAAGATGATCTGAGTCGTCTTGTTAAAAAGTCACTCAAAAGATAATCTAAATATTATTTTGCTAAAATACCAGACTTTGGGAAAAATATATTTGTTATTAAAATGAGTATATGATCACCAAATGAGAGCTCCCGGATAGGGATAACTGAACAGGAATGCGAAATACATTCAAGCATGCCGTGTATACAACTCTTTTTAAAAAGTGTGAACATATAATAAACAATGTTCTAGAAAAAGGGTAAACTGGGTTGATTGGATAACAAATACAAAGATTGTCAATTGTCCTAAACAAACTTGAAATTTGAATTATTTAGATAAAAATACCCAATGCGATAAAACGTCGTCGATTCCTTTGAAAGACGCCTAATATCTCATAGGCAGGCTGTGCAAGTTGGAGTTATATCTTTACCAGACCACGGGCACATAGTCCGCCAAAGCATGTAGCAAATATGGATGCAATTAGTTGACATACATTTCTCTATTAACTTGATCACTTTATATTTACGATTGAGAGTTAAGATTCGCTCACAGTGACGTTTTCCGACTATAGATAATTATTTTCTCTTTCATGATAAAATCTGCATGCATATAAGACTATACATCAAGTTCAGATATCAGCTATTTATATGTCCGGAGGGCTAGTATAGTGGCGGTATACAGTTCTTGAACTACAGAAAAGTGAAGACGCTTGTAGAAAAAAACTGATCTTGACTAGGTCATCACAACCTCAGGCACGTATTGACACCTGGATCATACAGGTCACCTAAGGAGTGAAAAGCAAGTGTGTTACCACAATACCAATGAAGTCTAGCATAATAAGGACACCAGAGGACTGATCGGAATATCGGCATTCTCATATCCCTCAAAAATACCTTAAATCTTTTTATTTTTGTGTGAAATGTACATATCTCAGTCGGAAAATCGTGTAAAATATTACAGGTATTTTGGAGAGGGTAGACACAACTGTGCAAGAGGAAATGAATGTCATGTATATTATCCGGTCAGTTTCTTCTATACAGTCACAATACGCAAAATATGACCTGTTTTTAAGACAAATCACATTACGTGACTAAACCGAGAATCTGAAACTAGTGGGTCCCTAAAATAACTATGTAATTCTATTCAACCACTTGCATTCCAATGCGGTGATTTGAATCATCTTCTTGGCAGGTGACTCAAAAGATAACATAAATATTTTTTTTTCTAAAATCCCAGACTGTGGAAAAACTATATTCGTTATTAAAATGAGTGCATGATCTGTGTGTTACCGAAAAATAGCAACTTGTTACAAATGAATTCGACAGGAATGCGAAATAGTTTCAAGCATGCCGTGTATAAAACTCTTATAAGAACTGTGCAAATGTAATGAAAAGGTTCTACAGAAAGGGTAAACAGGGTAGATGGGACACAAAGTACCGATATTATCAATTGTTCCAAAGAAACTTAAGATTTGAATTATTTAGAGAACAAAGTCCGTTGCACATTGGGCAAAATATTAACTCCATATATAAGATGTCATCGATTTTTATCAATGACACCAAATATCTGGGCAGATTGGAGTTCTACCTTTGCCAAACCATGGAGACAGATTTCACCAGAGCGTGTGGTAAATATGGAGGTGATTAGTTGGCATACATTTCTCTATTAACTTGAACACCTTTAATTTATTACTGAAAGTTAAGAGCCCGCTCATAATGATATTTGGCCGACTACAGACGAAATGTCTTCTCTTTCATGACATAATCTGAATGCACATAAGACTGCACATCAAGTTCAAACATCAACTATTTACATCTCCCTACGGCTGGTATAGTGGCGCGATATTGTTCTTGAACTAGAAAAAACTGATGAAGCCTGGAGAAACAACTGGGCCATCACAATATTCGTCGCGTATTGACACCTGGATCATGCAGGAAACACCAGGAGTGAAAAGCACGTATGTTACCCCAGAATTGAGTCTAACATAATACAAGGAAACCAGATGATCTACATCTATATATTCTCTCTCATATCCTTAAAAAAGACTTTGAATCAACGTATATGCACATGTTATGACGGAAAAGCGTGAATACTTAACGGCATTAAGACTAAGGAGTCTATAAAGGTTAAATAAATCGAAGTCACCGGGGCTATAGTTGGAAAGGTCAACCGAGGGCGTGACCTCATTACTAAGTTTTTTAACCCACTGCATAACGTTGTTGTAGCACTCCGCGATCCATGACCTGCAGTCACCAGGTTGGTTGCCCACTATATCCGCAGGCAGGGCCCGGCGGACCCGCGCCAGCGCCACAGTTTCTTCTAGCCGTCCACAACAAAACACGTTGCAGTAATCAGTGCGTAAGGCTCAATGTTTTGCCGGTGCAGTTATCGGATTACATCATCAGACTCTTCGCTGGTGATACAGATCGCATTTTTAACCGCCTCGTCGCCTATGACATGGAGAACGTCGTCAGCCGTATCAAGGAAAAAACCGTCTCTTACTTGCAAGTGGAACGGGGCCACTTGTCCAAACTTTGCCACTTGTCCAAACTTTGGTTTAAGTCGTGTGGGGTGGGGTCTTGGTCAGGGAGTGCTTTTTGGGGTAGAGCTGTTCTGAGCTGTTCTAAACTCTTAACGTCCTTACTGACCACCCAGAATTGAGAGCTGTGCAACGGAGTCGCAAAGACACTTTTGTAGTGTGTCAGGCCGTTTTGACTCGAAACGGACAACGACATTACCGTGAATGTCAGTTGCAATGTCAAGAAAGCGACACTTTCAAAGTCACACCCTGCGTCACCCCATCACATTTCCCAGGGCGCGATGGAAGCTAGAATATGTTGGGTGGAACGAGCGATCTTTCACAGACCTTCGTATATTTGCAAGTTTTTTCCTTCCCTGGGCTCTTTTCTAACGGTACTTTGCATATCTCGAGGAGGGTGTTGAGCAAATATCGACCCGGACGGATGTCAGGACTGTGCCATATCGGGTCTGAGTTTTCAACCCACTCGCAGAACATGTCCGGCTTTTCATTTCCACCTTTGCAAAGCGAGTTTGCTGCCAGTCGAGTGAATATGTTTGTTGGCCGTCCTTTTTTGTTATAGATGCGTAGATCTCTGGCTCGAGACTACCTCGGCTTTCCAATCAGTTCATCTCCCCAACGTGCTAAATAGCTCAGTGACAATCCTTGCATTACTAGCAGTAGGCTCCCGTAGTGCCTCGCGAAAGTGCTCTGCGTCCTGCTTTGATAAAACCACATCACTTTTGCGGAAACTTGGTGCTCTCCAGGTCCATTTGTTTTTTGTCCCTGAGACTAATCCCAAATTCTATAGTGTATAAAACGATTTCGACGACATGAGAGCTGTCATCTTACTGTGCAATCTCTTTGTAGATTTCATCAAAGTAGTCGTCCATGGAGTCTCTCTGCTTACTTCGTTGCTCAGCCAGAGTTTTGTGTGCTCCATTTGTCTAATTGGCGCCTGTTTTTATCTCTTTGCGGCACTTTATTAATTCCTCACCATTTGCAATAATATGGCTGCGATCGACTTGCAATCATTTTTCTTGCTTCGCACTTTCTTTCAGAACTGAAACGCACTCAGAAATCCTTTGTTGGCTCCTCTCATATTCTAAAATTTCCCAAAATTCTTGAAAGGCGATGTTTGAGTATATTTTCGGTTGAGTAATCATAAACTCATAATTAGTGCCCAAGTTAATGATAAAAAAGCCTACAAGATTATCTGTATGAGCGAAATTCGAACGCACATAAATTGGTTATCGTCGATCTTTCCTAGAAGCTCGCATGCTTCATTGCTTACCTCCAAAGTCACATCTCCTTTATTTTCCTCTCTGAGTTTGATATACGACATATTGTAATCGCGCTCTATCGAGTCGATTAGCACTCCAAAACTAAGGTTGCTAGCTATATTACATCCTCCATGTAAACGTATTTTTGTCCCAACTGGAATGTTGGGGTATACACTAGCGTTGATATTTATTTAAATGGGGTATGTTAATGGGCGTAGTTCTATTGCTCTCACTAGCAAATAATGTATTGCATTAAATGTGTGTATATATATTTTGTTGTTGTTGTTCATGATGATGGTAATGATTTACCTGATTGCAAAAACCTGGCGAGAATAATCCTTCGAGTAATATTGAAAACAAAAGGTACAGGTATATAAGAGCATTATTAAAATTTAAGGTATGCAAATTGAAATTAAGTAAATTGTTCTAAAATTAAATTTAGGGTATACAAATTTAAATGAAGTAAATTCTTCTAAAATTGAAATTTAGGGTATACAAATTGAAATGAAGTAAATTCTTCTAAAATTTAAATTGAGGGTATACAAATTGAAATAAGTAAATTGTTCTAAACTTGAAGTTTAGGGTATACAAATTGAATGAAGTAAATTCTTCTAAAATTAAATTTTAGGGTATACAAATTGAAAAAAAAGCAAATTCTTCTAAAATTGAACATGAGGGTACACAAATTGAAATGAAGTAAATTCTTCTAAAATTGAAATTTAATTTATACAAATTGAAATTAAGTAAATTATTCTAAAGTTACATTTTGGTTATTCAAATTGAAATGAAGTAAATTCTTCTAAATTTGAAATTTATGATATTCAAATTAAAATGAAGTACATTGTTCTAAATTTGAAATTTAGGGTATACAAATTGAAATGAAGTAAATTGTTCAAAAATTGAAATTTAAGGTATACAAATTAAAATGAAGTAAATAGTTCTAAACTTGAAATTTAGGGTATACAGATTGAAATGAAGTAACTTCTTCTAAAACTGAAGTTTAGGGTACACAAATTGAAATGAAGTAAATTCATCTAAAATTTAAAATGAGGGTATACAAATTGAAATAAGTAAATTCTTCTAAAATTGAAGTGTGCAGGAGATTTGTGCTGTCTACTTTTTCCCACACTCTTGGTAATATCTAATGCAATTTCTAAGAATGGCACAAACGTAGCTTTTCTTGAAATTGAAGATACTGACGATGATACGATTTGTGCGAGCAAGGAAAAAAGAAAACTTGCTTTATATACAATGCTTGGATTACATCTCAATACACTTAATAAAGCATATTTGCTATTTAACCTCGGTAATTTAAACTTGTTGTGTATGTATGTTTTATTCCTCTTCTTCTTGCACCGGAGTGCAATAAACCCGGCGCCAATAACCGTTTGAGTATTACTGAGACATATATATATATATATATATATATATATATATATATATATATATATATATATATATATATATATATATATATATATATATAGAGAGAGAGAGAGAGAGAGAGAGAGAGAGAGAGAGAGAGAGAGTAAACATTTAGAGTAGGCAATTTAAAATTGTAAACACATTTCTCTAACTTCAAAATAAATGAAGTAGATAAAACTACAACTCCCAAGTAATTTTATAAGGCGTTCTCGGTGTTCACTAATAATGAGAGATGTTAGTATTCGCACATTCAAGAATATATGAATTGTGCACGTACAGTCGTCGTTATCTTCTAACCATCACTCAAGATAATTTCACGTACTTTAAAGAGAGATACGAAGAAGAAGAAGAGAAGAGAAGAAAAAGGAAGAAGGACAAGATTTGTTTGTTCAGCCGAATGAAAACAGTGCAATCAGCCGGTTGAATTTGCTGTAAAATGATATCTTTCTGGACCATAAAATATAGCTACTAACTTTGTTTATCATTATACCTCACGGCATATTCAGGTAGGAATACCTGGTACATAATCATTGTGTCTGAACTTTGCCGATACCCCGAGTCATAAAGTTGGGACATGGCAACATTACTGATGGGAAATATGATATTTAATGGTAGTATATCAATGTAAACCATCTGAATAAATGCCTGCCTTATTTATGTTCGAGAAATAGGATGCTAGGTCTGCATTCCTCATCTGGCATTACGACACGCAGGTTTCAAAATGTCCATAGTCAAAGTGGTATGTGACAGAACATATCATATATTCCGGTAACTTTATAAACTATGGAAAAAGACGAAGAATCCCTTAATAACAGCGTGCAATTATGAGTAATGTAAAGTGTAACTCCTGAACAACAGGCTGTAGTTAAGTAGTAATGTAAAGTACAACCCCAGAACAGTAGCATGTAGTTACGAGTAATATAAAGTACCACTTCTGAGCAGCGGCATGTAATTACGAGTAATGTAATGTAAAAACGCTGAACAACGGCATGTAGTTACGAGTAATATTAAGTACAACACTCAAATAACAGAATGTAGTTACGAGTAATGTAAAGTACAACCCTGAACAACGTTATGTGGTTATGAATATTGTAAAGTACAACACCTGAACAACGGTATGTAGTATTGAGTGATGTCCTACACAACACTGAACAACGGCATGTAGTTATGAGTAATGTTAAGTACAGCACCTGAACAACATAATATAGTTATGAGTAATGTAAAGTACAACCTCTGAACAACGGCATGTGGTTACGAGTAATGTAAAGTACAACTTCTGAACAACGATTTGTAGCTATTAGTAATGCAAAGTACAACTCCTGAACAACGGTATGTAGTTATGAGTAATGTAATGCACAAACCCTGAACAACAGCATGTAGCTATGAGTAATGTAACTATATTTATAACAAGAGCTGCAACTGTAATGGAACACCATAATTTTATGGAAAATATGCCCTAATTAAGACACACAATACATTCAAAGGGAGAGAACAATATGTAGAAATAGACTAATTAGTTGTTGGTATTATAGAATTACCCGTGATTTTAGCATTTTATTACCACTATGGAAACAACTGGTCATTTTCTTTAAAGAAACTAACACTAAACTATCCTCAATATCCACCATGATCCGGTCAAATATAGTTCTCTACATTCAGTGGTTTATTCTTAATATCCACGACCATCCTGTCATATAATTTATAAATGTTACATTCAATGGTTTGTATTTATGGAGTCATAAACGAGGATTCTGTTTTCTCTTAAACTTTCTAACGTACGTACAATGGTTAAGGCAACAGTGAGTTATACATGACGGTGCATGTATGGACCATTTCGTATGTACATACAATGGCCAAGGCAGCAGAGAGTTATAAATGATGGTACATGTGTGGCATGTGTATATCTCACATTAGCGTACATTAGAGAGCATGGACCATTTCGTATGTACATAGAAGGGCTCGGAAAGCAGAGTGTTATACATGATGGTGCATGTGTGGCACGCGTATACCTCTCATTAGAGTACATTAGAGACACACTGCGAAGTAAACGCTTTCAAAATATGACACACATATGCCTTGAATTAGCATCAGAATTAGGCTAATATCAATACTCCAGCATAATTTATAACGAATATATATAATATTGCATAAGTATTGTCAAAGACGGTGATGGATGCACATACACAGTTTAAACACATAATAATGACGAAGATGATCAAGGTTAATGTATTGCAAACCATATTTTATGCATCACGGGAAGACCTCATTGGTTACATTTTCACTTTGAAAAAATGTAAAACATTAATCTGCTTTCTGAACAGGTCATTTTTTCAATACCAATCCGACTTTATTAAGTATATTGCTTGAACAAACGCATTTTTGGGCTTACCAAATAAAGAGTGCTGTCTTGTGTAACCTTTGCTAGATCTATGTAAATTTGAATGAACAGTACAACTTTTACCATAATAGCATATATAACTGGAGAGTAGTGAAATTGATGATGATTTCCGATCACTTTATAATTTATGAGGAAGGATTTTGCGTTTGTCAAAAAAGTAAAGTGTTTGGATATCGTCACCCATTTCACTAGTTTAAGTTGTTTTAGTCAAATCACTTTGCAGTCACTCAAGAAAATAGCTAAGAATGATTGCAGACATATTATAGTTTAAGTAAGATTTAGTTGACGTATCACAAGTTGTGGAAATTAACTAATGCACTTAAGATTTAAGAAATTACCAAGTATTGCAGCTTACCTTCTCATGCAACTCAGTTTATTGTATTGGGATTGGTGTGTTAACTTAAACCTACTACACGGAAACTGGTTATTTCACATAAAAACCATTACAAATTTGTTATAATTACACTTTAAAATTTGACATTCACGAATCTATACAACAAATATAGAGGGCAGCTTTGTATGAAATTTGGCAAAACCAACTAAACCCGGCAGTAGTGATTTCAACAACATTCATAACTTTATTAATAAATAGAGAGAACAGAATGGTATGAGATATGCCAAAAATAAACTCGGTAGTGTTAATGGCTACAACAGGTTGTGGAATATCTTATTGATATTTAATAAATCAAAGAATACAAATGTTAGTCAAATCAGTCTATTGGTTTAATGTCTACGTTAAAGTAAGACAATTGTTATCTGGATGTGCACCTCAATTACCTGACGAACACGCTTTTTATGCAACCAGCAACTGATGGAATTTAACATAATCTGTAATACTTTTAACGCCTACTAATCATGGGCGCATGCGCATTGATTACAACAAAACACCTTATTGATAACGGAATGATTGAGAGAGAATTTAGTAGAAAAATTTGGACTTGATGAAGATGTTCCTAATCAAATAAGGAAGTCATTCAGTACAAAGATTACGTGGGAGGAGGTAAGCTAAATATTGGACTTAATTCACAGTAAATGAAATCAATCCAAAGGCAACAAAGGAAGAAGAAGGTTTAGTAGGTTGCATTCATTATTTCTTCAATATAGCAGCTTGGTTTACATGCTAAATTTAGTTTACATATAGCAATGGATTAACAGAAGAGGGAGTATCACAATTAAAACAGTGCATAAGTTGTTTTATTAAACGTATTTTAGGTGCACAGGTTCAAACAAAGCAGACATTACATAGTATGTTTTTAATGTTCATGACACTGTTAAACGTTATCTGATATATCATTTACAGGAGAACAATGTTGTGACTCAAATAAACACCTCACAGCATGATTTCAACGGTGTAAGATTCAAATGTTAGACTCGTTTATGCCTTTGGTAGTGATGGCAAGTTTGTATGGTGGAGTCATATGGTGATGAAAGTGAATGGCATTTTTGGTTGCAACAAGAACTTGAAAAAGTTATTTAAAGTCTGTCAACTATAACTTACGCTGTTATAAATACCGATTTGGCAAAGCATATGATCCCAGGAGCCGAAAAAGTCGGCAAAGATTCGTTAAACGATGGAGAATGGATTAGTTGAAAATAACGTGGGTAACAGCTTTTTAGACAAGAAGTAAAATACGATGACAGTCCATTAATTGCAATTACATATAGTTTAAACGATACGGCTCATAAATATTCAGTTATAATCACGATAATAGTACATAAGCTAGTCTAATTACATTATACAATAGTAATTTTTTGCATCCATTCTAGTGCATTATTTCAGCATCAGTTTAAAAAATACACAATCAGCTAAAATATAACACAACATGTTCAGGTTGTTTTTTGTTTTGATTTGTGTTTTTCTTTTTCAGGTTTAAGCCAGATTATTGCTGTACCCACAATAATTCGAGCTAATGACTTCAATTACTTTTGGAACAGCTCAAGCAAATAATTGGTAATATTTTTTATGTTTTGCTCCACTTCGTATGCAAAACATTTTCTGCTACCTATTCCTGCACTACTACAACAGGCAATTTAGTCCACCACATTCTACTTAACATTTATTGATACTTACAACAGACAGAGCAACCCCTGGTATAATCATAACTATAGCTGTAATGAGCCGTCCCAGACTTAAAGGTCGTATCAGGCTGATGACATAATTGCCTACACGATGATGTAAAATATGGCGTCATTACTTTTAAGTTTAATTACATTTGTTTGAATAATTAAAAGTAGTGAAAACAAAGAGTAAAATAAATTAATATTAAATTTGACAAGCATAACTTCATCAATTTATTTGATTGATAAATGACAATGAAAAGACAACACACTTGATATTTTACATTCAAAAAGAACATTATGTTTGGCATGGCGCAAATAATTGTGCAATTTTTGTACCTTTCTCATTTAAAAATCTTGTAAACTGTTCACCTAATGATAGTGTTTTTCTAATGTTCTAACTTTTAGTTATTTATGTTTTCAATATTGTCTCTCATGTTTCTATCCAACTATGTTAATGGTCCAATTAATTGCACTCTTTTCAATTTAACACATCCCATTTTGTGCAATTTATGTTTAAGTATTTTTTCTTTTTACTAATGTCTTGAGTTTTAAGTCTACACAAACACATATTGTTTTTCTTGAAGCGAATTTTCAAAACTCAACTTGCTGCAAATAGAACTTCTCCACTTTGAATCAGTATGTCGAAATCACCCAACAGAGTCTCGTCTGTTCTTACATGTTCATAGCATACTTCATTTGTTTACTGTCTTTATCTCTATATGCTGACGAACTTGTATTCTTCGTCTTTATACAACAGTAACTTATACTGGATATCTTTTTTTTCGTTTTTCAATGTCTCTTCTCAGTCTATATAATATCTCCTGAAATTTATCAGTAATGGCAAAAGTGCGGACCAAGTCAGCTCTTATATCTGCAGAGTATCCAACTCTTTGACCTCAAGTTTCTTTTGAAGCGGAAATATAGAAACGAATATTGCGCGAATATGGAAGTTATGACTGTTATTGTAGCTGTTTAACACATTTCACATATTGTTTGGTTATATCCAGATCTATCTTGTATTATGCTTGCAGATACAATTATTTCATTTTTGTTCCTCTGTGATTTGTACTTTATTTTCATCTGTGTCACGAAAGCAAAATGTGTTATCCTCAATCATAAAATCATTTCTCATTAACTTATATATATTTTTAAACCATTTGTAGTTTTATTTTCAAAATCCTGAATTATTTCTTGAAGATTTTGTAGCTGGAATCCAGGTATTTTTCTTACAATAGTTATCGGCAACATATTATATTTTATTAGCACGTATCTGGTCTTGTGTTTGCTGCACATCATCATAATTGTCTTCACAGAAAACAGGATATTCAAATGTATGGACAAAATCTTCTACAATATATTTTGTCATTTTCACGTTGTTTCAAAAGATTAAAAACAATTCGAAAAAGATCTATGTTCAAAGGAAGAAAATATTAGCGGATGTATATATAGAAGACCAAAATTAAAACTTTTCTGAGCGCTTGACCAGTCCAGTCATTTTTCAGATGTCGCAATCCTACCAGTAATATCTTTCATGAGTACATTTATACTCTTTGATAATTTGAATGAATTGCTGACAGAGGTAGAAGAAGAATACAAAACATCAAACTGTCTAAAATGCTACACTTGGATTTTATCATTAAACATGGATTAACCTTTGTCAGCATTAAACAAGAGCTTGATAACATTGACACAAATCAATTTTAAAAATCAAGAGAAGATACAGAAAACTCAGAATGTAATGTCAAGTAAACATAGATGTGTCAAGGGTATTATGTTTGTGAAACAATTGTTAGTGTTGGAATATTTATTTCAATAACAGCACTTGCAACTATAAAACATGCAATATTGTGTTTCAAGAAGACAATGAGAAGAAGAAGAAAATGATAGAGAATGAAACATATCATCTTGAACCTCCTCAATGATACAATATTTCATTTTTAGACCTGTTTTCACAAGTCTTCATGCATCTAGTCTTCGTTCTGTACGACCATTTCATCTGCTTTTAAGTCAAAACATGTGCATGGAATAAAGTATCTATGCATAAATCAATAACTGTGAGATCATTTTTAAAATTAGGAAAATCTTTCACACAGACACACACGCACACACACACATATGCTCTCTGTAAATGTAGATATCATGAAATGTCACACGAATTTCGTGCAAAATGTACATATTTTCTTCACCCCATGACATTATACTCAGTCTACCGAATTCTATTTTAAGACACTAACAAGCACACAGTATCAAAATAGTATCATTACATAAGTGCAACTACAGTTTATGAATACAATCTTTTATCATTCAAAAGGTGAACGATAAAGTTAAATTACCAAGAAACTGTTGTATGCCTGTTTATTATCTCCCTTTGCATGGTAACAGTTATTCCGCTTTATTATACAGTACTAGTAAAACCGTGTGTGCAAGAAAACTATCCGTGTTGTTACAAATATTTTTTCTAATCATTAAAGCCTTAAAATATGACCCATAGTTGCTATCGTTGTTATTTTACCTATGTAAGTGCAAGTCATGAAGTAGTTCAAATAGCTTTAAGTAGAGAAATGGGTTATGTTACCAAGACAATCTGTTCACAAAGTTTCATATTTTTCAGGGCGCCAAGCCTTAGTTATAAAGTACTTATATTAGTTTGATAAGTAACCATATATCAAGACCCATTTCACTACTAGCGAAACCTTTTTTGTAGCAATGATTGTCAGAGCACTACCATTTCACCATTCCGTTACACCTTAGTTGATGCATCATTTTCTAAGATTACGTACCTTTCTTGCGCTGTTATACAGTGTTCTCTCTCTCTCTCATTTTTGTCTTTCGCATGAGTATAATTGCAACGGATTACATCGAGTATCTTTTGTTTCGCATTTGATTTCCAACGTAAGTCACCTCTGATAACAGTTGTTATATACATGTAAGAAAGATATCTCAATAGCTTCTTCATGTTTATTATTATATCACTTTCATTGTAATATAGGTCGAATTTATCCGATTATCTTTTTTTAGCATATCATTAGAATCATAATGTCTAGTTCCATTTCCTTAGAATTCTTTATTTTATTTTAAGTAGGGAAATGTTTTCGAATTCGACAACAAAATAAAAATCTAAGAATATAATATTATATTGTCACAGTAACAACAAAAACATTACCCGGTTATGTTGCAATATAATTTTTAGTGGTTATTTGTAAAAGACAGCATAGGTTATGTGGAATTTTCCGAAATAGTTTCATTTGCATGAAATGACTTGAATTTTAACTCCATGTGGCCTGTCCGAATTGCATCTGTTCGCTTTGTCATCCTACACAAAGCCAAGGGACTGAATTGAATAAACATTGTATTTCCAGTGTAGACGACAATACTTCTTCTTGCTGAATGCAAGTAACATTCTGCAACTTTCAATACATCTCTAGGAAAATTAAGAGAAAACTTAATAATAATTTACTTAAAATGTGTGTGTTTGTGTGTGTTTTGGGTGTGTTTATTAAAGTAGAAATAATTGCAGACGTATCTCATGTGGAGAGACATACAAATCACTTCAACTCACATCTGGGATAGAAAAAATAAATAAATAGCCGACTTTCTGAAGTGACTGACCAATTTTGAACATGATAATTCTGTCTGGGATTCCCTTTGCAGTAACACACATTCAGTAATGCGTTTTAAATTCCGATTTTGCGTAACCTTTACGCTATCAAAGAATGTCAGATGTTTTAAGTCCTTTGTAGATCTTCGAAGTTTTGCAAACCTCTTTTGTTTGCGAATGACATTATTTGATCACTTCAAGCTTCAAACATGCCACTGTAATCAATTCAGTGAATAAGGCTAATCCAGATGCATTTTCTCCTTTCTCCTCTCGAATAATTTTGATTCCCTGAAAGTGACTCGGAGTTAATTGTAGTGAAACTTCCGAAGTTGGTAAGCTTTTAGCATGAGGAATATCCGACTAGATGTTCGGAGGAAAGATTCTTAAAAAACGATAGGTATTGGAAATAACACTCGACGACTTTACAACAATCAATGAAATAAAATCACTTTTAATTTGTAATGTTATTCCTGCAACATTGTAATAGAAAAAGAAAGAAATAATTGGTTTCAATAGTCTGAAACTATCGCTTACGTGATGTTAGTGATGACAATTCATCTAGTCATTGTGACGCTAGTGATGTTATTATGACGTAATAACTACCACGGGCTTGAGGGCAGTTCAAAATGATAACTATTTACATCTGAGTTTTGTTTTCTTTCTAGCATGCGATGGAAAAGGTCAGGGACATTGCGATTGCCATAAACCCTTTACCCTACTCCTCTTCCCATTCTACAAACCCATCACCCAAGCCCTCTTTCCCTCCTATAATCGAATCACCCCACCCTTCTAATTTCATACAAAACCATCACCCCACACCTATTTTCTTCTACAAACCCATCAGTCTACACTTCTAATTTCCTTTTTTACCTGCAGCGTGGTCAAGTGTTTAAATGTTAGGTTTTATCTTCAAAGCACCGTTTTATTACGCATAAGCGATCTCAAAAGCAAATTCCAAATATGACCATTAAAAACTGTTACGTGGAGAATCATAGACAATTTATTGGCAATGAGAATATAAGGTGGTGATCATGCCACACAAATGTACAATGTAAGTTCTCTGAGATTGTTTTATGAGTCCACACTATATTTAGTTGTTGTAGCATTGTTGAATCTGGACATCAAATGAAGCAACGAGAAATTGTTGCTGACTCAATAAATATGCCCTATTTCACAAGTTTCAAAGAGTTGTATTGACCTGCGAGAAAGCATCAATCCTTTCTTATTACAAATATTCATACTCAACTTAATTTAAACGTATACCCATGAAGAGATTACATTCATTTTTGTACCGCCCAAACAAGATGTTGACTTTCTCTTTTTAGCCCACGAACTCAGTGTGCAGCAAAACGAACCCGAGGAAGTGATGTACATTTTCTGTCTGTCTCTGTTTGTCGGTCTGTCTGTCTCTCTCTCTCTGTGTGACACACACTCACTCACACATCCACACCATTAAACTAACAGATTAAATGAATGGGCAGCAGTCACAGACGCACACACCCACAGAGTAAACAAAGATAAGCATTTTTAGGTTTGGTACTAAAATAATTGAAAACAAACTTTTTGTTATACCTATGCTAGCAGTTTTCAGGAAGGCTTTCTTAGTTTATAATTACAACGTGTTAAATAATTTCTATTTATTTCTCGGTCTAAACTCTGTTCTTTTGTACCCTGCGCTTATCGTAGGAAAATATGAATATTTCTACCGGATTTATACATCCATCCGTCTGTCCTTCCGACTAAGTAAATGTTTTTTTGTCATTGCATTCAAAACTAAGCATTGAATGTGCTTGCATCATAAAACACTCTTAATATTTTCAAGTAAGAGCGTTCTGACACTTTTCCTGAATGTCCTGTTATTATGTCCTATTTACATGCAATCCTGTTAAATTGTTTTTACGGGATCGCTTCCAAAACGCTCATGTAGCGATTTAGGCGATATAGAGCAAGGTCTTAGATATAGGGCTCGGAACTAGGATTGCGTATTTCTACTTTATCTAAGGAAATATGGGGAAGATATAATTCTCTTTAACTATTTATTTTAGAAACAAGCGATGCACACATGTTATTGCGTGAGTCCCTACCTGAGATGCACCTTATATACAACTAGAAGTACAATCAAACGCATTCATGCGTATACACCCCTTCGATATTGCAATAAATGCTCTGTTCGATTACCTCAAGAATCATTTAGAGTAAAAATCAGCAACAAAACAATAGCGTGCGGTCCATAATCAGTCAACTGTATACTAAGATTCTTATTACCTGGTTGTATGGAATGTTCTCCCTCTAATGTTTAGGATGACAACCTGTGGAGACGAAGTATTGGTGTTTGTCGGTTTACGTAGAGTTTATGTCTGTATGGAGTTCGTTATGGGCAAGTTTTGTTCTTGTGTCCAGAAATAGGTTGTGTAAACCTGATGGAGTGAAATAAATCGCTGTCTTTAGTAATGAATTTAGCAAGTGTGTCCTTTCAATGCTGCCAATTCTTTTCGATGCACTCAGTAGAAAGCATCCATTGGTATCACATTTAAGTCCAAAGTTGACATCCGAGTTTTCCCATAAAGATGCGTGCATACGAAGAAACCAAGTTTAAAAATTGTAATTAGTCTGTTTGTCTGGACCATTTTGAAATTTAACAAAATCAATTTAAGAAAATGGAAAGTGGTTCAGAACTATCCATGTGTATACTACTGTGAATAGCCAGGATTTGCTCTGAAGATGAGACGTTTGAAAGTAAAGAGATGTCTTAACGTCTAAGGAAGCGAGACTATGCCACAAATTTGATAATGGAGACTGTACTAAGGGCTAAAAGTGTACAACCTGACAGCACACGATAAAAACAAACATATTTTTACGCATAGTTACAGACGAAAAGTTGAATATTCAAAGCCTTCAAATTACACGCTAAACAGAAAATGTGAGTTATTTCATCATATACAGAGAGAAGAAGAAACTTTATAAAAGAATGAACCTCCACAGATCTGACTGGATGACCAATTCACTGGAAATATGTCGAGTGGCAAAACAGTTCTCGTTCCATGGACACAATTTCTATGATATTTTTTTGACTGGAGTCCCCACAATCTCACAAGGAGTCTAGAATCTAGGAAAAGAAAATAAAATAAACATTCTGTATCCGCGGACTGAGTACTCTCATCAGCTTGAACTATGAGGAATCAAAAATGGGCATCTTCATGCAAATATATTATTATTCTTGATGTTATTGATATTTGTGTTTTTTATGATGATGATGGTTATTATTATTATTATTGCTGCAAACATAACATATAGAGATAAATTAATATTATGACAAAAATACGCCCAGGATAAAATTTGGAAAATTATTACTTTATGCTCTCCACAGATAGCTCAACAATACCATGCTAGAATTGGAATGCTTGCCTTTGTTCGATGTCATTCTTTACCGTTGCATATCAATCGATCAATACATATTGAAGGTCACACAAAAGAATTTTAAGTTACTCTTAAAAATAAGAACTGTATTTTTGTATAGGTATTATAGAAACAATTAGTTGTATGCATGATTTCTTACCTTGATATGTTATGTGTGTAAATTCTCTTATTTGGTGTTTGTGTACTTTCTAAGTTTTTCTCTTAGTCATATGGACCTGTGTGTACCGATAGCTGTAATGCTAGCTTACACTGAGGTTTTCCCTTAGATATATGGACCCGTATGTACCGATAGCTCTAATGCTGTGTATATTTTCGTATATGGGGTTTGTATACATCTTGAGTTTTTGCCTTAAACACAGGGACCCATGTGTACCGATTGCTCTAATGCTAGTGAAGCTAGTTTTGGACCGTGTATTTTCAGTGTATATATTCAATTACGGAAAATCAATCTGAAATGAAGAAAGATTGTGGTAAAAAGAAAAAAATATTTAATAACTCCTCAACGAAAACACCTTCAACTGATACCCACACAGTGGTCAATATCTCAAAAGCAAAACTCACAGAAGCAGAAATAAAATTGTTGTCAAAAGGTTTGAGTTTCTGTCCCCGCCCAAAGACACACGACAGGGGAAAGCTATAAAAGGACACTGAAGACCTTAGCGCAGACTAAGACTCCTGGTCCATTTTGCTCTGCCGCCAAAACTATCAGAATATCTGGACGATTTCATGAGACCACATGTCCACAAATTACTATCCTATCTTCATGACACGACAAATTATCTCATCAAAAGTAAAACAAGTGAACCACTATCGCCAGATACAACACTTGTTTCCTTACACTTCACATCCCTGTTTACTAATATACAGCATAGTGAAGGGATACAGCGTGCAAAGAAGCATGGGAATCAAGAGCTGTACAAGAGCCGCCCTCACATTTTCTGTGTAACCTTCTGGAGCTAGTCTTAAAACTCAACCACTTTGTGTCCAATGAAAACTATTATCCCCAAATCAATCAAACCGACATAGTACAAAGATATCATATGCTTCAATAAAATTCACTGCAGAAGTTCCGACCTCAAACAATGACAACAAAATTCGACACTATCAAGAGTTTGGTTTATTTTGTGCTTGGTTGCTTGTTTAGTTAGATGGTTATTCTGTTGCGTGGTTGGTGGATTGCTAGCTTGCTTGATTGCTGATAAAAAACTTGTTTACTTTACATAAATAAATCAAAGTTAATCGTGCACATAATACGAAGTGAAGTGATATATGTGGCTGTTTCAAATTTGTTTTGTAAATGTAATTGATAGCATTCCTAGATATAAATCTAATATCAAGACGTGTCATACTGCAGGATGTCCTGACGCACTAATACTACTTCATACAACAAAGGAGGAGAAATCTTTTGGTTAGTTATTTAGGTCGTTGCTTTCACGCAGCAGGAAAACTAGATACAGGGTCTTTGTTAATGACAAAATATCTCATTGGACGTAAACAAGTGCATAAATCGTATACGTCCCGAATGCAAATGTAGATTATAATACTATAATATGCATTACTTTGGGTTTGCCTGAGTGTACTTGTTAAAATAGTAGTATACAAATGATTATTTTTAAAAGACCAAGTTCTGTAAAATTTCTTTCCGTTGTGTAATAAGTAAATAATCTATGCATGACCATGTCAGAAACCTGATAAGATTATTTCTGCTAGATTGAGAACTAGCTTTTAGCATTCCTTCTATCTATCTTTTAAGAAGAATGTGAAATTGAGATATAAAAGAATACCTTTTTAGATATATACAAGAAAATGGATAATCCAGTTTTTTTGCCCTGAATTCCTTCAACAAATTAGTAGTCTTTAGAAAAATGATAATTTATACGTTTCCATAACAATACTATGACAAATTCATTGTTATGTGTCAAAACATAATTTAATCAACATTTTTAGCTGGTGTATGTTATTCAAATATACCATATTTAACTGACTGTTGTCTGCCCAGCAAACCTAGCTATGTACATAGTTCTTGATCAACGTCAACAGGTTTAGTAACACATATTTAATAAAATTTTCATGATAAATTCTCCACACACTCATTTTACAATAAAACATATTTAGTCGTGCACGTACACAATGTCTTGAATACGATATGTGCAAAATTATGTCCTTCATGAAATCTAGATACACGTAGAAATAATGTAATATTTTAACGTCAATTGCACAATATAAACCAATAGTATACACAGGTTTCTGTCGGGCCCAGTTGAAAGCATGTGTAGTGTATACAATGAAAAGGACCGAAGAACCCAGGATAAAACCCCATATGTTACCTGGACAAGCTTTATTCTTTCCATATGACAGCACCGCGAATCAACCTTGTGACCACCTAGGAATATACCGGTATAATTAAGGTTCGCCTCAACCTTCAACTCTTGGTGAATGTTTTATTGACAAAATTAGAAAGAGCTTAACAAATATAGGTGATTATTTGTCTGCTTAGGCCATAAAGGCAGTTGCAGAATTGCCTGGAATTGCTGATTGTTTCGCATCGTTGTTCAAATTCTTTCTTCATTGTTGAACATGTTATTTTACTTGTTTAGGATTTGTTTTTGGTTTATTATCTGCATTTTGGATCAAAAGTGTAAACAAAATCATCTAGGAGTGAAAGAGGCTAGTCGTCGTTGTCTTAAAGAAAGAACAAAACCTTTGTTAAAAAAAAACAGCGAAAAAAACTTTGAGTTTCAATATAAATGATTCTTTGTTTATTTCATGATTGATACTCATTTTAGCGCTTTTAAATTGTCACGTATCATTTGAACGTCCGATAATCGGATCGTATTAGCAGAACTGGCAGTAGTACAATCATCATTATAATCCTTCCTCTCTACATAGTTCTACCCACTTTATCTTCCGTCTTGTCCTTTACAATTTATTGTCTTTCTGTTAGTGATTGTTTATCAGCATATCTTTCTCTATTATCTGGGTATTGATGTTAAGATTTTACCCAAAGTTCAAAGGAGTATTTTGATTTTTATAAAGTATTGTTGTATTATACCATACTACTCGTCTTCTGTGATGGAAGTTATATTTGGTACACGTGCACATATAGTGCAGATTACATAAGATCTAATACTTTTTTATCTTTGCAATAACTTCGTATATTTAATTCGTTGTTTTCATGGAGAAGACAGTATGCCCAGCCCATAGCTCCTTCTTTGATTACCATATAATTCATTTTCTAAGATAGCAATGTTTTCCATTGCTCAACAGTAAATGATTCAGAGTTATATTTGTAAGCGGCTAACACAACAATGTAGGCTGTCCAAAACCTTGCTGTACTTAAAGTTTTCAGTCTGGAGTCCAATTATCTACGATAACGTTTAAGCTTTGTTAACTACAAAATTAGTATGTTGAACAATGTCCACATATACTTTGTATATGGAATCTTGTCTTTATATATGAGTTACAAGTGTTCATGATACACATTTTCTCTAAGAAAAATGCATAATATGTCAAGCATTTGTGTGAATCACTGCAATGCCTACATTGACTGAAATTCAAAAGTTTAAATGTCGTCATTGTCAACATCTACATGATCTTCATCACCCTTTATTCAATTCAAAACCTTTCGTTTATTTCATGTAGACCTTTTCATTGTTCCTCTGTCTGTGAAATTTACATGTTGCCTTTTATGTGCGCTAAATTCATCTATCTCGTTAAGGTGTTTATCTTGTACACGGAGAGTCAAATTTCACATGTACCTTGACAATTATTTCGGTTAAATAATTTTTCTTTCGCAACTCTGACAGTGTATTGGTGTTAACTGCTATCTTGTTGTTCAAGTCAATATTCTTGTTGTTGCTAGACTCATTCATAATGCTTCTAATCTCTTGATCATTTTTTTATTTTGTTCTTCAATTATTTCCTTAACTATTCAATTTAGGTTTTATAGCCTTCTTCATATTGTTATCGTCTCCATGTTCTTTTATAAAGCATGTATTTCACTGTTTATCCTATTTTCTATTGGTTGTAAATATTTATCGTTCTGTTTGCAAGGCTTGTATAGAATTGAATAACATTGTGTTGAATTGTTGTTTTGTTTTTAGTATCTAAAGCTTTGTATGTTATCACCAATCTAGTTTTTGTTTTTTGAATCTGAGATTTTGTTAGTTTTTTCTACTCTGTTCAACAGATGGCAAATTTAATGTCAACCTTTTCCATCTTGATACTGTGACTTCAATACTTTTCGTGGGGTATCAATTTTCCTGGATTTCTGGGTTGCTTCAAACAACGACTTGAAAGCCTCAGCAAACAATGATCTTCCTGTGTATACAATAGGACGCCTTCACCAATCCACGAATTTATGTACCGACAAAAATGAAAATGTTTCACAAATTCACTGAAAAGTTGTTTATATACACCTAGGAAAAGAAATTAATTCACAGTATCTTCCAAATTGTTAGACTCCAAAGTCAATAACATATCTTTGTACAAACCAACCTAGTATCTGCATCAGTTAATTCAACGTGATCACTTATATTTTTTTATCAGATTATTGTTGATGTTTCAGTCGCAGTTAATTGTGTAGCCAAGTATTTTGTCTTTCTCCTCCATTTTCGTCTCAATATTTACTGAGCTTACACGGTCCTCTGAAAGTGATATGTGATCTCATCCTGTTTACTTATATGAATAAAGTATGTTTCAGCCATACCGTTAAAATCTGTCACATTCATCTATCCTTATCCGTTATGTTGATGATCAATATGCGTATGATACTCCTTTGTAATTGTTTATAAGGACTACTAACATTGTATGATAAACAAAGTTTCCGCGAAACACATTTTGAACAGGGCAAGACTCCAACAATGTAGTATGGTTATCATTAAAGTACTTTTGTATTATTTATTTAATCAAAATGAATATATAAATTGTGGGCTTTGAAAAAGAAAGCACAAACAGTATCAGAGTTATTACATATACCAGTCAAATGCTCGAGCTAATAAATCCTAGCATTCTAACATGGTAGTTGGTTATATATATGGTGTATATATTACTCGTAGTGATTTTAATTTTTAAGCTGTGTTTCAAACATTCAACATATCTACTTTCCTTGTTGTCATCATTTTTAGTCATTCGCTCATTGTCTTTATCCACGCACCTTTCAGGGCTGTACAAAGGGCAGGAATTAAAAGTCAATTTGTATGCACTATTTTTGCCGTTAATATAGTAAAACATATTGGTTTTAGGTTTATAACAAATAGAAAAATCTATTCTTTGCAACGATAGATTCTCATTTACATTGTAAATTAAATTTTGGAGGTAGACTTAGTTTGCAGGATGTCAGTCGTCACCGTAGTTAAGTACTTTGTTCAAAAGATTGATTGTAATATAACTTTTCATGTGTATCTTTTGTCTTGTAAATTGGATTGTTGAGGTTGACTTCTTTCTAAGAGAGTCAACCGTCACCGTAGGTAAGGACTTTCCTGGAAAAATCGATTGTAATACAACTTTTCATTTGTATCATTTGTGTTGTCGATTGGATTGTTTAGGTTGACTTCTTTTTCAGGGAGTCAACCGTCACCGTAGGTAGGGTCTTTCTTTGAAAGATTGATTGCAATATACTTTTCATTTTCATAGAAAACAATTAAGCAGCAAAGCATTAAAGTTTTCTGTTTAATCTGTAAAGTTTAGAGTTAAATATTTAAAATAAAATACAGCTTCTTTCCAACGCTTCGTGGATCTCCTTCTCTTGCAATTTCTTCCTTTCTTCCAAAAAAAGTGTTTCCCTTTCCATTTTTGATATGTTTTGACATTAAATGATGTTTATTTTGTTCTTTATTGTACTTGTTGTCTCTTTGTACTTGTTGTACATTGCGGCACACTTGGTGTCTTTTCGAGTATTTACATGTATGGAAAAGGAAAACATTGCGCTGGAAGTGTACCTTGGAAAATAAATGTTCAGAGCACGACCTTTTATTTGTAGCAGGATAATAGTCTCTATTTAGCGGACAAGAACCATTTAAGTTGGCTTGCTTTCCAAAAAGAAATCTAACTGTCCATAGGCAAAGGTAACGAAATAATGATTTATTCAGCCACAATTGTATCTGGTAATAACCCATGAGCTATGCGATACTCAGCTGTGAACAGGGTAAAATAAACTGGATTAATTCAATATCCCTTTTTGACGGATGACTAAGTGTAAATCTAAATAGCTTCTTCAAAATCCTGATGTATACAACAGTAAGAATCGAGTTTAATGTTGCATGGTGAACTGTGCTGATAATATATTTGTTGCAGGTAAACTCTAAGCTGTATATTTTTAAAAAATAAAGTATTTAGCAAAATAATACTGATCTTCCTTTAATTTTTACCCTGTTACAATTTTGTCACAGAAAGTGGTCTGAGGTAGTCGATTGTGAAGTGACTGTGTGAAAATGAAAAAAAAGTGGTTTTAAAACTTCTTCTATGTTTGATGTTGGACCTATAGATATCTGAAACACCTTCTTCAAAAACATGCTGTTCGTCCTGCATAAACAAACTTAGTTTAACTTCAACAACATTTGCAAATGGACGTTGGAAACATTGCAATGAAATATCTTCGTTTTTGATAAGAACAACAAACTAAAGCAGCTATAACACCATCCATCAGCTATTATACTGTGTTTGAGCTTTGTGATTTTGTATCATCTTTGTCCTCTTGTAGTGTATTTTAATCTTTTTTCTTCAACCTTTCAGTTGGCTTTTCTAAATATCTTTGAAAGTTATCTACCAGATCAACACTGCGTGGATCTTTTGGCTTTTGGGGAGCTATTTTCTTTTGTGAGCTTTCCTCTGGCACACCCGGCTTTTGCTATGATTTTTAAGTCTTGTCTTAATTTTCGTTTTTAATGTGAAGTTAACTCATTATAAATCTGAATAGGAACCAGAGTTAACTTGAAGTCATCTTACGATGTGAAGTTAAATTCTTGAACATAAATTTGAAGTCTGATGGCACACATAAAAGACATGTTTAAAAGACATGTTCAAAATAGAAAAAATGAAGATATATATAAATCCATCCAAAAATGAAGCGAATATAAACAAACCTTGTCAACAAGATTACATGAGGAAATGCAGACCTGAAAATAAAGAATAGACTAAAATGGAATCTGGAGAACATTGTTACGACTCTATGGTCTAAGACAAATGTAACAGAAAGAAAGTGAAACCAACAAATCAAGTAAAAAATCAACAAGCAATTTATTACTAGATAATTAAAATGAAAAATCAAAACGTCACTTACAGTAATGTGTTTTGAAATCCTAATAATCCAATAAGAATGATTGTTCTAATCACAAGTCCTAAATATAGAAGGTTTAGAATTCACGGCTGTGTCCTTGAATGTTATTATGTGCCAATGGTCTCCAAATTCCCGATGTACTAGAAATCTTGATGTGCTGATGTCAAAATGAAGTATTCCAAAATCTTTGAATAAGTTCACATAAATTCCAAAATCATCAATTAAAAATCCACAATCCAAAAGTTTGTGAGCACTGTTATAATCCAATGAATATTTAAAATAATTCCTCTCTTAGAATTTGGAATGAATTTTCACAACTGTAATAGCTCTTTACAAGACTGATGGTAATGTCAAAACTGAAAAAATGTTCACCAAACATGGTATATATAAAGATTGGTCACATGACAGAATGTTCTAGAACATGTGTCATCTTAATGGAATTTTACTTGTAAACAAAATTCAACCTTGACCTTCAAATTGAGAAAACATTATTTTGATCAAAACAACCTAATTCAAGGACACTAGTTAAACATGTTTTTCCTGATAACATTAAGATTTAAGCAAATATTAAAGTGAAGAAACATTTATAATTTCCTAAAATATTTATAATATTATATAATCATACATAACAACATACAAATAAATGTAGAATACAAACATACCACATTGATGAAAATTTCAGATTAATTAACAAAGAATGAAGTAGGACTTTACAAACATTAAAACAAAACATCGCATTAGATACGCAGCTGAAAATGTTGGGTCCTTTCGTGTAATTAATTGTATCGTGAATAACTATATTTAACAAGACCTGAACTTGTCATATTGATCATTGGTCCTGAGCAACAAAAAACGGTATCCTCAGGGCAAGCACAAAATTAGTAATAATTAGTGCAAACATAAAAGCAAAATGATAAAATGAAATCTCAAAAGAAATAGAAAACCACAAAAACAAGGTCGAATCATTCAAGATGGCTATCTTCATCATTGATAAAATGCGATTCCAAATTGAAATAGAAAACAACAAGAGCAAAGTCGAATTATTCATGATGGCTAGCTTTATAACTGAAGAGATTTTGAAAGGCATTATATATTTTCTCTGTAAGACTTTACTACATGTTTAGCCGCTAGTCCTGAAATGAATTTTTGTGACAATAGTGGTTAAAATGCATCAAGAACACACCACTCGTATATATTTATTTATTGCGCATTTGTTCAGTATTTTGTATGTCCTCCTTTTTCGGTTGGTCTTTTGAAATCGACACGTTTAAATGCTATAATATACAATATATGTAGAGGCAAACATAGCTTAAATGATAAAACTCTAGTGAAGAATTATACATTCATTTTGAGGTAATTCTGTTAACTAACTTTTCGATTGTGATAAATTTGCAAATCAGTGATGACCCAGTGTAAATCGCAGCAACTGACAACTCTAGCTATGATAAATATTGCATGTCTTCTTGATTTGTTTTCTATCCATATTGTCCAATTAATGTTTCAGTTAACGTTTTACCCGTTTCTATTTGTATGTTCTACTTAAAATAGTTATGTTCACTTGCTGTGTGTACTCTTCAAATTCTTGATGAATGGGTTTATAATTTAAGCACAGTCTTCGTCATTTAAATAACGGAAAATGGATGAGGGTGGTGAAAGTTTGGAATTGACAGAATTTGAAGATTCTGGATATGAAGATGCTGCTGTAATAGATGCATACAATAAAGTACACATTGATTATACTTTAACTTGGCAAATGTTTCACTAAAACTGCATCATATGTTGCTCGTTTGGAAAATCTAGCTCCAGTTAGAGATTCTAGTGCTTCACGCAACGTTCTCTATGTATATAACGAGGACATAAAGAAAGCTCTTGGCGCAAATGAATACCATTATAATTTGGAAATGAAGAAAAATTTATAATTGATAATAAAAACACTGTTGTATACAGCTTTATGGTAAAACAGCTCAAATCTAAAAAGGCGACATCAAAACAATATTAGCATCCGGCACTATTGCAGCTGAAGCTGGAATGGAGTTGCTGGTTGCACCAGGATGGAGAGAAACGGTGACAAATGGGTGTTAATTATTTAAGGATACTGAATTTAAATATCTGTTAGAACCCACTGTTTTTCAAATATAGCCGTTATAGGTCCCTTAGAACACCGAGATGCAAATAATATACACAAGTAAACCCTGGGAACAACAGGTAAGAGAGGAAGAAAAAAATGTAATAGATGATAACCATGGAATAGTTTCAAAGTGGAGAACTTCCACCTGTGGTAAAAAATATTTACTACACCAGAGGAAAGAGAAATATGATATTATTTAAATGATGTAGAGGTTATTATATCAAAAACAGAATCTTTGAAATCTAATGGAGAAATGTATGAAAAACAGATTGAAGAGTTTTAAGAAACGAAATTAATAAACAAACGTATACTTTGTTATGCCGCAAGAGCAATTGGAAATTGAAAAACTAGTAGGACATAAGACATAGTCTGAGAGAAATGTTGGAGAAAAATTTAAACACTTGATGAAAAAGTTACAGAAAACTATGCCGTCAGGTAAAAGATTGAAGTGCTGTTCAAAGTAAAGGGATGGTCAATAGCTCCTATTGGGATTAATAGCTTCAACTGTTGCTCTGACTGAAGCACATTTTGCAAAAGATTTAGCAGGATGTCGTGGTGAATGTAGTGCTGCTCCATCAGGAGGCAAAGACTATTTGTTTGTTGACAAAATTATTTCTTTTAGTGAACTAAAAAAGAGCAAAGTCTGCATTGCCTGGAATTATTGTTAGCGTAACAAGCTGGCTTTTAAACACTGCTCGATAGGTTGATTCTTTCTTTGATGGACATGTTAAATTACTAGTAATAGTATCAGAGGGTATATTATTTGCATTTTTTCTCTGAGGTATACACAAAACATCTAGCAGAATTAGACGTTTACAAATTAATTCAATTAGTAAACAATAGCATTTCATGCAACCAGTAGTATCAGTATTATACAATTATGTGTGTTTTTTCTTGATCTCAGTACATTCTTTTTCTGATCTCTGAAATGTAGCAATGGCCGTCAAATATGCATAATTCACAGAGCTATAAAACAATATAATGAGCGAAACAAAATCCCCTAATTGTTTATCATTTTCATACCATCTAACTTCCGGTACATACAAATTCACAGTGCGAGAGATCCGCTTTGATATTGTCACCTGCTTCATTGAAAACCATCTTGTATTTTAAACAATCCCTGGCTTTATCGAAGAATCTTGCTGGTTCGTTTGACACGAAAGGCCCGTGATCTTAAACTATTGCTAACGCCAGCACCATATGTTGTTTTTCGGAGCTGAAATCTCTGTGAGGGAGCCAATACGATGTATTACTGGTGAGCACATGTGAATATTTTTAGTAAATCGTAATTCAGAGCAGTTTGCATGAAAGCAATACACTTGATTGCTTTTTTTATTTCATGACCAATACAATTTCTGTGTCGTTTCTAAATTGTCATGTGTCATCTGTCAGAGACGACAGCGGGTGGAGGAATCATTGCATCATCATAATCATTCTTCTCTACATAATATTTACTCACTTTGCCTTCGATGTTATTATTAATTTCTATCCGTACTGTCACAGATTGTTTCTCAGCATTTGAAATAATATTAATTTTTTACCTTCGTATTGCTGGTAGGTTTAGTCTGTGTGTGAACCAGTCTTTGAAATTGTTCAGATTGTTGTTGGATTTATCTGAAATACCTATTTTTTAAAACATGTCACTCGGTATCAAAAATACATCGTCACCAACAACAGCATGGTTCAAATTCCATATACTGATATATATTGTTAAATCTTAAAATAATGTTTTCATCGGATTGGTAATATTGTGGACCTTAATTAATAGCCCGTAAACATGTTAGCAGTGTCTTGAATAGTAGAATCAGACTGTATAAGATATATTCTGGTTTCAACTTGTGCACATAAGATGCAGATTGAATCACTCCTGATACTTTGATGTAAGCTTTAAATACATTTACCTGTCAGACTGTTTCCGCCTTGCAAAAAAAGTATGTTCAGCATGTTTTAATTTTTATTTGCGTGCCATATACTTATTCCTATCATAAGATAATTTAATATAAAAATGCCATCATAAAGTCCACATCATTCTCTTTTATTGTAAAATTTTTATTTTGATTTAATTCTTCTTCTTCCTTAGTAGTATGTATCATGATGTATGGGAAATGTATTTTGGATTCGAGTAACAGTTTTCTTATTGGAAAATAAACGTGGAATTGTCAACTGATTTAGCTAAATATGGAATACTTTTCTTTGGTAAATGCTAAAAGGAAAACCCACAATCAGCTGTTGACATCTACACTTCCCACACTGCCATCCACATTGTCCAGTTTAAATTTAATTTGATTATACCAAATGTCTAGTACATTATAAAATACATAGCGAAATCTTCGCTGCTGTATTTGTAACATTTCACAAATGTGTCTCTCCTATTTATTTGTGTGGATTACTTTAAGCTAATACTAGACGTCCAAATAGTATTTTAAAAATCTTGATATCGGCACTCTGTAAAAAATGTACTGAAGTTTATTTCATCCATGTGGTGTAAAAACTTATCCCATATCAAATGATTTGGGTTAATTTTGTGGTAATTCTTTATAACAGAAGGTTTTTAAGATGGGTTCAGATTTTACATGACAAACGTTTTATCCATGTAAAACGTACAATTTATGGTGCATTTGGTGTTTCTTTTTGTAATAAAATTTGAGTAAAGTTTAAATATCATTATGATTGCGTCAACATCTATGTTATTTTCATTACCTCTTCAGAATTAAACAGGTTAGCTTGTAGTCTTTTACACCATGTCTTTATTATTCAGCCTGTTGAGCATGTGGCATATGGTTTATCTATCTATCTATCTATCTATATATATATATATATATATATATATATATATATATATATATTTGTAAGGCACTCAGGTTAAAGATGACAGTAATACTATGCACTTAACGATGAACATTACTGTATGTATTTGATGTGACAGGTATTTAAAGAAGTTCCTTTTCAAAGGTGTCAAATTTATATACCTTCTGTGACAAGAGATAGCTCCTTTTACCTCTTTCTTTTATACATCTTCTGTTTAAATCCACGCTTCAAGTTTTTCTTATATCACTTTCACGGCTGTAGATAAAAACATATTTACTTTTAACACTCTACTAGGGATGTTCCAAAAACTCAATCCATGCATATATGTATGTATGTATGTATGTATGTATGTATGTATGTATGTATGTATGTATGTATGTATGTATGTATGTATGTATGTATGTATGTATGTATGTATGTATGTATGTATCTGTACTATGGTGTATTTCACGGATTATTTATCAGAAACAACGATGATATGTAATGTATCTTTTTCCCTTCCTTTTGCTGTAGTCACGTCCACCGTATATGTGCGTATGGAAATATAGTTTGATTGATGCATGCACAGATGAAAAAAGGTTTGTGCATATGTATGCACACATGTAGGTATGTACGTGGGTATGTATCTATATATGACCGGAAGCATCGCTGGTTGTAGAAAGGCATATTAGTAGGTGTTTTGTAGATGCATAAGTATGCCGACAGGTAGCAGGTCGTTAATAGATAGATAGATAGATAGGCATGTAGGTTGGAAGGACTATGAGTAGTTAAATAGGCAAGAAGCTGGGTGGGACTGTGAGTGGTTAACTAAAAATTTGCCTGCTTTATAATATTGCAACAGAATCGAACAATTGTTAATATAATGTAATAATATAATAATATAACATAATCATTGAAGAAAATGAAAGTAAATAAGGAGTTAACCATTTGTATTCCACTGAGGATTGACTGCGCTGTCCAAACTGTCTCTTAAAGTATAAATATCATTCAAACTAATTAAATGCATTCTTATAAGGCGGGACAAAAACTTATGTGTGGAGCCAAAGTAGCTCAGCAGACTCACAAACATAAGGCTGCGAGTTCGAATCTGCCCGCACCAGGTCGGGTTGGCTCACTTTATGCGTCACTGAGCAACAACACTTCAATTAAATGTCATTGGCCAGACATAAACTTCCATGCCTTGATGTGCAATTATGGGAATCAGTCAACCAACAGTTACTTTTTGTTTAGTCCAGTATCTGCTTTTATGTTCAAGTGAGCTTTTTTTTTTCTTTCTTTTTTTAATGGAACAGGACTCTTCGTCTAAAAGATTAATATACTGTATTTATTGCACAGTTTTCTTAATACGATACATACAAATAAATCAGATGACAATAGTTGCACATCTCACGTTACAAATGTCGCATATATTTACGTTTGAAATTGCCTGTCGTGTCTGACGACGAATTTAATTTCAGATTATGTAAAACCCTTTGTAGGCTAGTTTCAAACTCCTGTCGTAATCTGATATCCTGAGGGTCACGTATGTCCCAGCTTAGCCATATTATTTGAAGCAAGCGACTATTTTAACAAAGTCATTTTTAAGGTTGTATAATTTATTTGTTAGTTTAAAAGATGATCGGATTTTACCTTTATTCTTCATTCGCCCTAAAACTGATACCAGGACAATAAATATCCATAGTTTCTCTCATATTGCAGTAAATGTTGATTAACGAATCCTATTTCTTTGCCTGTATGACTTGCTACTTGCTGAATGTACACCAAACAATCGTTCTGTCCTGCTGACTTGCTCTATTTTCCCTTAGCCGTAATCTATCTACCTATGTATCTCTCTATTTGTCTTTTAATCTATATGTTTGTTTATTTTTTTGTTTTCTTCTTGAAAAAGGTCACTTAATTTATTTTTTTAAAACAGAGCTGCTTATTCATAAATACATGATACTAGCCCATGTAAACGGGTCCATCGGTAAGAGATTTTTGCCTTCTAAACGACTTAGTTATTAAGTTTCCTCGAATATTTTGTTTTTCTTTAATACAGTATCTTTGACCTTACTTAGAATAATATATACAAACTAATTAAAAGATCACTAAAGGGGTCTATCTCACCATCCAGTTTGTGCGACGCCATCTTAGGTACACACATTTATCTGCTGGTTGCAAACTCTCATCGAAATCCGATATCGAAAAGGCCAGGTATGTGTCACCCATGAAGTTTTATGTTGTTCTATCTACCTGGAAGTTTACCTTTCTGAGTACAATTTCCATCATGCAATATACAATATTATCTCTATATACACTTTGATATTAGCTAATTAGGGTAAACATCTTGTTTTGAAATGAAATATTTGTAAACTTATGCACTGCAGATTGAGATCAAAGCAAACACTCGTAAGGCAATGAAGACAGCAAAGAATGTATGTATGTATACGACTGGAGGATCACATCCAATCTCTATCAGAACCAATTATTCTCAAACTAAGAACTTGCCTGGAATGAAGCAAAAGCAAATATATGATAACCATGTGTATGCATCCATTACGCAGAATTCTCGTGCGAGTTACCTTACAATGAAAAGAATATTTTCTGTATGCGTTTCACACGACTGGCACAAAGAAATCAAAGGATATCTAAATGATCAATGGAATATATGTATCGAGTGGTGCTGTACTTGGTGACTAAATATAAATGATATTTTTAATACGGTCAAGGGAATATGTATCGAGTGGTGCTGTACTTGGTGAATGAATATAAAAGATATATGTAATACGGTCAAGGGAATATGTATCCAGTGGTGCTGTACTTGTTGATTAAGTACAAGAATGATATAATAATTCCATTGAAACGTCATGCGTTATTTGTCTCGATCTTGTAGATCTTTGTTCTAGCATAAAAGTCAATTTTATAATATACATAGTCTAGAATATTACGTTACACATGTACACATCCTAAGGTTGGAACTATTTCATTATTATGTGGTTTTTCTTCATTAAAAGTATAACAAAATCAAGTTTTGTTTAGAATAAGTATTTCAACTTGTCATAGGACACCCTCGCCCTCAAATTTAATTTAACATACAACATTACCAATTTAGACAAGATAATCCTGCATTCTATATTTCTAAAAGAGAAGCGTTGTAAACACTTTGTTTTTAATCCTCATAAATATGGGACCTTGTCTCCGCCAAAAAATGGTACTAAATCACCTGAAGACACATAGCCAGTTGTCAATATTCTGAAAAAATTTAAAAAAAAAAAAAAAAAAAACATCAGATTTTTTTCGTTCTTGTAATCATGGCTGATTAGTTATACTTCACACAAGAAATGATAACTCACTACACACGACACTTGTATTTTCTTTTGGAAAAAAAGGCTAAAACCGATCAATGTTGTCACCAAAATGCGCTTTCGAAATCCACTGTCATCAAAAAGCATTATCATAATTTAATGGTGGCACAATTTGAAAGAGAAATGCTTTAACTTTAACTATTTGCTAATTCGTGTCTTTTTCTTGATTGTTGTGTCATGATGATAACATATATTATTCTGGAATTGGGATAATTTATTTTTCAAGATCCAACCAATATTCAATTCATGTAAAAGACAGAATCAAAATATAGGACCTAAAAAATCTATGGACACTGGAGTTGTTAGTGAATAGGACTTCACAAGATATCCCCACTTCCTTGATACCAGTCAGTATCTTTAATAGTGTGAAATAAAGCATAGATAGTAGGTAACAGCAAGATACTTGGTAGCAACTGGTGAAAAGTTATTGGAATTGGAGCAGAAACATAATTCTTACCAAGTTTTATTAAATCCTGAAAAGTAGGTCACAATCTAATTTTGCAACCCCACAAGTAGATCCAGTCTATCAGATTAAGGACAACATTTAATCGGATAGCAGGCCTTAGACCACAATTAATTTTCCTATATAGTCTCCGCATTTGTTTGTCAGTACTGAACTTTCCACTATGTCCAAATCCTTATAAATCATATGTTGATGTAAAGTATCTTCAAAGATGAACTCACGGTGAAGTTCTTTGTCATAAGTTAACCGGCATTCTTCTGAGAGGCTGAACTGTAAACAAAGCAACGTGCAATGGGTCACAGATTTCACTTCCGGATCAGCACCAATGCCTCATTACTCAATGTGCACTGTAGCCAAAATACACACAGACAACCACGCTTTTATACTCATATTCTAAACAATAACCAATTTCCTTTAAATCAATACTAGGAATGACTAAATCTAATGCATACATCACCACCAAAATGAGAGAGGATAAAATGATCTAACAATAGACTTGGACTACATTCGAGGGTACTGAACCGGAAGTATTAATTGTGACCTGATTCCAATCAAGGTTAGACATTTTCACCTGAATGGAAAAAAACTAAAATAAATGTGTCTGAAATACTGCTGCAAACTTTCAATGAATTTGATCCATGCGTATACATTTTATCTCACACCATTGCATTAAAAACACTAGGAAGTTCAAAATGGCCGACTCTCAAAAATGCACAAAACTTAAAGTTGAATGGTGAATTTACTAATTAAGAAGAGCACTTGAAATAAACTGTAGTTTGTTTTTAGTCCTCATACAAATCTGGAAATTAGTAGAAATTAAACATGGCTGTAAAACTCTCCTAGGAGAGTCAGTTTTAAAATATGACACATGTTTTTATCCAAATAATTGAATTTAAATTAAATTTTCATGAAAAGTTAAAAATTCAAGTTGACAAATTTTGTTCTTTTGCAACAGGTCTCCATTCCTTTATCACAAACATCAATGGTTTTCCTTATCAGATGTTAAGTAATTAAACCAGGGCCTGTCAATAATAGGTAGCACCTGAAACCTGGTAGCATCTGAATACGCTAGTGAGGGGTAGTAACTAAGGTAGTAATGTCATCTTTACCACTGAAGGGGAGGAGCTCTTAGATGTTAGGCTTTCAATAGTATTGAAGAGTTGGTTAAGTTCTATGATACCAGGGCAGCACACCTTTTCCTAGTTATATAAGTGGGAGAGAGGATAATTCTTGTACTTTTACATGCAGTTATTTTAACTGAAACCATGAAAGGGTACACCAAGAAGAAGAAAACTTTTTAAAACCAGGAAATATTCCACATAACAAAAGGGTCAGATTTCTGATTGATGATAATGTGCAAAGTTAAAGTGCTGCATCTGCTCAAATGACCAGAAGAATGGAAGCAGACAAGTTATCTCATGGCAGTGACGAAGCCGACAGGTGGGGATCTCAAGTCAGTTGTGGCACCAGACTGTAATGGCAAACCTGGATCTGCTATAATTCTATGGCCATCATCCAAGCAAGACTGACCCTGAAAGAGACAGAAATGAATCAGCATGAGGGGACACGTGTGATATGTATGAAAAAGATGTTGAAATGACGAATTATATCATCCATTGTCATGGCAATCAAGACGACAGATGTGAGAGACCTGATTTCAAAATTGCTAATGAAAGAAAATGGGGCCTTGCTTGGAAGCATACCACGATGTGTACAAAGTGCAGTTTAAGTCACCAGAGTATAAGCTGTATGAGGAGATAAAAACAGCTTAACCTGGGCCAAATCCTGCTGCTGTAAATATGACGTTTCAAACTGGACTACAGGATACACCCATGGGCAACACCAGGGCTAGATACCTACTTGCAGCCACTTACATTCCACCACCCAGCAGAACATCTATGCAAAGGGCTTCGAACACTGTAGATCAAGCTACTGTACAGCTAAATGAAATGGATATGGCAGACAAGCTGAAACTAGTCCGACAAGTTAACGTCATGCGTGGTGTGCTGGATCCTGAGCAAATAAATGTCGCGTTTGATGCAAGATACAATGCCATTAGCTTTGGACATGAGAAGAAACCTGGTCAAAGTTCATCCCAAGCTGTTGGAATTGTCTGTGAAATTGTTACAGAGAAACAATACATTGTAGGAGGTACAGTAGAAAATAAATGTGCTGGACTGGAGCATGGTTCAAAGGCCAAGGTTTGGATGTGAAATGCGCAGGAAGCCATGTTGATTGCACAGCAAATCTGTCACCGTTGAACTACATTCAGAGCATGCAATGGCAAGATAAATATGAAACAAGTTTGCGCTGCAAGAAATTCTCATTAGCATGCAACAACAGATGGAGATGCTCAGGCTGCTGCTGGTTTTCAGGATGCCTACAGCATTCTATATCCAACGTGGAAAGTAGAGCGATTGTCGGACCCCACTCATTTGGGTCGTTCGCAGTTCAAACGGTGCAATTCTGCAACTTGTTATGAATGTATGTTTCCGAGAATAAGAACAAGATAAGGAAAAAAGCTGAAACAGAAAATTCTCAGTCAAGATGTTAAAGGCCACTGCAGTTTGATCTTCAAACGAATGATGGAGGACACCAGTGGTGATATTAGACTTATTCAAAGTCAACTTCCCCAAGTACTGGATGCCACTCTGCGGTTTTATTGTGGGGACTGCAACAAATGTCGGTATTATTCGAAGGTTTGTGGGGGACGAAGTACTAACAGTTGGTGGATACGATCTGCATTTCTGGGCCCTCATCAAGTGACTCATCTAAACATGACATAAAGTGATAAGAATATTCTCCTGGAAGTGCTGAAAATGAAACTTTCCTGTGATGTTGTGCAAAGACTGCGACTTAACACAAACACACATAAATGTGAAGCTGTGAACAAATCAATTAGTGTTTCCTTACCTAAAAATGTTAATTATTCAAGAAACTTTGAGGCAAGAGTGCATTCAACAATACACAGGCTCAATAACAGACTTGGATCATCACTGAAAACAAAGGTAAAACACTTGGAAGGTATACTATCACCAAGGACTCTGAGATCACTGGATCAAATGGATCAACACTGTACTTACCATCAGTTGTATCAAAAGCGTCCGGAAACCAGGAAGCGAATACTGGCAAGACGGGTAAATATGATACAGGGTCATCTGAGGTACAGAACTCAGCCCGTCATCAGGAAGTCTGACTACTGCAAAGGCTTACTGGACAGTCATTCCAAGAGGGATCACTCCTATGTACAGGTTTAGCAGGAGCAAAGGACACTGCTGACAGAAAAGATGATCTTAGTCCATGTACAAAATGACAATGCCTAAAGACACCATGAAAAGCACATAATACAGAAAGAAAACTGTCGTGTGGAAATTCGTAGGTAACACAAAGCATGCTATGTGCAGTTGTGTTACCTACTATCACCTGACGAGACCTATGGAGAGGTCGAAAAAGTTTTCTCAGAATATGAAGACATAAATATAGAAATAAAAAAAATAAAAAAATAATAACATTCTAACATAACATGAACTGACTGACTGACTGAATGAATGACTGAATGAATGAATGTAGCATTTTGAATGAATGAATAAATAAATGAGTGAATGTATAAAGCTGTTATACCAGCATAGTCAAATAAAATAAAGACCATTTATTTCTTTCTTCTATCATCCTTACTGAACACAAACAATCATCAATGCATAAATGAATGAATGAATGAATGAATGAATGAATGAATGAATGAATGAATGAATCAATAAACTAATCCCTTTTTATTCATGCAACCAGCAAGCCAGCCATGTCATGCTAATATACACGTCTATATGGATGTGGGTGGGTGGGTGGGTGGGTGTGCAGGGCACATTATTATACCTTTAATTATTCCATATCACAATTTCAACTGTAGCATTGGAAATTAACCATGTCGAAAACAATCCCCATGTCCTTTGCAGTACTGCCTATTATGGTTGGTACGATGGGGTTCCAGACTGAGGTGGTCCGCATTCACACACAAACTATTGTGGCATAAATGGGATGCATCTAACTCTTTTGGAATGTTCAGGCTTCTCATCTTTATCATTAATGCCAGTCTGTGGACCTGTTTCTTTTTCCAAATGTTAGTCTCAGGGTCCCTATATAGCAATAGCCCATAGAGCCTATTTGATGTAACATTTCCTGTCCAGAGTATGCAAGTACTGTATGGTGCGGGCACAGAATTGAACAAGATTTTCTCCGAAAGAATTTCCAAAATATATACCATTACAGCTTGTATAAGGTGTAGGAATACTTAAATGCTGATAATAATGAATATCAACCCCACAGGCTCTATACATTTGCATTTTGTTTTAAATTTAAAATTTTAATTTTATTTTAAAATTCATATAAATTGTTTTAAAATATTTAAACATTTTAATTTATAATTTCATAGTTCTATTTTTAAACTCAATACACACACAATGTCCAAATTTCATGCGTCTACCTTTAATAATGAACTTAGGATAACATTTAAACATTTATAACTTTCCCACTGACAGGCCTAAGACCACAATTAATTTTCCTATATAGTCTCCACATTTGTTTGTCAGTACTGAACTTTCTACTGTGTCCAAATCCTAATAAATCATATGTTGATGTAAAGTATCTTCAAAAATGAATTCGCGGTTAAGTTCTTTTCATAGGTTAACCGGCATTTTTTTGAGAGGCTGGACTGTAAACAAGGCAACGTGCAATGGGTCACATATTTCACTTCCGGATCAGCACCAATGCCTCATTACTCAATGTGCACTGTCGCCAAAATACACACAGACAACCACACTCTAATGCTTATATTCTAAACAATAACCAATTTCCTTTAAATCAATACTAGGAATGACTAAATCTAATGCATACATCACCACCAAAATGAGAGAGGAAACAATTATCTAAACTCGGACTACATTCGAGGGTACTGAACCGGAAGTATTAATTGTGACCTGATTCAAACAGCCAGCTTGGAAAATGGCTGCCATTTCCAACCCAGGGAAAATCTGCGATGGCCTTATTGCTAAATGTCTTTCGTAGGACATACCCTTGATGTATGCCAAATTCGACGCTTGTATCACCAAATCCACAGTTCATTCATATATCTGCTGCACTGTGATATGAGATTTAGGCGAGTTGTATTTAGATATGGGATAAATGGAAAGTAGAAATAGTTGAGTAACAATAACAATACTATTGTAATCGCTGTCGTAAACACTACCACCACCAGTATCAATACCACACTCGCCGCCTTCACTACCAAAGCGAGTAAAGGTCTTAGTCGACAACGCTGTTATGGGCCCAAGTTAACAAAGAAACCGGAGCGAATGTCAGCAAATAGAGGAGACACATGTTGGCTGAATTAAGGAAACTCCACCTTATTTTTTCATTAAAACGTATGCACTAGGTATGCATTTTGTTGAATATATTTTCTTTAAATATATTATACAATTTGGTTTCGTACTATTTTGTAGTAAGACGGCTCTGAACGACGTGGTTCCAAGTGGATGAAGCAAAATATCAGACCCCAATATGCCACAAGACCCATGTATGTTGATAGTAGTTATGATGCTGGTGATATTTTTGAAAGGAGGTGAAAAAAATAAAAGCAGGAGCAGCAGTGGTTGTATTGGTAGAATTTTAGAAATAGTGTAGGTTTTGCAATAGATCCGAACGAAGCTGTAGAGGCTGTGTTGGTGGCAGCAGCATGAAACAACAACAACGACAACAACAACAACAAAGGATAATAGAAATGGTGGCGCTTGTGTGAATATCAACGCGGTGTTGGTTGGGGCAGCGGTAGGTGAGGTGGTATAAAATAATGCTGTTCATTTAAGAAAAACAACTCTAAAGGCAGCATTAACAATAGTAGTGGTTGTGAAAGTATTGTTCGATGAGATGATGAGAGGTTATTTGATTGTAGTGGTAGCAACGGTGGCAGTAGTAGGATTATTATATATTATTAGTATTAGTAGTAGTAAGTGTTGTTGTTGCTGTTGTAGTGGTGGTGGTAGTGGGAGGAGAAGGAAGAGGAAAAGGAGAAAGTGGATTTCAACTCATAGTAGTAGTATCTGCCAGACTAACAACTCAAAAGATAGAAAAGAAAAGTTAGATTGATCGATGGGCAAACAGACAGATAGATGTAATTACTCGGATTACTGAATTCAAATAAATAAGCAGAAAGACGTGTATGCACAGATCGGAGTTGCGAATATATTTGACCCTTATTCATTCTTCCCTGTTATTTTATTTTAACCACCTTCATTTGCTGCAACAAACGGTAGGAACGATGTATACACATCGCAACAAAATTCATTTGATTCTTGAAAAGTCCTTGAAGTAATAGTTTGCAGCAACACAAATCAGCCAAGTAAGGTAATCTATTCATGACCTAGCTTGTAGTTAAATGCTTCTGAAATTCTCCGCAGTGATTGGTGGGCTTGTTTATCGCAACAGGACTTTGCCGGGAAAGGTAGGAAAATACATGTTCTTGAACAGGACACACTCGATAATTCAGGAAGCTAACATTTTGAGGGATTTATATAAATTGTGTAAGTATCTTTCTTCTTTATATGATTATAAAACTACACAAATGTACATTCATATTACCTTTGTCCACAATGGTGCTGGTGGGAGTGGGAGTGGGGTGGAGGTGGGGGCCCCTATCAAGTCAATGTATTTTGTCAGTCTAATTTCATATATATACATTCATATTACCCGTATTTACACTAACGGGAATTTATATCTAGCCATTGTATGGAATGCTGTTGGAATGACATTACTTTTGAAACTATTAATATCCAGTATTGGCCCAAATACATAAAATGGTTGAGTTCCGACTTTAAACACATCCATAAGCTACCAATCGTTCTGGTAGCGATTTGAGTGTAGGACGGTAGTAACTCTAAAAAGCACTCATTTGTTGAAATATACATTTTGTAAGGTTTAATATTTTGGAGACGAAAAGGAATAATAGAGTAAGGGACGTAGTTTTGCATGTTTCCACTAGTTTAAAATCGCTTTATTCCGATATGAAAGAATAAAGATGCTGCTCTAGATGCCCTAAAGTGATTATTAGGGAAATTACAATAAATAAATAAGTAAATAAATACATAAAAGCTTTCATCTATCAGACTTGTTACATAGGTGTTTAACTACAAGTTTTCCTAGAATTATGAAGGATGTCATTTTCAAATACACGAATTAAGTTGAAATTCGTATGTAAAACACATTCAAACGGCAGCAATGTGGTACGATTTTTAGTGACTAGCGTGCCCGAATACTAACGGATTAAAGCACCCGAAGGTGTGCGTTACATAGCTTTCATTGTTCCTTAAAATGGTGCATAATTAAGCTTAAAACTTGATTTTATCAGGCGGTTTCATGACTACAAATCCCTAAACTTATCATATTTGTATGGAATTGTCCGATCCATTGTACGATATAACTGAACATCCGTAAAAGTATCATTTTTGTATGGAATCGTCTGATCCATTTGACGATAAGTCTCTCAAGATAATAATTGACATAAGAACTGAAAGATTCTCTACTTTGTGTTTGTAGATGACATATAACTTGATCTCAGTTCACCATCCCCTCGTGTGAGTGGTAGATCAACCTTTCTTCAAGAATAAACTGATGATGTCATTTTTCTAAACACCAAAGCGCACACACGCAAAATGCTCTTTGCCAGTATTCCCAATGTACGTAAAGTAGGTAATTATATGCAAAAAGCAGGGACAATCGGACCTTGTCCTTCATTAATGTGCCCCAGATCTGTGAGGAGAGTCTGAGTGAAAGTATGCATACAACTTGATCTCTTGTATGTTGGATTGTCCCGTCTACATAAGTTTAGTCCAAGTTTCCTCTGACCGTTCTCACCCAATGTTAGAAAAATTGGACAGTTACCTTATTTGACCCATTCGATTATAACAGTACAAAAATAATATCCAGCACGGGATGGAAGATGTCAGTGGAACTCTAACTAAAATAATTTGAACTCGACTTCTCTTAACCTTTAATAGTCCATGGTTAGTTGTGCTTCCGTGGAAAATCTGTGAAGAATGTACACGTACCATCTGAAAGTATATGACATTAGGAATCTGGAAAAGAATGATGTCATTTTGTCTCGAAGGGAAAGGATACATTTTAAGATGAAATGCAAGACCTCTATATCCAAGAAAGGCCTTCATATAATTCCATAAATGTTTTTCTGCTATATATATATTTCCATAAAAATATGTATTACCTTTTTGTTCTGTTATAACTCGTTTTTAGATGGTGTTGTAAAAGGAGTTCAAGGCCAATTGCGGGGATGAAATGGCGAATAAAGATCAAGGTTATTAATTGGGCTCTTGTAACTAACACTAAATTAGTTGCAGGGGAAAATACATCCATGTGTGTCCCGTACGCGATCGGCACAATATCATCTCAACACTGCGATTTGTTCTATACGACGGATGCCACTCTCCAGTAGAGGGTTTGATGTTCTGAAGTTTGCTAGTGGAGTTTTCATTCCACATATTTTTACCAATTATGAAGCACACGCGGAATTATATAATATTTGAAGTCAGCATATGAAATCTTCCATTTGAGAGATTTAAGTACATGAAGTTGGTGTAATAAATATCTCCAATTTTACAACAGCGATCTAAACTGTTGTGAAACGGAAGGGTTTTATTTTTTTTAATTTCCCGGGACATACGATTCGAGTACAAGTAAACTGAATAATTTTTCCGTGAGCAGAGGGAAAACTTAATTAAAATAACAGAAACACGTATGGAAGGACGTCTTTGTAGTCATTTTGGGGTTGGTTGCATACATGTATTTTGGTTGCTGTATCCGTATAGGTCTCAATAGAATTTCAAACTACATGCAGTATATTTTCTATAGCGTGACTAATTTTGAAAACTAATTGACCGATAGTTATAGATAGGTATTTCTAAATACTCATCATCAAACCTATATTCCCCACTATGAACCCATCCTTGATGCAAGCTTCTGTGTAGAGAGAACAATATGAGCCGCAGTATATGTGCTTATCTACACGTGCATGAAATATGTGTTTCCCATCCTGCACCTATCGTATCATGTGTATCTTTAATTATTGTGTGTTTGAAAGTCAAGTCGGTAATAAAACCTGAAAATTCACCAGTAGCATCTTGTCTATGTTTGTTCATTTATAGATTGGATAAGCTGTAAAAGATTTTCTTTTACTAAAATTTGACTTTACATTATAAACCAATCATGGCCACCCAAACCCATATATTCTCTATTGTTTTTTCTCCCATTTCTAGACTGGTTCCCATAATTTTCCATATAGTTAGTACCGTGAATCCGATTAAGTCGTTTCAATCCCATCAGAGTGTCGAATTCTAAATGTTTTGCATATCCAGTCAGGATTATTTTTATATAGAAAGTGCAGTAGAAATATGCGCCTTTAAGTAGCAAACTGAAATCTGATTAGAGTAGGCGTTATTTATTTTAGCCATGTAGCATAGAAAGAAATATGAACACAATGCCTACAATTTTCTCAAAAGTGAAAGAGAAATTTAAAAAATAAACTAAAAGGAAATAACGTCGCAAACTGTACTTTCAAAGGTAATATTCTCTTGTAGCAAGATTCAGAACAGTCAGAAAATGGCAGCAAAATGTAATTAATACCTATTTAAGAGAGTGATATTAACTACAATTTTTTATTTTAAGATTTGTAGTACACCATATAGAAAATTTATAGATTGTAAACCAATAATTTCAATTTGTATAAAGGGCATTTGCACGTAGAATTATACCAATACGGTTAGAACGCAAAAGTATCATCACATGATTTCCTGTCATTAACACTATTCTGTTTTTCTGCTGATAACAGATTCTATATTCTTTGTTACTAAGTGGAATGGGATTACAATGGTGAAGGACAGGCTCCATTCTTATCAGTGTATTTTGATAAATAAAACTGAGCCACATGTTGTCAATATCTGAGGGTTTTCATAAAAGCTCAGCCACTCTGCAGAATTTGTGAAAGCCAGCGAATTTCTCTGCGGCTTCTCTGTAGCACATACTCCAATTGCGCCGACAACATATGATAGAAGTCACTTAGTAAAGATTGCCAGTGATGAACTTTGTAATTAGACTCTCTTCTCTTGTGAGACCTAATCCCCTCTTGTAATTAAGTCAATTGCATACGTATAACAACCAAAAACATTAATCCAGATATTAAACAGAAAGACTCGATAACGAATTAAATTGAGGGGGAGGGGGCATACACCACCTTTCACCTTAATTAAATAAAGAGTTATTATAAGTAAAACCGATTACATGCAAATAAAATGCATTAGAAACTGTTTTCATTTTTATGACATTTTTTAAAATCACCGTTTGGTTTGAACTATGATCAAATTCGAATTTAAATTAAGAAAGATATATATCACTAGGTATTGGACTATGATTAAATTCAAATTTAAATTAATAAAAATATATATCACTAGGTATTATACATCAGTCTTGAACTATGATCAAAATCAAATTTAAATTAATAAATATATATATCATTAGGTATTATGTCAAACTCGTTCTGATTGGATTTGACTTGTATATCCAAAGTGTTAGTTTCTAATGGCTTGTACTGGTTTCTCCTATCGCAGGTTCCTTATTCTCGCGGCATTGACTATTTCCGTTCCAAACAGATATTTGCACCCTCTGCCGGTCGTTTAAAACGGTAGTTTTGTTAGATAGAAGTGTTTGATATTAACTAATAACAAATTCTTTCAACAATGTTTCCTTTTCTGTAAATAAATAAGAAAATAATAAATCAATAGAAACGTATCAAAGATCTACTTTCCATTTATCCCATATCTAAATACAACTCGCCTAAATCTCATACCGCAAGCGGAATCACGTTCCGCTTGGCTGAATGAGTTCGTCGACTTGATTATGGTTTACACTGATACAAGCATAGACACATGATTGACCTTGTTCAAATCTCATACCGCAAACAGAATCACGTTCCGCTTGGCCGAATAAGGTCCTTGACTTGATGATAGTTTACACTGATACAAGCATAGTCACACGATTGACCGTGTTTACATAACGCTAATTGCCAAAAACACGGTATAGAATAAGGGTCGCTGTATTGAAACCTTGACGTCGCCCCGGAATGTTGCAGTCGTGTATGATTCTATATATGGATATAATTGATGACTTGCCAAAATATATAAATGAAATTATACCAGTAATACATATTAATTTACTACATTTCGAGAAAACCTGTAATGAATACGTAATAGGTAATTCATTCGTATAATTAATAAAGAGGTAACTAAAGGAGTGAAAATGAAAGATTGATGTTTCCAGAAAACACCACAGCTGCCTTCCGAGACTACAGGATCTATTCCTTTGATAGCATGCCCATAATAGATGCGCAAGTAACACAGTAAACCATATACCGAAATGAAGAGGACTAAATTTTGCAAAGAATTAAAAAAAAAAAAAATAGAAGAAAAAAAAAACAACCCACAAAATCATCTATAGAACAGGAGGTGCCTTTTAAGAAACACAATAGCAATGTGTATGACAGCAAAGGACTCAAAGAATTGAAAGTCGCATATAACGAGGAGCTTATTAATTGCAAACAGCTGATGACTGTAAATTATGGAAAATGTGGTGAACTCGCTATGCTTAAATTCGAGTATTGAGGAGAAAACGTGTTTTCAGGTGTCCGCACTACCTCTTCAATGAATAACTTCAATATAATTGTATAGACTCATAACGATTGTTAATATTTCATATTTTAAAACTGTTAATTTTAAGTTTTCTGTTACGCACGACGATGTGGTGTGTTATTACTGAATCCGTGTTCATTTGATACCTTACTTGGGCCTCCGTACAGCGATTACAGCATTTTCCGCGAGAATACGAGAATCTCGTTTTATATTGTGGTACACACAGTATCTTCTATTGGACGTTGTTTATTGCTAAATTAGCATCTTTTACAATATTTCCTGAATACAGGATTGGAGATAAATGATAAATAAAAAAGTACGGCAACTTTCATTAGCAGGTAAATTATTGTCTTTTATTTGTGATTCGTTTCTTATTTAGTATCGCGAGAATACGGTTCTCCAGTATATATATATATATATATATATATATATATATATATATATATATATATATATATATATATATATATATATATATATATATATATATATATATATATATATATATATGGCATCTAACATGCTAAAAATTTTCTAACAAAGAAACTATACTTCTAATGTCTTAGAAATTCCAAACATGTTAGAAGCAAGCTCTAACACGTTTGAGTTTGAAGTAGATTTGATCATGCGAAAAGTATATTCTAAACTGTTAGACTAATGTTCTAATGGGTTAGTTGCAAAATCCAACGCGTTAGTTTATCGCTCTTTTACATGACATACCTTTGATGGACAAGTGTGACTTCTAAGGTATGTGTTTGCATCAAGTTTGGTTTTCGATAAGAATATTAATAACTTGGAGCTCGATGGGTTTCTATTAGTAATCCCCCCAACCCACACATTCCACGTTCTTGTCACGAAATGTGTAAAATGATTAGATCGATCGCCAATGCCTTATAATGTTTTCTCCTTTGACAATACAAAATATGTTTTGACTTGGACTATTTGTTCGGTTTTTAAGGAATCTATCTATTTATCTATCTATCTATCGAATTTTAGTCATCCGATTATACATTTATCATAGATTTTGTGAGAAAAAGAAAAATGTTTAAACTAGATTTTTACCAATGTTATTCTATATGAATCTCTATTTCGTCTTGCAATGGTTGAACACATAGAAGGATAGTGATATTACCCCACGTCCGTCATGGTTTGGTTTAGTTTTAGTGGCTAACGGTACATAAACACATGAAAGATTATATCATGACATGGCTATTGTAGTAAATTGTCCAGTCCATATAAAAGCCACTGTCATCTGGACAGGAGTCGAGCCCACACCTTTCTGGTTACGAGTCCGGTACACAAACTACATATCCAGATTAGCTATAGCTATCAAAATATATTTATGAGTTGGTATATAGAATACTGAACCACAGTAGATGTAGGTAGTGGCTATAGCTCTCAAAATGTATTTATGAGTTGATACACAAATTGCTTAACCTCCTTGGATGTCGGTAGAGACTATAGCTATTAAAATGTTTGAGTTGGTACACAAACTGCTCAGCCATTGTGAATGTAGGTAGTGGCAATGACTATCACAATTTATTTATGAATTGGTACACAAACTACTGATCCACCGCAGATGTAGGTAGTGGCTATATCTATCAAAATGTATTCATGAGCCGGTACATAAACTAACAAACCACTGTGGATGTAGGTAGTGGTTAAAGATATCAAAATTTATGCATGAGTTAGTACACAATCTATTGAGCCACCCTGGATGTAGATATTGGCTATAGCTATAACAATTTATTTATGAGTTGGTACACATAGTACTAAACCACTCTGGATGTAGTTAGTGGCTATAGCTATCAAAGTTGATATATGAGTTGGTACACAAACTACTGGGCCACCTTGGATGTAGGTAGTGGCTATATATATCAAAATGTATTTATGAGTTAGTACACAAATTACTGAGACACAGTGGATGAAGGTAGTGGCTGAAGCTATCAAACTGTATTCATGAGATAGTACACAAATTACTAAGTCACGGTGGATGTAGGTAGTTGCTATTGCTATCTAAATGTATTTATGAGTTGGTACTACTGAGCCACCGTGGGTGCAGGTAGTGGTGATAGCAATCACAACTTATTTATGAGTTGCCTAGTGCTGTTCACAGTAGGGACAATCATGCTGTAGGTTAAACAATCTCTGTTATGTGTTCGGTGTAAAAACGAAACATTATATGCCATTGTGCGCCTTCGGGTGGTTTGAAAAGAGATCAGATATGAGCTATGTGAGGATAGTGTTACCTGTGTTTAAAACTTTTGTATTATGAGGTCAGAGTGCAGTTTCTAAGTCTCACCCTTATTGAAGCTTAGGGATAATATTGCTTGCAAAAATGCGAATCTGTTTAACCGCGTATTCAAGTTCTACAGCTATACACAGATTCATACTGGAGATCATCAATTCAGTGGCCTGCGTGTAGATTCACAATAACCTGCTTCATTTAGGAAGACATACACACACAAGGTATAAGATCTAAAAGCTTTCCACAATTACTCTTCTTTATTCTAACATACAAACATATATGGAAACATAGCCAAGTGACTATCTATCTATTTACCTGCTAACCTACCTACCTACCGATATATGTACATACATACATACATAGATACATACATACATACATACATACATACATACATACATACATACACGCTCAGAATTATAGCTGACTTGCATTGAACTATCAGCAGGTATAGTTATACATACCTGTATATTTGATAAGGATTTACGGCTAGGTAATTGAAGCGGAAACAGAGCAATATTTTCACGAGAACGGAAAGGCAAAAGAACAGATCTTTTTCCGTCGAGATGTACTTTCCTGCAAATTACAGTCGGATACTAGATTTTGGGCTCTACATATGCTTAAAGAGTAGAAATAGCAGAGGTATAATAAGTGTATTATTTTTACCGTTCATCATCATCATCATCATCATCATCATCATCATCATCATCATCATCATCATCATCATCGCATACCCAACAACCAGCAGTATTGGTATAGATTGACAACGCTGTTATTTTTCACGTCAACAATTATACACTCGTCAAAAACATATTTTAGCGCACTAAATAGTATGCACTACCTATGCTAATTATTGAATATTATATTTTCGTTGACAATACAACACCAAAAAGGAGTTTCGCACTTATATAGTAATTTTTTTAAACAATGCAATACAGAAAAGGTTTTTCACACTAATATTGTAAGCTGACTTGGAATCATTTATTTCAAGTTGGCATAGCAACGTTTAAGCGCGAATGTACAAAAATAGCATTGTCTGTTTATATTAGATATGCTGATGGTGATATTCCAAAGAATAGATAGAAGAAATGGGAGTAGGAGCAGCAGAAGAAGTTGATGCGATAGGGCTATTATTAAATATATTATTTTTTAAATTTTATTTTATTTTTTTTTTAACTTTTTTTTTTGTACAGCAGGAGGAATGAATAATAATATGAATATTATCATCTCCTCTAGACAAGTGTCGTCGATCCACTTCGTTCCATATTGACTATGACTTATGTAACTAGCCCAATCAGATTGATCCTTAAATCTGCCTAATAATAATCGTATAGGCCTTCCTAGACAATGACGCAAGTAAGTTGTTTTTTTAATTGCAACCTCTTACACACATGACTTTTCCTTTGAATGAAGTTATTGGGACATTGTGGAAGTCACTATAATGGAGTCACTATATTAAATACATAACATGCCACGTAACGAAATGTGTCACTGGTCATATGATTTCGCTTGCTACGGGTAGTAACTCTCTTATCCACAAGAGGCCACGTGTTCAAAATACCATTTCGGATGGAATATGCCGTGGATCGATGTGAAACAAAGTGGATAGACGACCCTTGGCTAGCGAAGATGGATTAATAGAAATGTTAGTGCTTGTAGAAATATCAAATAAGTTTTAGAAGAGCCAGTGATAGGATAGGTGGTATAACAATAATAAAACTCAGATGCAACATTAGTCGCAGTGGTGACGATAATCTGCCATGCGATGTAGAGGGGTGGTGTTTGTCTTTGCAGAAGCATTTGCAGAAGTGGTAGTAGAAATGGTAGTAATGCAGACGGATCTGTGCCGGACTAAGAATTATTTTTAAAGTTGATTTATTTTGCTATTTGTTTGTGTTTTAAAACCCAGAATACAGATTCGAGAACATTAAAAACCAAACTCTAAAATCCGATTTGGAGATTTAATTTTGAAAATCATTACAACTGATAACCCAGTCAGACTAAAGAGAATCAGCACATGGATTCATAGCGTTTCTATGTGCACGGCATGACACTAATTTGATATTTTTAAACGTAAATAATGGTAAAAAGCTACATTGTACTGAGTTTAAAGTTTTCACAGAAGTGATAGAGATATGTCACGATTTCAACATGAAATTCAACAATATCGGTTTAAAGATAATAATGTGCATTTGCCTTAAAGTTTCAATGGGTATCAACAAAAACTAAGGCACAATTTATGGAAAACAAATTAGATTTAAAAGAACACATGGTGACTCGGTATATATAGAAGCTGTTATAGAATTAACCACACGAATGTCAAAATTTTACATAAATCTGAAACAATTTATACGTTTCAAAAGATTGACGAAAAGTTGCAAATTGTTGAAAATGAAAGCACATGTTGCAAATGGATATATTGTTGGCTTATTGATAGCATCAATTCATCACACATACAGTTTTCCCGGTATGATTTCAGACCATTTAAAATGATCTAACAAGGATACACCTCTCTATCGGAGGCGACTGACAAATAACAGCTCATTTATTACAATCTTGAAAGTCCAGTTGTTTCGACAAATATCAATTAATTGTGGAAGCAAATTTAACGAGACAAAAAATATGATCAATGGAAAGAATTGTTAATTGAAAAATTTATTTACATATTACACAAGCAAGCCATACATTTATTTCCGTATACAAATGTGTATCTAGGTCACGGAGAAAATAAGTGGGAGACATACATTGTTCACACGAAATTATATAAAAAAAATACATAACGATAGATACAAGTACATTTTAATATTAATATCTATCTTCTCAATATAATGTTCGGTTGAAAAAGTGAAAATGAAACAGCCAGATCAAATTCACTTGTCCTTAGTAAAAATTTCAAAGATAGAAAGCCTGAAAACATAGAGTGTAGGGCAGGAAAGTTAAGGACTTGTTAGAAAAAGAAAACACTGACTACTTCTCAACTTACTAAGAAAAAAGGCACATGTGGTAGAAAAGTTTAACAGAACCCGTAAGAGAAGAATGCTAAAGTATTTCACTCAAAATGAAACCAGAACATGGGTTAATGTTTTACTAAAGTGTATTGATTGCTACAAAAAAAAACAATAGACGTGACTCTGATTGTAGCAAGCAAGGACAAAAAACAGATTATATATATATATATATATATATATATATATATATATATATATATATATATATATATAAATCTATTCGGTGAAATAGAAAATGATAGATTTCGTGCGCTAAATTCAAAATGGGTGAAACAAGATTTCAAAATATAAAAGAATCTGTGCAAAAGGCTACCTTCCTAACTTTAACGGAAACTATGTAAAATCAGGCGAGTAATTGTAGGTAATCTTGTCGTTTACAAAGCTGGGTATATTAAATGATATAATTAATATCCGTTTAATTAATAGAGGACATCTTTACGAACATGAGCTATTTCTATACGGCAAACACGATGAGATATACAAATTCGAAGAAAAAATATGAAAACAAAGGAGATGAGTGGTAAAGATATATACTTGCGAACTTGAAAGGATATGATTTATCGTTAACAGCTGGAAAATATGCTATTAAGCAAATAATTTCCCAAACGTACACCTCTCCTTTATATAAATAGCAGTATTAATCAGAATGAAAGCTTTTAAGTTTTTAAAAGCTAACGAGTTTATAGAATGAAATAGACGTGGAACAAATGGCGCAACAGAAAATGAAGGAATTAAAACATTCTTGATACGTGAAATGCCTGAGAGGGAATCAAAACGAAAATACATCCATACATATCATCAGTAAGCAACATATTAAAACGTAATAAGGCAAGTTTAATGTAACCCATGTACTTGCAGGGTAATACATGATATAACAGAAGAAACGAGAAGAGGTAACATTTAAACATATGTATTTCATGTTAACTACTTCTTGAAAAGGCCGAAAAACTGCTATAATCTAACAGACAACAATACAGTCACTTAAATTTTGAAGAAAATAAAAGGTAATACAATCATATTAAAGTTGCTGTAAGTATTAGGATATTTGAACGTCTGGTGAATATCATTCAAAGACATTATATAAATCGTGCAAACAACACAATTAACTGCGCAGTTTGTCTGACCAAACTTTGTACTATGAGCAATTTTAACACATCGAGAAAACCTTCTATCACAGAGAATTATCAGAAATTAAGCACAATCAGCTGATATGGGAGGAGTTTCTACACGACATGGGTGAAGTAAAATGCATTTAACGGTATGTAAGTATACATATTGTAAAGATATTTGTATTTAAGTACATTCATTTGACATTCAGTAGCAATAAATACAGAAATAAATGGTAAAATCAGCATTATATGTTATGAGTGAAGTCCAATGGTACTCAAGGGAACGCCTAGCTGAGATACAACCAACTGTATAATGCTACCAATGCAAGAGAGACAAGTGATAGAGGATACGAATAACGAAATGCAAAATAGCAGAGATGCAAGAATTTTGTTTAAAAGAATACGAGATTAAGCTGGTATTACATTGGAGGAAATGAAAGAAATCAACAAAGAATTACATGCGACTGTAGGGAAAAACCCAGAAAATAAGACCCAATGCATTAGCAAAAGAAAAGCTCATCTGTATATTTTTAAACGTCTAAATATTGGGTTAACAAAAGCTAATAGTTTTTGTTGATATAATGGATTTCAGAATCTAAAACGCACTTTGTGTAGCAACTTACCATTGTACCACGATAGTGTAGCATCTGCGAAGCTGAATGGGTCCTGGTTGTTTTGTTGTTGATGTAAATGTGACTTTAACCGCAACTTGTCCAATAGATGTCATTACTTCGGTAGCTACATATCGTGTGATGAAGTCTTACAGAGAAATGGATTAGACAATAGTATGATGAAATTTAACACATTGAATGATTCAAACTTTTCCTTGTGCTCTTATATTTCGTTCCTAGTCACAGGAAGCATTTAGTGTTTGTGAATTTATAACTCTTGTCGATTAAATTGATCGGAAATTTTCGTTATTATGATATGTTTGTTTCATTTAGTTTTTAATGTATCTGTTATATTGCTCTCTATTTTCTTCTATCCATTTCTTTTCCTTTTTTGTATTATACCGTACTCATTATGACCAAAAAATACCCTTTTCCAATGGTAATGTATAAAAACTCGAAAATGTTAAATAAAAGTCACGTAATGTTTATATAAAGACGAAAGGACAGAAATTTATTCCGACATAAACGTTCCGTTCCCAGTAGCAGCATTCGGAAAAAAAGCTACATTCATTACGCAGAGAGCACATGTCAACGCGATTTTCTTGGTATCACGTGACTATTAGACTGCTGACGTCATGAACATGTAGGCCGGACGATTTGGGTAGTCATGTGAATAGCAATGCAAAATATATCGGGTCAAATTTTGGCAACGCTGTAGTTTCGTCTCGTCTGTCAGCGAATTAAAGACAAAAAGAATGCTATACACGCAATTTATCAGAAGATGAATCATATTCCTATGAAGTTTATGTGGCCCGATATAAGAGCTTTTAAGTTTGTTAGGCCCGGTAATAGGCGGCTATGCTACATTGTGCTTACACCGCGCAGGTTTCGGGGAATTGTAACTTTCCGATAGGATATACGATCTGACCACACACCCGACGTACATGTCAAAATATATAAAATAGAGTGGGATTGGCCAGAGGAAACTCAAATTAGGATAAGACGAACTATGAGGTATTGTTGATACTGTTATAAGATATCATTTCATTCAAAAATTAAAATGTTTCAGAAATTTATTTAATGTGTACACTAGAAATCATATTAGGCTGTTGATGCTTACTAGTTGCAAAAGACTCAGTACTTGATTTGTTTAGAAAATAAAATTCTACGGTTGAAAAATCGCATGAAACCCTTTACATGAGACATATCTTAGTCAGATCAGAGGACAAAGTAAAAAAGAAATATCGATTCAAGTAGTATGATATGCTATGCCATTGCCAAGACAAATTTTGTGCAATAGGCATACAGTTACTCTAAATTTGTAATGCACTGCTAGTTTCGGTAGTATTGTTGCATGAGACGGTTGGCTTGCATTAGTCTTTTCTTGCATTAAATGATGCACGGTATGTTGAATGGAAAAGTTGTATCCATCTTTATAGTAAGGATGCACAGTGTTTGTTCAAAGACATTAGAAGTTACTATTATTTATTTCCGGAATCAGAAACATTAAAATTGTATGTAATACTGAATGCAAGAATATCACTATAAGTGCTAATGGAGACAATGATCACGTGGGATATAGTTCCAGAAGTATAAACAAATACAGCAATTGTTGTTTACATATGAGACTTTATTTCTATCAAAAACAGATTTGCACCAGTTTAGGTTTTAAATTACCTTCCTGTAATTATCGTTCGGTAATTAATTCAGCCATGCGAAACGGAATGGATTTATTTTGTATTTATTTATATGTTAATTTCGTCTTGTAACACTTCCTTTAGATGCCAATTGTTTTTGCAAAAGGAACACAAAGGGTTTCCGCTTCCAATTAAAATTATTTTGTCATACATTTTTTTACGAAAGTCAAGGCGTAAACATATAGCTTTTTAGGATACTAATATTATGGCACCAGCTTTTGACGTATAGTAATAGTACTCCAAAGTTTCACTAGAATACATTACTATTGTAGAACATATGAGACTTTAAAAATCTTTCAGTCAGCACCTGGACATGTTTGACAATGATGTCATCGGCTTTATGTTTAGGTAGGGGAGACAGGAACTCCTAGCATATCAGAGTAGAAACATTAGCAATAATATCCCAGAGTTTGAGTTGAACAATGATACAGTAAATGTATGAATTTACACACACACACACACACGCACACACACACACACACACACATATATATATATATATATATATATATATGTGTGTGTGTGTGTGTGTGATGTAATGGGTGTATTACTAAGGATAATAACCTTAACAAACCAAAGAACAACATAAAACTGAAGCCATTCCGATCACAACGCAAAGAGTTTCTCAGTCACATCCTTTACCTCAGACAATAAGTATCAGCAACACCAACATTAAATTCACACAGTCGGGTACGAAACCTAGGTGTTACTCTCGACAGTACTCTCTCATTACCCCAATATGTCATGAACATATGCAACGCTGCATATCTGGATCTGAGACGAATCAGCTCCATTCGCAATTTTCTTTCAGTTGCTGCCGCTAAAACACTAGTGTGTTCTTTAGTACTTTCAAGACTGGACTATTGTAATTCACTTCTGTCTGGTTAGTCTAAGTATCTACAGATACTTCAAAAGTTCAAAACACAGCTGCTCGGATCATCCTTAGAGTAAGAAGAACCGAGCACACATCCTTCCTGCTCTGTACCCAACACTGGCTACCCATTCGATCCAGAATCAAACACAAAATTTGTTCTCGATGTTACATTTCGTTGACTGGGTCCGGTCCAAAATACCTATCTGACCTCACCCATGTGTACACCCCAGCAAGATACTTACGCTCCTCTTCCGACACTCGTATTCTCATTATTTCCACTATCAAAACGAAGTCATACGGACAACGTTCTTTTGCATGCAGGGCCCAGCTACTTGGAATGAATTGCCCACTGAACTTAGACACAAAGACACTGTGATCTCATTCAAGAGTGCTCTTAAAATGCACCTATTTCGATTGCAAGAACAGACTTAAAGACTTTTTAATATTTCCTTACCTTAATTGCGCTGTATATAGTCTTTATTATTATTATTATTATTATTATTATTATTATTATTATTATTATTATTATTATTATTATTATTATTATACTTGAGAATTAGTAATTGTTACTTGTGAATAAAGTATCTAATTGACAGGCTTTGGTGGTCGGGCTATACTTTCATGCTGATGCTTAACTATTACCGGAGAGTTATTTTTGAGATCCATATATACAAAAATGTAGAAATAGCGGAGTAGTATTAACGATATTGTTTAGTCGTTGTCGTGTTCATCACCTTTATCATCACTACACTCGCCTCCACCACCACCGTCAGTACAGTTATAAGTCAAATACACTGTGATGGCTCGTTAACAAACACACACAGGTCAACGTCAGTAATTAGAGGTGATGCAGGTTGGAAGAATAAAAATGTATAAGTGTGCGTGTGAGAGAGAGAGAGAAAGAGAGAGAGAGAGAGAGAAGGGGGGGGGGGTTAGAAAGATATGTAACACATTTCAGGTACTGAGTATCTCTGTCCAAAAAGTGCTTCGTGTTCACAATGTCATTACAATAGGGTGGCGAACACCAGTCTCAGAAGCCTAAGGAATTTTCATACTCTCAACCAATCACATGCAAGAATGTTTTATTAATATGCACATGTATCGTTCATAATTAAACTCATCCAAGCTCTCAATTAGATAATCTTATACACCCAGACAGATTACTTCCTGTTCATAAATGAACCATCTAGAGTGACTAACAAACTGACGCCTGACGACTTAATAAGGACGACAGACGACAGACGCAAGGCCAGAGCATAAACTTGCTTGGCTAGGTGAGCTAAAACAAGTGCGTGATACGCGTGTTTAATATGTTAATGTCCTTTTCTCAATCGTTAATTTTCTTCTAAGTAGCTGGTATTAACTAACTATGTAGAAGGTTAACAATATCAGTACATTATTAATGCTAGTTGAATACTCTTTCCCACTTTGTTTGCAAAGCAACTATACACGGTGTTTCTATTTGCACCTGCGCACAGCCGATACTTATTTTATAGTGCTTAATAGTACGTATTTACTTGATGTCTTTAAGATATTTTCTTTGACACACAAGCTCACATCTCTACAATAATATCTAAATTAAACAGTAGTTATGTACATGGATTACTATCTGGAAGTTTGCTCTCTATCTTTTGCAGCTCACTTCTAACAGCGGCAAGGTGTTAGGCTGACAGCTAACTTCACTTAGAGTCAATACGTCTTGATCCACAGTCCGTCAGAATAACACTATGGCCACGACAGGATCACAAGAAGCTATTTGCGAACTGGTCGAAGATAGTGCTCTGGATTTAGAAACCGAAGGTACGTGATAGATAAGTCATACATAATAAACTTTATGCTCGTTACTAACACATCAATACGTATACATGGTGTTCCCAAATATACTAACCTAAGTAGGTGGAAATTGTATACGACCGTCAACATTTCAATCAGTCTGACTGTCGATGACATTGTTTAATTTGTTTGTTGTCACTTCAGGTCTAAGATAACTAATGAAATCTTTCAGTGAATTTCGATTAGCACTGCTGCATAATAACGTCACCGATGTAGAGTATATGGAGGTGGAGTTAGGGGTGTGGCAGGCTTACAGCAGTGAATGTTTACAAACGTGGTCTGACTGTGTAGATGGCTGAAACATCACAGTTATATTCAATAAATATCTTGATTATTTTTTGAGATTCTTTATATTAAAGATCATTATAAAAGGTGCCCCACGAAGTTTAGTAAAATATTACCCCCTCCAAAAAAAGTTCATTATCAGTATTATTTTCTGTATTTGTCCCTAATGATGATACAGTTACAGTATTGGTATAACCTTTTAATATTTTGTATTATTTATGTCAGATAAGATCAATTTTCTGTGGATTAACTTTTGAGAGGCTAATAGGGTTTGTTTGCATGACGTCATATGCCACAAGTCAATTGGCTGCTGGAACATATTTCATGGGCAACGTGTGTACCCTTACATAGTTCCACCTATTAAGGTTAGCTTCTGTAAGTTAACATGATCCACTCTAATGATTAGACACGGAGACGTATCATTCAGAAATAGCGTTTTTTTTCACTTTAGAACATCTGATCCTTGACTGCATCCAAAATTAAAACAAAAACAGTGTGTACATGAGAACTAAGCCAAGGAAAGTGTTCACAATATAATAAATGGAAATATATGCACATTGATCTTCACTGTCTAGTCTGGAGAAGATACACTAGGGAGAAAAGTCAATTTTAAAATTAAGTTTAATATTCAAACTAGTTAGGAAAATAATAACAAGTCAAATACATATTGATACTTACAGTATCAAGAACATGACCTGTACAACAATTATAAACATAGTGCATAGACTGTTATAAAGTAACTATCCACAACAACAGCACAATACGTGTATACTATACATGAGGTATAGTAGAAAATACTTGCCTCATGGCTTCAATTTCATGTGTGCAAGTTTTTAAGTTTGGAAATGATATGTTTGCTGAAGGAAAATTTGTGGTTTATGTTTGAAAAAAAGAATGAGATCAAAAATGAAATATGAAACCTAAAAGTGTAACAATCTGGCCCTTACTGCTTCTTTAGAGGGTTTACTTTATTTTCCCTGGCCATAGCATTTTAAATGTGCAAAGCAATATTATTAAGTACAAAAGCCCGATCATCGAAATGTTGTTTATTTTCACAACAATCGGGCATAAATAAGAAGCCGGCTCTGAACGCATATTTTCCGTAACTACTCGGAACAGAAGTGGTGTGACATAATGGAGGGAGTCTTTTACACAACCTTCAGTGATATAGTATTAGGAATGGTTTATGTATTTGCTCAGTGCTAAAATCAAACTCTCATAATGAATAACTTTCTATTGGTATAATATCCGATACCGATCTTGAATATTCCCAAATTTACGGACATAATTTCACGTGTAACTTCTGTATCAGACATTGACCTTTTGGCAATTAAATTTTCAGAGAATTCACATACTTTTATTTACTTTATTCACATATTAACAACCGTATTTCCTTATGTATTTATTATATTATACAGACCAAAACGCCCACTGACAGAAATAATAACAATAATCGTAATGTAACTACAAATTGGCTGTTCAAACAATAAACTTACATGATGATGATATTGATTTGAAAGTTACAAATATGTCATTATTATTATTGATGAAGTTGGTATAATTGTAAATTATATTATTATAAATTATTATGAATTTTAAATCATTATTATCATCATCATTGTTGATGTTGTTATAATTGTTGTTATTATTATTATTATCATTATTATGTTATTATTATTAGTGTTATTATTATTATTATTATTATTAATATTATTATTATTTCGTGATATAAATTATATGTCAAACTGGAAATTCTTATGTTAATAATATTATAAATTTTAAAATTGACATGATCACAAGGTTTGAATAATAGAGAGTAAGAATTATCACACACATAGTGGCTACCATATCGATTTTGCATAATACAATATACTGACTATACACATCAGTATTGACGATCTCAAATAAAATCGGTTTTGATGTCTAGATTGCTAGATGATCAAATTATTGCGCTAAAATCCTTAGTTCAAATATTTTAACTGCAACATAACACGGACGTATATGCTGTGTTCTAACTGAATTGCGTACGTAGTCCCTTCTGTGACATCATTGCCTTGTCTGGCCGGGCGACTTTTCAATAGTGGATTAGGGTGTCTAGTTGGTCCTAAATGAAAATGGTGCCAATTTGATGTCCAATATAGCAGTCACATCGACCATCTTGAAAATATTGTTTTCGCTACTCCTTCTGAATGGATGGTCAAATCAACATGGGGTTGTCACTAAAATACGTCCTATGATGTCTAGTTGGTCCTAAAAAATAGTGCCGATCTGATGTTCTTTAAGGCCGCCACAGATGCCATCTTCCAAATATTAATATTGCTACACTTTCTGAACGACAAGTACTATTGCCAAAGGTTTTTCACCAGAAGATTTCTTATGACGTCTAGTTGGTCCTAAATGAAAATGGTCCCGCTTGCATATCCAGTATGGTCATCATAGCGGCCATCTTGAAAATATTGCTATCGCTAACGCTCCTGAATAGCTGGTCGTATCAAAATCTGGCTTTTACAAAGTGACTTCTTATAATATATGGTGCAAATCTGACATCCATTATGTCAACAACATCAGGTAATTTGAACATCTTGTTATCGCTGAAAAATATCAGAGACGGTTTCAACACTCAGCAGTGAAAGTAATAAACAGTCTTGTCTTGAATTCCTGGAAATTCTCTTCATCCATTAGAGCGTCATTACCGTCGAGGGCAATTGTTTTCTGTGATTTGACATGTTTGAGTGTAACAATGTATCAATATATAAATAAGAAACGTGATTGTATATATCAACATGACTTACTGAATATATTTTGGAACCTGAAATTCTGCGAAATCAATGCGTACCTTGTTTATATCAAAGGTTCTGAAGGAGTTGTAACTACGTTTCTTGCCAATAAACTCACTAAATAACAATTTGTGTAACCAGCTAGATAAATCAATAATGACAATCATTACTCAAGTTAAAATGAAGACAAATTTCAAAACCTATTTCAGTCTGTAATAGAGTAATTCAAATGTTCGTCTGTTATTCTGTCTAGATTCGGAAACGTTATTACAGTACCTAAAACCGTATCATTAGCAAACACGCATACATCATCAAGTACAATAAAGCATCACGACACATTCATACATGCAAAATAGCAACATAATAATGTAAACAAAAAAATTAAAACAAATAAAACTGACATAATCGACACTGATCTAGGGTTATTACAGCGTGTGGATCTAAATATCATTACACAGTTTTACTTCTCTTTGGGCTTAAACTTAGCGACTTAATTTGATATATAAGCAATACTTTATAAATGCGCAATGTCAAATGTGCACAACAGAACATCTTTACCATAGAAAATTCAACGAAACTTTGAATAAAATATAGCACGAAATATTACTTATGTTTGATCATTTTTGCAGCGTTTATCAAGAATTATTGTGCTTGCTCCTTACTACTCTCCTGATTACTCTAAAACTATGAAATATGTTGTGAGCTTTGTAAATTGCCATAACAAAGCCTTGAAAAATCAGAGTACCATCATTAATCTTCCCAGAACTTGCATTTCTCAACATACATTTTTCTATATCACCCCCCCCCACTCCACCCAACGTCAGTATGTAAGAAATTGAATTTCGGTATAATAAATGTTTATCTCGTTGAATATTGTGGCAATATCAGGGTACACTGGGGCATTAAACTGAGATCCAAGACCAAGGACAAGGGGCTGCATTAGTCATTTATTTTTTCGTTTTTTTAGTTCCTTATATAAAATCAAGAAATTCGTATGTGAAATTGGCTTTTCTTGTGCAAATACACTGTGGTTCCATGCATAGTTGACTGAGTATTTGTGCAAATACATTGAGTTCCATGGATTATTGACTGAGTATTGGTGTAAATCGCTGAGCTTCCATGCATAGTTGACTGAGTATTTGTGTAAATTAGTGCTATATCTTCTTTAATGGAAATTTGACTGAAGCTAAAGTCTCCTTATGATCGCGGCAAATTTGCCTGACATGCGTGTTTTAACTTTTTTATTTCTACATCTGTTACATTTTAGAAAAGCATTATATTTCAAAAACTCAAAATAAGCTCCTTATTACTGATATCTATATATTTTGCTTCCGCAATTTATTTGAACGGAATAATGTTTTCTTTTGGTTGGCGAGTGGTTTCTAATTTGACCATATGCAGTTTATATCTTGAAATTGTACTGCAAATTTAGCCGAATACAAATATGTATATTTATCTGCATCAAACACGTAATTTAGTCCTTCTTCATATCGTATTATATTAGCAATCGTGTTATCAGGATCGATGCTGCTTATTTCAATGTTATCATCACTAAATGTAATACGTAAATCTTCATCTTTTCTAAAACATTGTATGATATTTTTTTGTTTGAAAAAGACAAATCAACATTTGTTATTCTATTGAATGTTATTTTGTAACACAACTAATTTTGACCACATTCCTATCCCATCCAAACTTGCAAACAAATACACATTATCTCTTAATACTCAGATTGTTGTTTTTATATTAAATGTATTAAATATTTACATCTCTTCTCTGAAAACGTTTGAATTTATAACAATATAGTTTTGAGTCGTTATTTATATTGTTCTTAATTTTTCAATTTAGTTTTCGCTACTAAATGCAAAATCACGATTATAATTTTGGTCTAGGAACTAGAGTGTATTTTTAAAAAATATGAGTGGCCAATATCTTAAATACCACAATGGTCAAAGGACATGGAATGCTATTAGTGATTAGGAAATGCCCACGTAGAGAATTAAGAAACTGTACATCTTATTAAAAAAATTAAAGTTATCTACGAACTCGAGTATTTTCTTTTTAAAATGTGTATTCCAGGATTCTAGCGTATTTTGAGTAGTCTTGGAATTTCTAGACATTTCTCGGTTCATTTCAAATGTTCCTATGGATGAAATCTCACGTGAAAAAACAGTATTATTTAAAATATTAAACGGTCAAGGACTGTCAATTTTATATCTTTTCCTACTCGCTCCATGCTTAAAATCATGTGGGGCACTGGATAAGGACAATGATATAGATGAATATATTCGGAACTGCAATCTCCATAGAGATTCCAGGTACCATCCGTCCAATATTGAAATGCAAACGAGGGCGATTAGCACCTTTAAATAAAAGGAACAAGATAGGTGATTGTTCCCTTTATATATAAAACACAGCTCTGGTTACATAGGTTAGAGATTCAATCAGTGTCTATTATTGCTTGGTTAGGTGTATATATAAAAGTTCCACCTGCCAATATTAGATAAAATACTTGATATAAAATAATTATGAAGAATTTATTATACCATACATTCAAGATATATATATATATATATATATATATATATATATATATATATATATATATATATATATATATATATATATATATATATGTGTGTGTGTGTGTGTGAGTGTGCAATTTATGATATCATAAAATTAGTTTGCGAGAATATATATTCGAATTTGTGGTAATATTAAATGTTTTAGAACATAGAAAGTAAAGAATTAGAACAATAGCCAATGGCTTATAATGTTCTTCTCCTTTGACGATATACAATTCGCAAATATATATCAATATATTGCCGATGATATTACGTTTTAATGGTCAAAAAAGAAAACAAATTAAGTTATTGAATGGTCAAAGTGAAGAGTCTATTGATTAAACAGTAGCATTTAGCCAAGGTTTAAAAAGGATGAGGATGAATAACGAGAGAGTAGGTGAAAGACGAGAAGGAAAAAAAGAAATAAGTTAAACGGAGACATTATCAATTAAAATGTGTCGGACATTTTGTAGGAGTACGTTAAGAAAATATGGAGGAAAGAAAGGGGAAAACTAAAAGAAAAATGGAAAAAATAAATAAATAAAAAGGAACAAAAGGCAAGATTAAAAGTGAACAGTCCTTGCTCTTGAGCGAATCGTTGCGGAAGCTATGGGAATCATTTGAGAAAGATTGGTAAAATTGCTATTTAAAGCAATTCATGACCAGTGGAAATGCATGCTCCTTAGCAATATGTGCGCTTAAGTAAATCTTTTTGACTTTTCAATACATTTATGAACGGCATCGAAAATACGAATGTTTACTTCCTCCGGAAGCATTGCATCACAATACAAGAAGGTATTTAAAGTTAGATTACCATGAGGTGTGAGGGATTGAAATTGCTTAATGCGTTGTTCTTGGTAATAATCACAAGAAAATAACAAAAAAAGAAGTGTTGCGTACTTTGTACAGATCCACATCTACAAATAGGTGATCGAATTACATTCGTTGTAAGTAAGTGTTGATTAAGTGAACCACAGTTTGTTCTAAGTCGGGCATGGAGATTTTGAAATTTCCTTTTACACCAATAAAAGTGTCTGGGAACATGTGTGTCGCGATTGTTTAATGTACATTTGAAGGTGTTAATGGAGTCAATTTGACGAGTCTCGATAGGTAATGTATTCCATTTTCGAATGGCCGAAGGAAGAAACGAGTTATAATAAAGACTTTTTTTGGCCTGCACCGATTGGAAATGTTTTATATTACGCAAGTCATAGCGAGTGATATCGCTAACAGCTGGTCGAATCAAGGATGTGAGATAGGGAGGGCTTTAACCAGTTGTCATATTATTTGCGTCTACGCATTACACTAATTCTTGACCATGCCTTTTCCTTTACGTAGTCTATTAGTTTGTGCCATGAGCAGTCATTTGAGAGAAATATTTCAAGATGTGTCTGCGCGCCAGCTTCCGTAATTCTATGGTTGAGCATGTATAGTGGTGGATGGAAGGGTTTATTAATTTTCTTAGAAATTGTCAGGGATTCAATTTTAGAAGGGTTGAAATCTACAAGCCAAATATTTTCCCACTGAAAAATGTTTTCCAAGTCAGATTTGGGGTAATGAGCATTTACGATGGGATTATCTACGATTAGAAAGAGACTTGCATCATCTGCAAATAAACTTATATTGGAGTGTATATCATATACAATATCATTTATGTATATAAAGAAACGTAAGAGACCTAACACGGATCAATGGGGCACACCAGCTAGAATACACCTGCACTCTGAAACCCGGCCCGGAAGTATCACTCGTTGTCTTCTGTTTGTAAAATAAAAAGAAAACCATTTTAAAAGACTTCCAGTGATACCAGTAGTTTCCAATTTGTGAACGAGTCCTTTATGCCACACGCCGTTAAAGGCTTTGTTTATGTCGTAAAACACAGTTCTAATTTCCGTACCGGAATCGATTGCTTTACAGAACATATCATAGAGGTATGTTAATTCATTAACTGTAGAATCGCCTGGAATAAAGTCAGACTGGAAAGGTGTAAGAATGTTATTTTCATGGAAGTAATTAAAAATGTGTTTAAAAACCAGTCTTTTAAAACTTTGTCAACAGTATTAAGAAGCGATATTGGTCTGTAAGTTGATACGATGGAAATGTCGCCCTTCTTTAAAACAAACGTTTGCTTTTCCCAAGAATCTGGAAAGTTTGATTCTCTAAAAGATCGGTTGAAAAGTGAACAAAATGGATGTGAGCGTTCATTAGCCAGCTCGCGCAGAATACGGTTATTTAGAGCATCGGGACCAGGAGCCTTACCACGAGGAAGGCTTTTTAGAACGTTTTGTTCTTCACCAGGTTTTAGTTCTATAGAACTTAAGCTTACATCCGTATATAAAGGTATATCTAGAAGGTTAACATTTGTTTCATTTAGTACATTGCTCTATAAAATAATTTTAAAAAATAATTCAGCTTTGTCAACTTCATCTGTGATTATCGATCCGTTTTGTTGAAGGTATGGAATATAATGTGTACGGTAAGGGCTGATGAATACCTTACGGGCTGACCATCGGTCTTTGGATAATGTAGTGCATGGTTTCAGTTATTGTGCTAATTTGTCAATATGTGGTTGTTTGCCTTCTCGAATCATAGAGATTATTTCGTTCATCAGCGAATTAACTTTAGTACAGTGCGATGGTAGGTTGCATTGCTTAGCTTTTCGACAGGCTGTCTTACGTTTCCGTATTGACCTTTTGATTGCCGTTGCGATCCATGAAGGTACTGATGGTTTAACATTAATAGGTCTCTTCGGAATACATAGACAAGATATCAAAACTCTGTAGTCGGTGATATTGTTTGGATATATGTTGATATCATCACATTTCAAGCAATCCCAGTAAATAGTGAATGCTCTATATCTCAGAAGATTATAGTCGCCTTGGCCATATAACCATATATGCCTTGGAAATGAAATACGTTTTGGTTTTCTGCAGTTAAATATCCCATAAATGGGGGAAAGATATCTAATATCTTGATGTAAGAAAGAATCTCCAACCCCGCTAAAAATTCAACTTTCATAATTCATAATATATAATAGATCTAGCAACGTTGAATAGTTGTCAGTGAAATGAGTGGACTGATCAATGTATTGTTGAAGGGAAAGCTCATTACATGCTGATTTCATTCTTTGACCTGTGAGTGGATTTAGCATATTGTAGTTAAAGCCGCCTGTTTCAATTATATCTTTAATTCTCTTATCAATAGCAATGAGTATGGAGCCTTCTATCATTGAGCTGTGTACACGTTGTTTGCATTTGGAGGTCTATAGAATAAACCTACCAGAATTTGTGTCTGTCAAGTGAAAGTTTAATCAACAAGCCCTCTAATGCATTTAGTTTAAGATCATGTCGCCTTTGGAAATAAAGGAACTCATTCAGATATATTATGATATCACCGCGAATATCACCTACACGATTTTTTCTAACTGGTTTGTGGTCAAATTGGATGGAAAGTTCATCAGAAGAAATGGAGGGATTGAGCCAAGTTTGGCCCCAAGCATTCACATGAAATGCAAAACTAACTGAAAATTAAATATTCTGTTGTATCGGGTGAATGATAAATTAAATTAAAACAAAATTTTAAAGAAACTGCAACTAGTAAAAGGAAATGACTAGATCTATATTCAAAAACATTCTAAAACAAACTACATATAAATAACATTAAGTTGTAAACATACATCAACACCCCGCCAAAACAAATACTAGTACATCTAAAATAAGACTACATTGAAATATTCATATCAATTAAAACATATAGTTCGAATATTCAAGCATCTAATTCCATAAAACTGCAAAACGTTTCCGAAAGATTTAACCACCAGTTATTGCTAACGTCATGTATACCAAATATCTAAATAATATGGGAGAAAATCTGATATTCTGTTTCTGAAGTAAAAGAAATAAGGAAAAAAGAAAGAAGAAACTTTACATTCTCTTAAAGAATTAACAAGATCGTCAATTTCGAAGGCTTGTCGGGTGGAGGCTCCGAGTGTTGAGCTGTCTAAATGGATTGAATATATTCTGTAGCCACGTAAATTTGGCCATAGTCGTCCATTGCACAAATCAACGTAAGTATACGCGCACAAGTTTGGTAAGTTTTAAGCGTAAAAAATCTTTAGTGATTCACAAATATATCCATGGGGAAATATTCCTAAGTCTAAGAAAACAATTTCGGTAAGCTACTCTTTTGTCTAGCAGTTATGGAAATGAGTACACCCACGCAAGAGTTTATTCCGGAAATTGCTGCACTGTAAAGCGGTAGAACAATAGCAAAGAAACAGATGACATTTATATGTGCTTATTTCTTACTCGACAGCTTTAACAACAAGAAACAAAATATTTTCATTTAGTGGACGATACCCATCAAAATTGGAATGGAAAATAAACGGTTAGTAGATTCCAATATTTTTGTGTCCTATTTCTGGATACCGCATCAAACCTATAATCTTTTTTCTACATCTCTCACTAAAGATCTTATTTCTTTGTAAACATATAGCACTAAGGTCAATGTTCTGTTTATCATCGCTGAAATTGCTATCCAAAATCATTGTAGTGCTTTAAAAATGACTTGCCCTATGTACTATGATCCATGCATCTGTACCGTTCATTGACAACTTGGGGATATTTTAGTTTACTTTAAGTTGTTGCACACATCTGTAACTCGTCAGTTCTCCCTGTTGCGGCAATTTGACATTGAAAAGATGCGTAATATAATAACCTTAGGTTGAAGGGCCAATGTGCTACGGAACAATATCTACCAAAACACCAATCTTTTTTCATATATTATTCCCCTGATTTTAATTAGAATTTGACTAGTTAATGGTTTTATCAACAAGAGATCGACCCATTAATTGATTATATATTTCCTTTCGTGATTTACTTGTATTTGTATATTATTTGTGGATTCTTTAGGGTAATTTATCCAATGGAGGAATCATTTTGAGGTAGTTTAGAGGTAGGTAAGATTCTGTGATTAAAAAATGAGAAAGACTTTGACTGTTGAAAAAGCAAGTGCGCCTATAAAAGTTTACTGGCCCTGAAGAGTTTGTATGCACTGTCTGAAAAATCAACATGTCCCTTGAGTAAGTAGTTATCTGAGACAGTAGAGACGATGTATGAATTAGGCAAATCTTGGGCGTAAGACAATACTGGTTTTGGAGCACTGAAGATTAATATTGATGGCAGCCTACTACAACTACCTAAAAGATTGTTTTGATGGAAAATATAAGGGTTGTTCATTTATTTGCACTTGTACAATGAAATAATTATTGATATATAGTGTACTGTACTACGCTAAAATGTAAGCTCACTGTTGCACTCTACCAGTTTTTGACAGTCACTGAACTAAATGTACAATTCATTAATATTCACCTAGTTTGAAATGTTTGTATTGTAAGTCTACATATGTGTTCTTCTCTTTTTGCAGATAAAGGTGTCATTAAATTTTATTTCTCTGCCAGCTTTTCACACTTTGTTCATCTCAAAAGATGATGGTGGGGGTCTTGTTGAATGACAAAAGCACATAAGCATTCGCCTTGTCCTTTAAGGACGCAATAGATTAAACATAAACTACACGCCGCCCCAAGTTAATCAACGTTTTAGTCGATATCAAGTCAACCAAGTGTGCAAACTCTACGTATACTTCTTTCAGTAATAAACAAAGCTGACTTCCGCTTATTCTTAATCCTGTAAATCCGAAATAATAATTGCTCAATAAGATATTTAATTAGCTATTTTTTTCATACAATGTGGAATTAAAATCATTAAACGACATCTGCATAACAACAAACATAGCTGGCAAGAACTAAACAGAAATAACGCATTTTCCACTTCAATAAGAGCATAGGTAAATTTAATGGAATGTAAGAAAAATTGGAAGAAATCCCAAGGATATTTTATATTTGTTTCCCAAAATGACTCCCTATTTTTGCATTGGAACCCCTGGAGCTACGTTGGCTTAGTGGATGGAGTGCCAAAATCGTGGCCAAAATGATTCGGGTTCAAATCGTACCGTCGGATCAGCTCCCTGTTTGCTACTATAGTGTGTCTTTGGGCAAGGCACTTGATTAAAATTGCCTCGTCACTAACTAAACTACGTGTGTTGATGTGCCTTGACGACCGCCACATGAAGCATGCATCTCAGATATAGGTTAACCGCATTACAAAAGGTATACGTTTCTGGTGGGAGTCAAATGCAAGAGTTTGTTAAAGTGAACTATACACACATGTCCTTGGGATTTATACTACGAACAAAATATGCTGGCGTGATTAAGTTTAAACGACAAGATGAGATAAATCACAAGTCTAGGTTGGGAGACTAGCATATATCCGTCACAAGTCTAGGTTGAGAGACTAGCATATATCCGTCACAAGTCTAAGTTGGGAGACTAGCATATATCCGTCACAAGTCTAGGTTGGGAAACTAGCATATATCCGTCAAGCCAGTCAAACGGGATTTTTGCTTTCTTAAGTTCATTTATTAATTATTTTAATTAATTTTATATTGTTTGTGCCTTTTTTCTAAACTTAACCTTTATTTTGATAAAAACAGTTCTAGGAAGATTATAAAAACAAAAGGAAAAAAAATGAAAACTAAGATTTGTGTTTGTGAAATACGTTTGCACAACTACAGAACAAAATATTAAAGTCAAAAGGTTCAAAAATGTTTAGAAGAAAGTCGCTATGTAATGGTATGAAAGTCTAATTCTAGACTTGGATATAAACATGCGTTTCAGATTAATTTGTTTACTTCAAGTGGTTTTTGCTTATTTGTGCTAATAAATGCCAATGTCTAAAAACTAAAAATGCTTATTTCGCTTTTCTTAATTTAATTTAAATTGACGTAATGGAATAAAAACCAATTCAGGTCAACTACATATGAATAAAATTATTACAATTATGCTGCAGTTTAGAAATTGCTTTAATGGCATGAAAATTTAATTATGTCATCCACATCTAAATACATACATACAAAAAGTCGTGCTAACAAGGTTCTTATCCAAGCAGATCTTGTCCAGAAAGTTCAAAATGTGTTTAAAAAAGAGGTGAATTGTTGCTGTAATGGTCTGATTAGGTTATCTACATATATAGTTACCTATTAAATTTCACTTGTATACCTCAAGTCGTTTTTGCTTCATTTTGAATAAGTTTTGGTAGAAAAAAGATATACGCCCTTTTTTAAATGTTGGAAAATAGCAATTATGCTATAATGTCCTGAAAACTGACCTGAAGATTTAATCAGGTCATCCACGTATGTATACAAATATGCAAGCGAAACCAAGTAGTTAGTGCGCAATATTACTAACAATATTTTTGGTATTGATGTACGAGAGGACAGAACTACGAACGGGCAGTATCGAATCAAGATGTACCATCTGCAAGCAGTGAGACATACAAATAAAGATTGACGGAAGCAAGTAAAATTCGATAGACTTGTTCCTATGTGTATGTACCTACTCCTATCAGACTGCAATGACAATAGTTATTTTCATAAGTTTTATCAGTGGGAAACACACGTGATCTAGAAATAACCAGTGACATAACTACCGCCCCGCGGCCCGTGAAATTACGGGGTGGGGGGGGGGGGAGGGGCGGCAGGGTCAAGCAGGGTTTCCAACTCGCAAGGTTTACATTGCCGGGGGTCCCGAAATTTGAAGTTACGCCACTGGAAAGAACGAATTTACATATATAATTAGATCCAAATGCAGTTAAACATCACAAGTGTGAGTTTATATACAGTGTGCTGTGCATTATTTTCTGAGAAGTTGTACACACATTTTTATGTTATCCCAAATTCCTTATGACGACATTCAGGTAATTGTACGACTCCAAATTGAGCAACTGGCAAAATGCACGTTTCTGAGAATAGATTTTCTTTTTTTCTTTTTCCTGTTTTTTTTTTCGCACAAGATTTTAATGTTATTACAAATTCCTTATAATGACATATCGGAAACTCTTTCATGATAGAGCAACTGTTTATAATCTGTCTGACCCTGCACTACATGTATACCAGAAATCGTTATAGATATAAAAAAAACCCAAAGGATTCCCTTTGTGGGCCAATGGCCTACTTGCCTATACAAAATAATAATAAACTTTGAACAATAATAGAAAGTAAGGAACCTGTCTTACCCTGCACTAGACATCTACCTGAAATCGACTGGTTTCTTTAGTTGGTCAACATCCCACTTGCCTATGCAAAATAATACTAAATTGAGAACAATAATACAAGGTATAGAAAATGTAAGGTTCCATCCATGTAAGGTATTTACTAAACTACTGAAATTATTTTAACGAATAGTATTCTAGAAAGAAATTTTATAAAAGTAATTGAAAGTACAACCCAAATCCCAATTCAGTGTTGCATGGATTATGTTACTGTCACTGAAAAAAACTATTCTTTTCTTTAAAGCAGTTGCTACATAGAAACTCTGTGTCATCTTTGCCGAGGATACCATCTTCAAGATCATGCATTCCGACACAGGATTGGTGATATTACATTGTTTCATCTCATCATTGTTATTTTCCGACTCATCCACAAGTGGGTCACCAGACTTATATTCGTTCCTTCTGAAGATTTTCTGGACTTTTTTCCTGTTTTTTTTCTGTTTATCTAGGTCTTTCTTCGATTTTTTCTCTAATCTCTCCATTATGCGTTCTTCTCTTAGTCTTTGCCTTTTATTTTCCTCTGTGGCTTTTTACTCTAGTTCATTGTAAAAATCATCACATGCTAGAACGCAAAATTCTAAGACCAGTTGAAGTCTTGCAAATTGGGGTTTAACTAGCACTGCCCAGAAGATGCTAGAGAGGTGAGGTGGTATCAGGCCTTCCGCTACTAAAGGATTTCCTCAAAGGTAACTTCCGCGGGTTCTACATACTGATTTTCACAAGAGTTTATCTTCTCCAGGTGACGATATTTTGGTGATGTGGATGAGACAGCTGCTGAAATAGATTGATCTTCCATCATTTTTAAGTGGCTTAGAACAAGCTGGGTTTTGTCAATTGCATCATGCTTCCAATGATGAATGTTAGTTTTTCTGAAGGCTTCCTTGATCGGAGGTGAAAACTGATCAATTGTATAGGGGAGTACTGTGGGAAACTTTGTCATGTTTAATACTTGATGTGTGTTGATGTAACCAAGGTTTACTGCAATGGAAGAGAATTTTGCTTTGAATGGACCCATGATATGGACATCAAGAGTGGTTGTAAAATGTGGGTTGTGTGTGGTGGAAGCCCCAGCAATTCAATCAAGTTTTTTTGTGCAAGCTTAATTATATCTAAGCTTGTGTGGCTGTCATGATTATCCATAAAAGTTGCACTGTTCCAGCTGAGTCATAATAATTCTACATTTCTTTAAACCACTGGATGAAGAGCCTACCATCATTGTACCCATTCACTGGGTATCAAAACAGCCAGGAACCAGGAACATCATCTTTGTACGCCATATGCAGGAAACACCTTTCAAAAATGACAAGCAGATAGAGATAAATATTTAGTTATGTGAACTGATAATGTAACAGATTGTTGGTAACTGTAGTATATTTTTATACCAATTACTTTATGCCTAGCTTTTTCATTTCCACTGAATCATATTTCATTGCAATTGAAAATCTGCTCTGGCTTGTCTTGTAATCAGAGTCTCTTTAGTGTGTCCTGAAGGTGAGTGAAGTATTGGTTCATCACATTGATATTTACCATTTTGTTCCTGCTTCGGTCCTCGGGTTCATCCTGCTTCTCAGATAGTTCTCAAAACACTTGCAAAAACATTTGTCACTGGGACCTTTATTTATGTTGAAAAGATAAGGGCGTCCATTATTCTTAAAAATGGTAATGCCATATTGTCATGGACTGTTTCTGGTCATAGGGAAGCCTTGTTGTGCAGAATACTTCATATAATTGACAATTCATGATTCTGCATCTGCTGTTACAATGGAAGATAGTCCTGGTCCTTTTTGTGTACATTCCCCTTCACATTGTCATCAACAGTTTTTCGAGAGACTTTGAACTCCCTTGAGGCTTATGTAATTGACACATGTTGTTGTTTCACGACTGAGACTTATAATTCTAGTTCTTCTGTTCTATATCTCTTTGGCACCACTACAAAGAAGACAATTTCATTCTGTCGTTCAATGTTTATGATAATATTTATCAGAAATAAAGTTCTTTAAAAATTCACATGCGTTGTCATTTTTCTTGCTGTTTGTATTGCGGTAAATATCTTGAAAATTTTACCCCTTGTCTCTCTCCCTCCCTCCCCCCCTCTCTCTCTCCGGGCAGTTATATCTCTCAAATGAATTTTCTGAATTGGTTCAACAGATAAAGCACACAAATCTAGAGGATTTAATAATGTCTGTTTAATCTGAAGTAAACGCCATAAAATATGTACTGAAAAAAAAACTCTTTAGGATGTATAATTAATTTATGGAGCAAGGAATAATTTGTCAGCTGTATTTGAATTGAAATTCTATATCTCTTCTTTTATTGTCATTCCTATACACAAGCATACATTTTTGATCATCAACATAATTTAAGTAAAAAAACATTGGCAACATTTCTTGATGGAATCAATTTAAAATATGTAAATAATCTTTTTTGTACGGCCTGAAAAAAATTCTTAGCTGCTCTTTTGTCAACAATAACTGTATGCACGTTTCATAGAAGGGGGCAACACCTGCTCTTTCATCTGGCATATTTAAAAGAATTATTCCCCATAATCAATGAACCCTGGCTTTTGACCTTGACCTTTCTTGGCAATAAAATATGGAGCCTTGAGACGCTGAGGATGCTAGCAGAGTCACGTAGACACCATTTTATACCGTATTGGAGATGATTGTTCAGGCCATGACGAAGGGCTTATATATTGTGTTGAGGGTGAAGAAGAATCCGCATTAGTTCGAATGGTTTATTGTGGAAAATATGCATTTTCTCTATCACAGCGTCTATCCTAGAGGTGGGGCTGACATCAAGGTATAGTTTTATGATGTAGGTTTTTATTAACTCATTTATGCTAATAATGCCACGTGACTCCCCGTGTAAGTTCAACGAGGTTTAAGTGGCTAGATTTGAGATTATACATTTTTTCTTTACATTAAAAACTTACCTAATGCTAATTTATGTTCAGTCTTGTCAGCTACAAAAGCTCTTTTTATTTTCTAAACATGAAACAAAACTTCGCATGTGCTCGCATGTGTCAAAATGGGTAATATGAGTAATCTAAGGAACTTTTGTATGATATTTTTCCCTTCAGGCTATTGCTTTTTTCAGCATTAAGCATGCATCAGCCACCTGTGTTTACAGCCAGTATAAATATTTACTTTGCATGCCTACTAAGTGTGCATTACAGTTATAGGGCGGGCATCTCAATAGTTTTAATTATATGACCCAAGAGGTAAGTTATTTGAGGGTTAGAATGGCCCCGGGGTATCACCTTGTCTTATATGTGTTGTTATTTGGGCCATTGGTCCCATAAGGCAATTCTCAGACGTGAGGCGTATAACTCAGGACTTATTTGAAATTTAGCACCTTAGCCCTACCTTCACATTGCGATACAGGTGTTAGTACAATATATGCTCATAGGACTATCTCTGATCAAGTTGTATGTGCTTAGACCTAACGATGTAGCAGGTGTTGAAAGAGTGACACACGTATAATGAACAAAATCTCGTACGATATATGTATTTTTATCACCAATCCCCTTTTGTAAACGATGGACAACACCAGTTGACACACAAGGAACCGGTTCTCAGACGATAATAATGATTTTCTTCAGTATTGTTTTAACGAACACAGTAAAAATTTCAAACTCAGGGTAATGAACAAAAATAATGCAAAGAGTAATGAACAAAAATAATGCAAAGAACATAATAATAATAATAATAATAATAATAATAATAATAATAATAATAATAATAATAAACAGAACAGAACAAAATGTTTATTCAGTACTTTAGGTCTCCGGCCCATAATGAAATTACAGAGTTTAATATACAGTGCGCCATAAACAGTAGTGTAAAATACACTTATGTACGTGTTGATATTGATTCTTTTTAATAGTGATCTCTTAGTTTGAAAGCAACATACACAAACTTTGAAACACTTATAATTAGACATATTTTCTTACTGGACAGTAGGCAGTACTACTACTACTACTAATAATAATAATAGTAATAATAACAATAATACTATCACTACTACTACTACTAGTACTACAAATAATAATAATAATAATAATGACGAAACAATTCTACGAATAGTATAATTTATTATTATTGTTATTATCATTATTATTATTAGTAGTAGAAGTAGTAGTACTATACAAATCAATATTTTTATATTACAATTTTTTATTATTATCTATTATTATTATTATTATCATTTGTGGTTAGATAGCAATTATAATAAGAATAATAATAATGAAAATAATGCATTAGATTTTGATTGTAGTGGTGTTGGTGATAGGACGACGATTACGATAATGTTTTTTTTTGTTTGGTGATTAAAATCATGTGAGTAGACTATTGCTTAAAATTTAAAATATAATGAAATCCATGATATCTAAATGTGTATAAGTTTTTGTGTGTGTATTTTTAATATAATAAATGTATTTGTCAGTGTTTTATGTACTTTTCTTTACTGATGTTTATCATTGTTAGCCACAGCCGACTTCCACAATTACAGCGGTCTTGTGGTGTTTGCAGACACGTTGATGGTCGGTGACGAAAGGGCAGGGAATCTTCGGCTTTACAATCGCCATAATGGGAAGCTCTTGACTCAATCACACAAACTGGAGTCAAGTCCCCGGTTTATCTGTCGTATTAGCAACACGGAAGTCGCTGTAATTCTGTGGAACAATAAGGCAGAAATCCTGTTATTCAAATCTACTGGTGACACAGGAGAAATAACACTGGTCAGGACATTAGATATAAAGAGTCGATTTTTTTCTGGTCATGCAGTAGCAAAAGTGAAATTAATGGACAAGCTTGTGTTCAGCGGTTCGAAACGGAATATGATGTGCTGGTGTGTTGTGTCTCTTACAGATGGACATGTAGGTGAAGTTCACAACATCTGTAAGGGGGATGGTAGAAGTCACTTGACCATAAAAAACAACACAGTTTATATCTCATGTTGGTCTGGTCATGGCTCCCCTGATAATTCTGGTGTGTATGCATATGATATTGATAATCCCCAGACGTTGAAGTTTCTATATCAACACAGTGAGCTGACGATACCTGGTAGTATAACTGTGGACACGAGAGGGTCAATATTCGTGTATAATGGGGGTCACAACATTCATCAGCTGACAACCAGAGGTGAACTAGTTACCGTACACACAATGTATCAATGGCCTCGTAGCATGTTTTATGAGGACCAGGAGAGAGTTATATACACAATAACCGGGGGTAATACGATCATTCGATATAGACTGGAGTATTTACATCAACCAGGTAAATATATATTTCTTATTTTATTTACATAAACTTTTACATCACACGACACATACAACTACATACTTCATTTATTACAATTCTCAATAATTTCAATTCCCATTTGGAAAACAATTGCGAGTTATAAATGTTACAATTATAACTTTATTATAAAGACAAACAAGTTTAAAATGTAACATTCGGAAGTGCCATTCTCCTGATTAAAGTGTACGTCGACGTCTCCATGAATATGTGTCATTATTGATCTTAAGTATAAATTAAGTATTAGTTGTTGTTTTAAGATTTAATACTAATATACTTGTACACAGGTCTATTCATTCCTGATTATAAAGTGATCTGCACCTTAGTTGTCACCACAAATTTACCGGCTGAAAATTATCAATCTCTATAGACTTTTACAATGGCGGCTGGCTAATAAACTGGATCATGACAAGTGCAGGATAGTATACATTTTTTCCAATACCCAGCACTTTCACTGTGACGTCATTGATCGCGACATTCAATCCGGTTTACACTGGATCACACTTCTTGGTTGGCAACGTGCAAAGCTGTCCATATATTTTAAAACTGAACCTTTTTCATGCATCCCTTGGAGCGGTTCTATAATGATCTTGCACGGGATATTTATCGACAAGCAAAACCAAATAAATTGAGCAATCTCCATTTAAAGGTATATGTAATCAAATTCTAAAATATGACACCAGTGGTCGAAATAAGCCGTACAACACGCATACATCACTTTTTACATTAACTACTAATGAGATTGATGTCAAATAAATGTATCATATGAAAGTGAAGTTCTGTAATGTTTGTAATTCTGAATTTAAATATGTAAATCTTGATAAATGATGAATGATTGGATTCATGAAATATAATTTTTTTATTTAGGTCTAATAGTTCTGAAGGAAGCCAATAAACATTACTTACATTCATATATTTATATTTGTATCTTCACATAACTAATTTCATAAATTTTAGAAACTGAATAAGTGAATTTCTTGTTATAATAGATTCTTTATATGTTCATTTGACAAAATATAACGATATCACTGCTTAAGTTAAAGATACACATATAAATATTCCACTATAAAATGTGGTTATAATGTGAGAAAAAATTAAATGTCCCAAATTTATAATGTGACAAAGAACTTCTAAATCTCCTAAATGTTACGAATTAATATAGAAACATTTTAATCTTGAGATATATGTAACAAGTGACTTCACCAAAATGTGCATTGCTGGAGCCGATAATACAGCCAGGCATATTTCAATAGGACAGTTATGTATCCATGTACTTCAGCGAAAACAGTGATATTGCTGTTGCTTACATGGATCAGTCTGCTTGTCTGTCCATCCATCTGTAACAAAGCTTGTCAGTTATCATCCCACATTATTTGAAGTATTTTAATGAATGTTTGTAAAGATGTAGGGTGGGTATGTGGTTGGTGCAGATGTGGGGTAAGATTTATCTTAAGGACCGACCATTTAGATTTCGGTAGGGGAACGAGATAGATTTAGAAAAGAATTGTTTAGCCCCCAAATAACTTCGGACAAATAATTTTGTTCCGATTTGTAGAGAAAATAGGACTAATTATATCCGTTATACTTGTTGGAAAAAATAAATGATCTTGAGTAATAAAAAATCCCAGTCTCCCACCTCCATATTTAAATGGAATTTTATTTCCTATGGCCCTTTTTGGAGGAAATTTATGGAAAATTTGTTCAAGAAAAAGGGAGCCAAATATATCTGACAGACACTGATATGAGGTCATGTTCTGTTGAAATTTTGATTCACCGATCAAATTAGAGCTTTCACATCTATGAAAGTGAAATACTTCATTGGGAACAATAACTGATACTTTTCCATAACACAAAATGCAATATTTATTCTGATAGGTTACTGAAAAATAATGAACTAGGAATTCCACAGTTCGGCAGAACAGGAAACTTTATTTGTGCCTGTCAGTTCTACCGAATATAAGTAGATATATATTTTAATCGGACTTGAGATTTAAAAGTTGTGATTTATTTAACTCGATCTTTGTTTTAGATTATCCACCTAATTGAACGCCAAAAAATAAACTATATATGGCGAGTTTCATTAACAAAGGATTTATACACGTTGCAGACATCTGTTAACATGAATAACGATGACACATCTTGAAAAACTAAGATAAAGCTTTCTAACATTTCAAGAAGTCGATATTTTGTAATCTGCCTCAATGTCTATAATATATATGTAACTAATCAACCATTACACTCACAGGTGTCCCAGTAGAAATTTTCAACATGGATAACAGGTCCATCCAACTTTTTGAAGAGGCTCTAAAAGATGGAAAGGAGACTGTTTACAACATAAGAGTCATGGTTGTCGGACACTTAGGTGTCGGCAAGACAACCTTGATTAAGCGTCTTCTTGGTGAAGAGGTCAATATTTCAGAGAGACGTAGTACAGAGGGCATAGATATCTATGTCAATTGCTGTGACGTTTCTTTATCAACCTATGAATGGACACTGCAAAAGAAAGGTATGTGACCATACACAATTGTAAAAGATCTATATCTCTGTATGTATACACATACCATGATGTGAAGTGTATCATATTATGTTATTGACAGTCCATCCATCACTATTTCGTTTATGCACTATAGCTCAAATTTTCCACCATCTAATGTTACCAAAGATTGTAAGTAGGTTGCATTCGGTGCAAGGAAGAGACCTACATGTGTAGATTTCAAGCTGAAAAATTCATGGTAGAGGTTAGAGGGACTAACAGAAGGAAGACAATTTGCAATAGCGAGATCTTTAAGATGGCCACCGTGGCGACCACACTAAACATCCGATCAGTACCATTTTTGTTTAGGACCAGCTAGGCATTATAAGTTAACACCCCACGTTGATATGACCATACATTCAGTAGGAGGAATTGAGATAAGATTTTCAAGGTGGTTGCTTTGGTGGCAATATTGAATATCGAAGCACAACATTACGTTAAGGACCAGCTAGACCATGGGATGAACGTGTGTGTTAAGTTTCAAGGCAATCCTCTCAAGAAGTTTCCTTAACCAATGTACAGTTTCTGGTTCTAATGTTACTTCAGATTCTCAGATTTCTGCTTCTAAGCTGTTTCCTTGTGAAGTTAGGCACCTTAATGCTTTTACATTGTGTTGACATCTATACAATAAAGAGCAATGTTTTACTACCTTGCCATTAGCATCTGTGCTTGCATATGTAAAGGCAAAATTTATAATTCACATTGCCTGTTGCCCGAGGCGAATTAATTTTCACATGGCCATGCATAAATACTGTTGTAGATTTTCCATTTGGAACTACAAAAACTTTCAATAAGAATTAGATAACTGTCCGCATCTCTAACATAGTACATCCAAATTTGCATGAAACATCCTTCGATTTTATGCTATTTGTTCGTCTGTGTTTTCTCCAGCTTTCAGTGGCCCTGCTTGTTATTTTACGATTTTAACATTTACGATGAATATTACTTACTTCTTAAAGCAACATAAGTTTGAACATTTGTATTAAATTGGTTCCAAGTACCTTAATTTGAGTCTATGTTTCTTACATGCTAAATTATTGTGAAATAAGATAAGAATGTTTAAATATAGCAGGGCTCTCTGAAGGATTTTAAGTCCAGGTTACATTTTCTCCGATAGCGAGAGTCCAGTATGTAGAAAACTGTAGACCAAAGTTTAAAACTGAGAGTCCAGGCCTGAAAAGTGAAGGTCCGGGAAGTAGGAACACTATTGCGAGCTCTGAATAATAACTGAAATAACTTAGTTCCTGCACAAAGCTTCATTATAAAATGAATAATATAATCGCATTTTGGCAAGATACAGGGAACATAAAAAGTTGAAAGGTAAGTTGAAGTCAGAAATGTATTTATTCATAAGCAAGTAAACTTGCAAATAAATTTCAAAAGCTGAAAAGTATGTTTACTTTGAACCAGCTTCATTTGAAGTCAATCATTTTTACTTACTATGTCCATTTTATAGTAGGATCTTTCATATCCCCAGTCCCATGGACTGGGACCAAGGTAGCTAATTTATAATTATGAATAAATCCACTATTGGTTCACGTGTTGTCTCATGATCATATACGTGGTTGAGATCATACTTCTGTTACAAAGAATCATACAGTTTGATGAGAGAACGGATCTGTGTACGCTGAATATTTATTTGCAGGGAAGGTCACTGCATTTTGTGGTTCACTTTTCACTGACTTGGGCTACTGTTTGCATTTAGGTTCATTTCTCGCTGTTCATGATTGAATCATGAAACATAGTAATTATAAGCATCTTCTGGTTCACACTAAACTATCATTTTAGCTTCAAATTTGTGTGCAGTGAGATTTAACAGAAAGCCAACTTGTATGTACAGGAAACTGTTTTTACACAAGTTAGCTAATTACTGTTATTGCAATTGCTCCACAGTATAGTTTTGCTTTGATACTTTTCAAGATAATATCTGTTAGGAAATCTTCATGAGAGTGAATACATATAGTGTGATTAAATTAGCTGCATCAGAGAAAAACATTTTACAAGAGCTACAAGCCAGTTGTGTTTTATGCTTGCATGGTTCAATTTATTAATGTATTAGCCTGCTCTTCAGTCATGATCATTATCTTAACTTGTGAACAAAAGCGTGCATAATAATAATAATAATAATAATAATAATAATAATAATAATAATAATAAAATAAATAAATAAATAAATAAATAAATAAATAAATAAATAAATAAATAAATAAATAAATAAATAAATAAATGAATAATAATAATAAAATAATTTTAAAAAAATATTTTGAAAGGGCTATTCAATTAGTTATAAATGAGAACGAATCTACCTTGAGTCTCTCTATCGTGTACATATATAACACCAGTTAATAATAATATGTTCACACACACATGCACACGCACACACACACACACACACACACACACACACACACACACACAAATACACAGAACATAAACAACTATCCAGATAAATGCTAGATTGCTGCAGAAATGAAAATGAAAACAGATGGTGGGCGATGTAACTTGTACTTGAATAAGTACACAATATTTTGTATGATTTCATCCATCTATACACCTATTGTGGACGGAAGGGATGCTTGAAGCTCATTTAATATCACATGCAATGTTATTCCAAACAAGAGCATCTGAAAATTGAAAGCTGTTTTTTAATAGCCCCTTTTTGGACTTTGGAACTTTCAAATTGTAACCTTATAATGATCTTGGAATTGGGGTAGCAGTATATTCTCTTTGCTGGAAATTGGTGTTCAGGTAAATGGGGGCGGATTTTGTGGGCACCTCGTATATCATTTTGGCCTTTCGCGAGACTATTATTTCATGCATTGTTAATAATTGATTGTAAGCATTGCATTTTGAATATTATATATTTGCCGATCGATAATTACTTTACATGCCTTTTCCTGGAGTCTGAAAGTGTGTCTCATATTTGTAGCAGATGTGTTCCCCCAAATTATATTACAGTAGTCAAGATGCGGTTGAATGTAACTTTTATAAAACGTAACTCCGTACTATAATGGAATGAAGGCTGTGATTTCCTTTAGAAGCCAGAGATAAGAGTTTATTTTCTTTGTGAATATAATTTTTATAATGAGACCTTTGCAAGTTATTGTCTACAAATATTCCAAGAATGTTATCAAAAAAGTAATTTTCGGATCAATGTTATCATGGAGAACACGCAGCATATCATTTTGTAATCTTGCTCTTGGTGCCGTGTAGTTATCAGAGGAGTTTTGTTTTATCCGTATTGAGGTTCATACAATTTTCATTGCATCATATTTGAAGTCTGTTGAGAGCAGTTTGAATGTTTGTTCAGCTTCAGCTTGAATGCTTTGAGCATCAGACAAGGTAGTGTCACCAGCATACATGTGAGTTGATGAGACTGCATCCCCTGTTTTTAGGGGTAGATCATTTATGAACAGAACAAATAACAAGGGCTCTAAGATAGAATCTTATGGTACTCCACAATTTATAGTTTTAATTTCAAATTGGTGTCCATTTAATGTTACCTGTTGAGACCAATTGCTCAAGTAGAAAGTGAACTACTTAAGAGTATCTTAACTACATTTATAGATTTTTAACTTTTTATAAAGAATTTCAGGATCTACTAGGTCCAAAGCCTTTCGAAAATCAATCATTTCAGTACGAACTAACTTTCCTTTATCTAAGGCTTTCAGCCACTTGCCAGTCATAGAGATAAGTCCAATTTCACAACAATAATCTTTTCGAAAGTCTGATTGATTTTCATGAAGTAGATTGTGATTGTTGAGATAGTTCATAAAAGAGCTGTGTACAAGCTTTCTAGTAATTTGGAAGAGGATAGAAGAATTGATATTGGTTTATAGTTGCTTACATCCTCTTTTGATCCAGGTTTATGTACTGGTATTACTTTGGCAGTTTTCCAAGATTGGGGAAATCGACTTGTTCTGAAAACTGTGATTACATAGAAGGCTTGAGAACATTGAAACAGATGCTCTGAAAATATCAAAATGGACCAGCCATGACATGTTTACAAGTTTTATTTTGTGTTAGAATTAATTCTCAAAGCACACAAGTTGCGAAACAAGGGCATAAATGCGAAAACCTTGCATGAAAACAATGCAAAGCAACTACATTTTACAAATTAAATGAGTTAAAAATGTACAACAATAAACTTGCCTTACATTTCAGTTTGGTGAATCTGTCATTTGTTAGATTGTATTGGCTACTGAGCTAATGAAATTATTCCTTTATATTCATCACATAGGTCAAGTTTTATAATCAATACCATTTGCATCCTCTATTTTTGATCACTGCAGAAATCTTTAAGAATTTGAAAGGTCGAAGATAAAATTGTGATGGAATATTGACAGATTTCTCCACCGTTACGATGATCCAGATACTAATAAATTTATGGGTCGATTTAGCTACTGGTCTACCGGCCCTTGGTCTCTGGAGGGCCAGGTAATAATGATAGCTGCAGGACTACAGGGTTAATTGCATTTCCAAAAGCTTTATTAGATAAATTATGTGAAATCGTGAAGTTTCATCTGACAATGTTTCTCAATGCCAAGTAAGTTTCATTGTTTTGTAAAATACCTGAATACCTGTATCATCCTGTCTTATGGTCTGGTTCCATTATAATTTACACTAAATTATGAATGTTAATGTGTGGACCTACCCTTTTCTGAAAATAAAATGTATATCCATATAAATGGAATAAGAAAATCTCAGCCCTCACAACCCCCAAAAAATGGAAAATGTAAAAATTATAAGGACAGAATTGTTTGCCATAAAACATCTGAGGCTATCAGATTAACATGTGGATCCAGGCAAAACTGTGGTGGCCACTGCACGTTGTGTCTTAAATAAAAAAAATATTTTAAGACATATCTCTTTAGAAATACGTATGCCCTCGGTGAGAAGGGAAGGCCGTATACATATTATGCTTTACGTACTGAATACTGAATTGGATGAAACCAAATGTTTAGATGTTTGAATGTAGTTGCCTAATTTACTTCACGCATTTCCAACAGTTTATTTCAGAGTTAGAATTGTGTATTTAAGACGCTGCCAAATCATGAAGTTTTGATGTGCTCTTTTCTCGTATCTAAAAAAAATACGTGGAAAGTTAGAGCTTGTTGAAGCAAACGATAGGCTATACGTGGCGGCCAGTATATTTGGTTGAGAAAAAACACGAGAAGACCCCGGAAAAAACCACAAATCCAAGGGAAGCGACTGACAAGCTATCTCACATACCCATGTTGGCTGAGCTGAGACTTTAACCCACGCAGACAGATGTGAGATGTTTGTAATCAGTAAAGGCAACTCCTTAGACCACTCAGCCACCCGGGGCGCCCTTTAGGAATCTAATTAAGATTAGTCAATCCTCATAATTTATTTTAAATTTATTTTACAAATTTATTTCGATTATTTTAACGAAATAAATATTAACCAGTTTTACTTTATCAGTGAAAATTATACAGTCTTGAAAACAGTGAATATGTAATAATGCATATACATATCCAAAGTTTTCTAACTGCAGCGTATAAACGAAAGTTTTATGTGAAGTAGGTAAATATTGGTCAGGATATAACCATTGAACCATTAGACCCATGATTAATAGGCTTCATCCTTTCCCCGAGATCAAGCCATCCACAACGTTTAGGCGTGGTCTGTAATATGGAACTACTGTTCTTGTGCAGAGACCATTTTTCTTGTTTAGTCAGTGATCTTAGCTCTTAACATTTTGTCCCCGAAATCAGTAGCTTCTTCCTCACCCCTTGTACTGACCATCCACAAAGTTTTGGGTCAGGTGTGTGATGTAGAACAAATGTTATTGTGTGGAAAGAATTTTGTTCTTTAGTCAGTGACATTGAGATTTGACAGTTTGATCCCAAAATTAATATCTTCTTCCATATAACTAGTGCAAGTCGTCCAAAAAGTGTAGTTGATATATGTCATGTAGGTCTAATACTTTGCACAAAACCTTTTTAATTATTTCAGTCAGTGATCTTGACTTTTGACCTTGATTCTTCCTTAACCAGTTGCAAGCCAGCCGAAACGTTTGGTAGCTGTAGATGATATAACACTCAACCTATTGTGTGGAAACTATTTTTCTTTTTAGAGAGTGACCTTGGCATTTGACCTTTTGATCGCAAAATATCTAGGGTTCTGTCTTACTCCGAGTTCAAGGCATCCACAAAGTTTGGTAACTGTAGAGTGTGGAAAACTCAAGTTACCAGTATTGTGCAGAAACCATTTTATTTCTATCAGCCACAGTCACCATGATCTTTTGACTCTAAAATTGATATTTTTCTTTCTTACCCCAAGTGCAAGCTATCTGCAAAATTTGGTAATTGTAGACGGTGTAGAACTTGAATATTGTGCAGAAAATGGTTTAATTCCTTTAATAACAGCATCCATGTCATTTGCACCTGTCATCAGTAGTGTTCTTCCTTACCCCAAGTGCAAGCTATCCATAAAGTTTGGTAAATGTAGGAGGTGGACAACTATGCCAGAATCAAATTGGTAATCTAGTAAAGATTTGATGGACGGATAACATCATAACATAATACGCTCCGCCTTATGGCGGGCGTATAAGAAGTCTATCTCAACCATGTTGAGGTTGGTTGAAAGATCATTTAAACTAAAAAATAGAAAGACTGTTATTTTGTGCTTGTCTATTTCCAAATAAATATGGTAGACAAAATTAAAACAGGCATAACATTGTTGAAGCAAAAATGGAAAATTGTACATTTCAGATGATTAATGGAAACATGCTGGATGAACAGTGAAATATGCTTTCTGCACAATGCTGGTAACTTGAGTATATGTACATGTCCTATGAACATCATCCACACAGACCTTTTAATTGTACATCAGAACAAATTGGGATAACATCATAACAATCTTTTTTCAAAGTCATACTTGACAGTTCTTAGTAAACTACAGCCTAATATTTTCAGTTCGCTACTTGCCCTATGTGTCAGATGACTTGTCCTGGATCAATTGTATGCATCCGACACAGTATGTAATACTGAGTTGGCTTAAAATGCCACTCATCCAGTTGTACACTGCATGATCATCTTGAAGTGACTTGCTCTTCCTCAGCTACCACTTGTAAATATGCACTGACAAGTGGGAATTTTTAAGCTCTGATGTTAACCTTTGACTGCAATTATTTAATATGTTAGCTCAGTAGCTATTTCTATGTAGAGTGCATTGTACTTTTAATGCGCTTTTTCCATCTACTTGCATGAATGTATATGATGCTTTCATCCTGTATGCACCCTTTGGCTTTTAGTCACCCTCTGTTGCATGCTAACCTGCTTTGTAACATAGCTACATGGTGAGTAGTATCTGTACTAAACACCATATATTAACCAGGCAGCCTTACATGTAGGAGAATCTGGGGATTCATGTTAGAAGGATTATCCCTTCTGATCTGTGTGTGCACATGTGTGTGTGAGTGTTTTATTTATCATTCTTATCCAGGTCTGAAATTTAATGTTGGTCCGCTAGTCCGTGGCCAGAAAAGTTTCTATCGGACTAGTAGTTTTATAATTTCAATGATCCGATGGCAACTTTATCTCGATATGTGTCTGACATTATTTTGTGGGAAGGGCTAGTGCAGATTCAGCAAGGCAAGTACATTTCTCATTTACTAGTCCTTCTGGCCACAAAGAAAGTTATGCTAAATTCTAGACCTGTAGCTAGCTTAAAGATCAGAGAACATAGTTTTTAAATAGATGTTATTAAGCACAATTTAGATGATAACTCTACAGTCGAATCTAGACTTTCCTTCCCGATCAGGTTGGGAGAGACCACATCATTTACAGTATCATTATACTTCATTTAAAAGTGACCCCTCATCCGAGGAATGTGATGGGTGAAGGGCATTCAGTCGAATACCAAAATACCCCTCATGCATTACATTCCTAGTAATAATCGGACGAGGATCCATCTTTATCTGATACTTGCAAAGTTGTTCAGAGTTCAATTGGTATACTTCAAATCTTGGCAACAAAAATAAAACAAATGATATTCATAAACAATTGCAGACAATTAGTGTCTCCAATGTTATGTGGAAGGTAATTGAAAATTTCGATTGGATAAAGGTATTGAAAGGGATATATTTTTATGGCATATGCATAGCCAGCGCGTGCTGTGCGTAAAATACAAGAAGTTAATAGGAAGATGGCTTCATTCCTCAGGTATTGTACAGTATTGGAAAGAATGCAGGACACTATTGATTTGATATAAGTGACTTGTCCAGATTTGACAGGGCTTGTACAGATTGATTAGTTTGGTTACTAGCCATTGAGACTGAGCTGCCTGAAGTTGTATTTAACATTGACAAAACAGTACTCCATCCCGTGTCTTTCACCAATGGCTTATATAGGAAATGGTACTGCAACTTTTGCTATGTCAAGGATGAATTTGATGTTGATGGTGCATCGTTCGGGGTTTAGGACGTCAATCGTATACCCAAGTATAAAAACTACGAGGTGGAAGTTTAATCGTGGACAGCCAGATGAACAAGTGAAGTGCAACCGCTATCCTTGCGACTCATCTAGCCGATAGATAGTCTTTTTTATCAGTGTTAAAGCTATTACCCAAGGTCAAAACGCAAAGTGAACAGTGACAAATTTGATCCATTGAGGGCAGAAACCCACATAGATGAAAGGAAGGTTATACTAATTCGCGAAAAAAGGCCTGGTATCCTGACTGAACATAAATAGGCCCTACTATGATACACTTATTCAGTAATGGTAGTGGTATATAGCCTCTTGAAAATTAGGAACCCTGATTCCTACAATATGGCTCTTTTTCATGATGGAGACCTTAACTGTGTTGTGCAATGGTACTGCAACTTTTGCAATGCTAAAGATGAATTTGATGTTGATAGTGCAGTGTGCGTGTTAAGCACGTATTTCATCGAAGAAGATAACTTAATCGGGGTTGAGGCCGTCAAGCATATACCCAGGTATAAACTACGAGGTGGACGTTTAATTTTGGACAGCGAGATGTACACGGGAACCACAACCGCTATCCTTGCGACTCTTCCAGCCGGCGGAGAGATTTCAATCAGTGTTAAAGTTATTACCCAAGGTCGAAACGCAGATTGGACGGTGACAAATTTGCTCCATTGAGGGCAGAAGTCCATAGAGATGGAAAGGAGACTATGGTTATAATAATGCATGAAATAGGGGCTGGAATCCTGACCGACAATCAATAGACCCTACTATGAATACACGTATCCAGTAGTGGTAGTGGTATATGGCATCTTCGAAATTTGGAGCCCGCCTTCTATAACATGGCTCCTTTTCATGATGTAAACCTTAGCTGTGTTGTGAAACGTGTGATGGATTATTTTGTAAATGTGACCAGGGGGCAGGGCCTAACAATGAAACAGTGCCCAAAACTGGAGATGTGGGAAATGCAGGTTCACGAAAGAGGAGCAACCATTAACAATGCGACCAGCCTAGAAAATATTCCCAAGTATGCTATAATTCTAAGTGAAATAGCTGGAGGGGGAATCTACAACAGTGGAAAGTACCTCGCATCAAGATGGAGAGCGATGGAACTCATCATCCACAACAGGCACACATTGCCGTTGATTCCCTACTTTGGGAACATGCGTAAAATAGAGATTTATGAGGGCGATGTTTGGGAGACCATTCAGTGAGTCATCAGAGACAAATCAAAGGTCATATGGGTTATTGGCACTGGCAATCAAAAACCTAAGCCTAAGCTTGTGTACCAGGGGCTCATCTAGGTGGAAATTCTCCCAGCTTCCATTGACAGTGACGCCTACATGACCAAGCCCGAATATTGGGCAAGCGATGAGCGTGGTGAAGGTTTGGACTCAACATCTCCAAGTGCTAACGGCCCACTGGCAAGGCAATTCCTTTTTTAATTAGGGAGGATGGTCAAGGAAAAACACATATACACGATTAACCTGTTCCACAGGAGCAGGTCATTGGTCCTTACCCTGACCCATCGGCTTCTGAAAGAGATGCGTAACCGGGGCGAGGGCGCACAATTCTATCGCAGCTTCTTTCAATGAAATGGCCAAAGAAAGTGGACCATAGAACACGCACATAGGATAGAAATTTATTGTGCAGATTATTATATGGAAAGAGGTCTGCACAGTACCCTATCACAATCTTAAGATCTCTCTCGGGTAGCTGGAGCTACGGTCGTGCATGTCCTTTGCTGTGGTGACCAAGGTCAACCTCTGCCAATAGTCAGAGAGCCTCCACATGACTGGCTGAAAGAGCATGCAGACTACTAAGAAGAGGTGGAGGAGGATTACCATGCCAGGGACGAGGTTCGTAAAAAAATAGAATGCACCTCAAATCGGACAGTGTCCTGTGCCAGGAGATGTGCAAGGCCCTCCCTGCCTGCCGCAGATGGAGCTCCTTTAAGGAGCAATAGAGTTACAACGATATTCTCATGTCTTCTTGCATTGCTCCGCGAGACAGAGTCCAAGATCATCTGTTTTGAATACCACAAGAAGAAATGTTCCGATATGCCAGTATCTCTCATTTGCTACCGACTTGACAGATGGCACCAGAACATAGATGTGACCATTCGTGGGACAAATGAAAAGCAAAAGTTTGTTTAAAAACTTCATTGAGGTAACCATCACAGCCGCCTAGTCTGGTGTGAAACTCCAGAATGGTGGATTGGCTACACCAGTACTGAGCATACCTCCCATGCACTGACCATCAAGTGCCCACAGAGAGTATACCGGTAAATTATCGATGACTACATCCAGTGGTCCAATGTCACATATTTGGTATTGTCTCACATGACGTTCCTGTCTCAAATCGAGTGTGGGGTGCGTCCTCCGTCTGAAGATAAGGAAGAGGCAAAGCATGCACCTACTGAGCAGAAAATCTACCATAGTATCTAACGTAGCTTGTTGCACATAAGAAGCTGGACAAAGCTAGTAATTGCGTTGCAGTATTCAAAGAACTGTTCAAGGTCGATGACGTCCTCCAACTCAAGCAACGGTACAATAACAGCTTTGCAGCCAGCTACATCAAAATGCCCTGGGACATCGAGGGAATAGACTCAGCAGCAATTTAGCATGGACAGCCTGGACAATGTCAAAGGCCGCTCAAAGTGTAATATGAGGTTGACCTGTTTGGAGTGCAACCGCTTTGTTAGCTGTGGCAGAGACGGGGTCCAGAGAACAAGCAAGATAGTGGTTTCGACCTCAGCGACTTATATGGTTGCCACTAAATATTAATTCTACGTCACATACCTGAACCAATCGTTATAATTGCTTACTCTAGGGTAAGGAAGATGCCTGTCGATTTTGGGGTCAAAATGTCACAAGTCAAGGTCACTGTGACAAAAAGAAGAAAAGTGGTTTCTGCACAAAAGTTTCAGTTATCAACATAGAGAACTATTAAACACGAAGTGAGCATATACTTTGGCATTGAAGGTATTCTTGTTGAGTATTGAAAGTGATCTTTTTGCATATGCATTTCAGTGAGGGGTTGTCAAACATAGAATGGCCATACTTTCTGTTATGTGAAATCTAGTCATTCCTAATGGTAGATGAGAGCTGTTTCAACATGTTGCCTTCCTAAAAGAATCACACGTCCAAACTGCTGTGTTTTACTATTCAAAAAATGAGATAATCGTCCTGTTTTCATTATTCACGAGTAAATGTCCGACTTCAATGAACTTTTGTTGCCGATTATGAACATGCCATAAATATTTAACAAAGATGACTTGAGGAGAATTATGAAAGGCATCGAAGTGTAATAGATAGTTTCTTAAACCCATCTTTACTTTACCAAACTTTTAACGAATTGAGTTTTTCCACTTCATGTACTTTACCTACATAAACTGATCTAATGGCTTTCTGTGGAACAGTGGTTATTTATTCTTGACTGCCTTTACCTTTTAATCACTTCATTGACAATTAACTGTATAAACTACAAAAGGGTGACAGTTTTCTATGAGTATTTTGTCTAAGACGGTTGGAATTTAAAAGGCCCGTTTTTTATTTAATAGGTTTATTTTGAGGTTTCTGCATTTTTCTCCTGGCTGTAGCATTTCAAATATTCAGTGCTATACTATCAAGTACAAATGCGTGATGAACGAATCCATGTTAATTTTTTTCCAAAATCGGGCGAGAATAACAGGCCAGCGCAGTATGCATATAACCACTTGGAAACCAAATGTGCACAATGTCAGAGGAAGAAGAATGCATCGCATGATCTTCAGTGAGACAGTATTGAAGAGATGTATTTGCCCACATGCAAATACCACATCGGACACAGACATTTTAGTAGTTAAATTACCTGAGGACATTGACACCATGATTTGCTTTGTTCATGTTAACAACTGAATGCGGGAATAAGTGCTTATATTCATGCTTTATAAAATATCCATGAATATATTTGCATCTGTCTTATTACTTATTATTTGCCCATCCCATATAAAACACTCATTAGTATTTTTTATAAAACCTTGTTATAGGATTGCACTGACAGCTTTTGCTATATTGATTTGATAATGACAATTGTTGACTCTTTAATGTATTTTATAGGAATGACTAATTTATTGTGATTAATATACTCCCCACCCTCACTTGTGATGATGGCATTAATGCACATGGATTAACATTTGTGTGTGTACACACAGACATACACGTACACATACACACACAACGTAAATATAATATCTACACTCTAATATAAGAAGAAAGGTTTCTGATATTCTGGTTTGGAGATTACATAGTGATGACAAAATTAAAACCAAATGCCAAATAAACCCAGAAAAATTTCAACAACGTAAATGAATGTTGTCTCGAATGCCAGCTCCATGACAACAATTACCAATATGAACATCATAAAACCAAACATGCATGGTATAAGCTACAAATGTACATGTCTTTGATGATAATTATCAGAGTTATGTATTATTAGTATTATTATTAGTAGTAGTAGTAGTATATGAGAGGAAGAATCATAATTATATAACCCTAACTATCATCATCTTTATAATCACCATCATCATAGTTGATGTCATTATTATTATTATCATTATTATTACCATCTTTATTATTATTATTATTATTATTATTATTATTATTATTATTATTATTATTATTATTATTATTATTATTATTATTATTATTATTATTTTCTAACAGTATGAATAAATAGGAAAGCTTTTAAGCTCAGCTCTCCTCTGTTATAACGCGTTACTTAGGATAAAAAACTGCCAACTATGCAAACGAAGTTATAGTGAGAATAGCATAATGTACCAAATTGTGATATACTGAGAACAGTGTTATGCACACTGAACCAGAGTATGGCAGGAATGTACAAAATTTGTAAAATAGGTGTTTTGAGAAGGACATAAAGATATAACACTAAGCTTCACGTTGTTTGCTTTCTAGAAATATTGTTATAAACAAGGTATGAATTTGGTTTTTAGATCCATAGTAGTACAGTGTTATATAAGGAAGCATGTTATAACGAGGGATGCTTGTAAAACTGGAAATTCTTGTGTCAATCATATTTGAAATTTTGCAATTTGTACGATTGCAATGTTTCAATGAAAAAGAGTCCTAATTACCACACTCAAAGTGTACAATGCATAACATAGCTACCGTATCAATTATACATAATACATATTGCACTCTACACATCAGTGAAGAGCAGCGTTGGTCCAGTGGTTAGCGTTTCAGTCCTGTGACGGAAAGGTTCGAATCCTACCATCCGATCAGACTGGGATGTCTACAATGGTTTGTCTTTGGGCAAAGCACTTTACTCTCAGTTTTATGGGTGCTAAATAAACCGACGCAAACCAAAACCAATAGACAGATGCCTAGTCACATGACTTAGTGATGTCAGAGAAGGGACTCTATGAAATTACATTAGAACACGGAATATGTGTCCATGTAACATTTTTATGAAAGAGCTCAACTGTGGAATTTATCACAATAATTTGATTGTCGACAATCTATATATCAATGCCAATCATATCTGAGTTGGTTTATGTCACAATTGTTTTGGCGAGTTCATTGATTGCGTAAAGTAAAGCCACTATTGTCATCCTACGGTCCATTCGGGTACAAATAGGCATGGAAGAGGTTTGTATTCACGTTGGCTATAAACTAATGCATGCAAATATAAGAACCCTGATAGAAACCATTTAAATGGTGAGTTTTATTCATTTTTGCACTGAAAAGGTTATTTTTTTTACTGGAAAGTTAGGTTTTGAGCACATCTCTATGTTTGTTAGCCAAGGGTTGTCGATCACATCAACTATTAGCATCAGTAACTAGGATAGAGTATTTTGCATCAGTGCCCTGTTGCGGATAAACAAGTCTATGCCCATTGCAAGCTAAATCAAATAGCCAAAAAGATGACTCGTTACGTCATCAATTAGGTATTCAATACGGCGATTTCCATGACATCTACAGGCATTGACTTGAAATTAGAAGTTGAACTGTTTAAATTTGAGAAACGTATCTGCGACATGTCTCCCTGTGTACTGATGCTACTTTTATTATCCCTAACAATCTCCGAATTCAAATGTAATAAGGGATCTTAATGGATAATTTTGCAGCTCCATTCAATTAGATAGCAGAGTTGTATAGATCATATCTGCTAGCTAACGATGTCAAGGGCTGATGTGGAACAAAAGTGGCTCGACGACCCTTGGCTAGCAACGATGCTGAACCCCTTGAACCTTGCTCTAAATTTGCCCTAGCTATGATTGCACAGGCACTTGGGTTATCCCCTTTCTTCCGGCAAGAAGCATGATTCTCCAAAACATTTGAATGTCTGAGGTTTAAAGTCACCTCATTTCTTAACGTTATATATATATAGTTGCCAACAATGTTAAGTTTGATAGTATTTCACTTCCAACCCAGTTCTTTAAATATGGCATTTCTCCCAATCTACTTGAAGAAAAGTATTTTTAAGAACGACTTGCAATACAAATGATCAAAACACTCATTTGAAACAAAGTAAATTCAGCATGTCAGCAGTAAAGAGATTATATCCGTAATTGTACAAGATAAATTATACAGATCTATATATTTACCTTTGTCTTTCCATAAAAATAAAATCATACTTTATTTATGTTGTTTATCATGTCAGTATTTAACTGTAAGATGTTACATTGTACTCGCTTACTCTTTATAGGGTCTTCGAGTTTTTAGCTATACTGATCATAAACCAGAAGAGCTTATGAAATGTATTGCTGCCTGTCATCTGTAGCCCGTCCATCCATTATCACAACTTTATTATCACTTCTCTTAGATTCCTTGTAGAACTGCCAGGAAACTTGCACACATTCATTCCATTGCCTAGTTGGTCCTAAATGAAAATGGTGTCCCTCGGACATCCAATATGGCTGCCACAATGGCCAACTTGTAAATCTTGTTATCACTACCCCACCTGTTTGGATGGTCATATCAATATGGGGTTTTCATTAAAAGACTTCCTATGATGTATATTTAGCCCTAAATGGAAATGGACCCGATCTGATGTCCAATGTGGCCACCATAGTGGCCATGTTGAAAATCTTGTTACTCCTCCTGAATGGATAGTCATATCGACATAGTAATTTTACTAAAAAGACTATCATTATGTGTAGTTTGTCCTAAGTTAAGGTGGCGTTGATCCGAATTCCAAAATGGCTACCACAGTGGCAAATTTGAAAATCTTGTTAACACTACTCCTTCTCAAAGAAAGTACTTTCCATGGGGTTTTCACCAGAAGACTTATTATGATTATCTAACTGGTTCTAAATGAAAATTGTGCTGTTTGCACATCCAGTATGGTTACCACAGCAACCATCTTGTAAATAATGTCATCGCAACTTTTTGTTATCTAATGGTCGTGTCAACATGGAGTTTTTACTTAACAACTTCTAATAATGTTTTGTGGGTCCTAAACGGAAAAGGTGCTGCTCAGACATTCAATATTTCCAGCAGAATTTCTATCTTGAAAGTCCTGTTATCACTACCTCTGAATGAATGGTCATATCGGCATGGGGTTTTCACTGAAAGACTTCTTATGATGTCTAGATGAAAATGAAGCCGACTTTATTTCCAATATGGCCTGGATGGACCGTCATGTCGATATTGTGCTTTTACCACAAGACTTCTTATGATGTCTAGTTGGTCCTAAATGGAAATGATGCCAATCTGATATCTAATATGGCCACTACGGTAGCTATCTTGAAAATCTTGTTATCGTTACTCCTTCAAAATTGAATGTCATATCAAAATGCGGTTTCCACCAGAAGACTTCTCGTGGTATCTGTTTGGACCTAAATGAGGTATTGTTGGTTGTAAATAAAAATGGTGCCAATTTGATGTCCAGTATGTACTTCACAGTAGCTAAATTGAAATCGTGTTATTGCTGAAGAATATCATTATCATAGATGGATTCAACACTCAGCAATTAAAAGGAAGAAATGGTTTTATCTTACATTCCTGGAAATATTTTTTGGCCAGTGTAGCATCAGTTCCTTTGGGAGACTCTTGCTATCAATTAAATTTGAAAATCATGAAGTTATCAATTATGACAGGAACAATGTGCCGACAGTTGTGGACTAATGTTGCTTAAAATGTAATTCTTTTGTGTAATTTAATGCATATCTAGGTCTGGCCTAGAATTTAACATGAATTTCCTTGTAGCCAGAAAGAATAGTAGAATAAGACATTATTAGTGCTGCTGAATCTTCACTAGTCCTTCCCACAAAAACAATGTCAGACTAGATTAACAACACTTTTATTTTCTCAAATATCACTATTTATTCATAAACCGGAAGTATAACTCTTGCCTTAAAAATCCACCAAAGTTACTTGAAAATATTCACTACAAGTTCACAAGAACAACAATGATTCTCCAGAAAATAACTGTAATAAAAGATGACTGACTGAGTAAACATTTTTTTAAGGTCTGACATCTGTCAAAATCAAATAACTTTAGAGAAATAGACAACGACTTCATTCACCCTGGTTATTAGGTATCGTTACTCAGCAGACAAATAATATACGAACCCAGAAAAAGCCAGATTCGCCTCGTAGAGTCCCCATGTCAATGCGGTAGTCACGTGATACCAACTAATACCGCGTGAGCATGTACTCTCTGTTTGCTGAATCTTGTTTTCTCCAGGTTGCTGCGACAGCAACAGGTTTCTGGTTGTTATTCTTGGATTAATTATTCTCAAAAGTATGTGACCTTTGTTTTTTTTACAAAGATTACGTGACTTTCATTTAATATTTTTGAATTTGTTTGTATCACATTGGAAAGGGCTTGTTTGTTTGTATCACGTGACTATTGATGTCATCAACATGTAGGATGCGAGGTGTGGTTAGTCAGGTAACTAGCAATCCAAATGAGGAGTACCAGGTCAAAAGTCGTCAACTCTGCAGTTTTGTTTCGTATATCAATGAATTAAAGACATAACGAATGTCATACTCGTAATTTCTGAGAAGTTGAATCATCTTATGATCTATTCAGGCAGGTTGGGCTTGATGAAAACTCATTTACGTTTGCTAGGTCCAGTAGTAAGCGACTACCCTATGCCGACACCATGCAGTTTTGGCAAAACCGGTAAAGATTTATAGAGCCTCAATTTGAAATATGATAAGTCATATCTTATTTGTTCTAAGTCTTTAAATGAGCAGCTGAATCATGGCGATTTATGCAGCTAGCCTCCGGGAAACTTAGACATCGTCCGATCATTTAGATTTTAAAAACTTGCCTATAATAGCGTAAATATACATTGACTGGCAACAACTGGAACTTTACTAACCATTGGACTAGTAACATTATGAAAACTACTATTCCTAAAGGAAATGTACTAGCCTCGGGCTAGAGGACTACTGCTAATGTTTAGCCCTGAAGATATCTGTTAGAATTGTGAAATAATCATATTCTGTCTTTGTCAATTAGAAAACATATTATGAAAGCAAAAAACAATATGATCAGATTATCTGCATACAATATGCAACATGTTTTTCCCTATTGCTAAATACTTGTTAAACAGAGGTGAGTATTTCATTTGATGAGAGACTCTTACAAATTCACGAGTTTACTTTTCCGTCAATATATGGACTTTTATATTCATAGATGGCTGTATCTTTTTTCCAAATGATCAGTAGTCAGTTTTAAAACTGTCTTTGACAAGTAACACGGATCGGTTATCAGCTCCCAAATTGCCTTTGACTAGTATCATACATCTGTAATAATTTCACAAACTGCCTTTGACAAGTATCATAAATCAGTAATCAGTTCCCGAACTGCCTTTGATAAGTATGATAGATTGGTAATTATTTCCCAAACTGCCTTTGACAAATAACATAGCTTATTTACTTACACTCTATGTTTGCCATAATTAGGACGCAACATATAAAACAAACAATCTGCAAAAAAAGTTACGTTATATTTTCTGGAAATAGTTGCATATAAATGAATTGATTGGAATTTTATGTGTAATTTACCTTTCTGGATCCAACATATTTATGCATGTTTGCTTTTTCATCCTAGGTTAAAACCAACAGTCTGAACTTAATAAACGTTTTGTTTTCTGCTTAGGCTTTATTGCTGATTTCTGTTGAATCTTCACTTGTCAGCAAATCTCGAGGAAAGATCTGTGAAAAAATAATGACATTTTATTTTATGTTTAGGCGCTAATGATGCTTTCTGAACTTAATAAACGTTTTGTTTTCTGCTTAGGCTTTATTGCTGATTTCTGTTGAATCTTCACTTGTCAGCAAATCTCGAGGAAAGATCTGTGAAAAAATAATGACATTTTATTTTATGTTTAGGCGCTAATGACGCTTTCTGTTGAATGCAAGTAACTTTCTTCACATATTAATAACTCCCCAGGAGCACACAGAAAAAATATTAATGATTTACTGACGGACTAATGTAGGATGCAATAACTGCGCACTGGCTCAATTAGTGTAGTGATACTTTGCAGTTAAGGAAACAGAAAGGAGAAAACATTACAAACATTTATTGAAAAGGAGGAAAATATAAATGCCATATTATCTATTAATGAAAAAGTCAGCGATATAATAATCAATACTTTTGCTAATTGTATGGCCTAATGTTTAGCCTTGCAGGGCATCTAGCTTCTATTTACTTCTAGAAAATTCAGCGTCAACATATTTTTTATTTTCTATATTGAGATGTTTATTGTATAAAATATGTTGATGCCCTATATGATTCTTTGAAAACTTATGTCTGACTAGATTTCAACAAAGAAAAAACTTACAACTGTTACATTTGTTTCTACTACTAAGTAAGAATAATAATAATAATAATAATAATAATAATAATAATAATAATAATAATAATAATAATGATAATAATAATAATAATAATCACAATACTACTACTACTAATAATTATACTAGCAATAACAAAAGTAACAATTCTAGTATTAATGTCTTTCAAGACCTAGCATGGACTCGCATATTTAAACTGCTGGACTGAATGTCCAGGAAGGAATAAGTGCTAACTTTCAAGAATTGTGTCTCTCGGAGCTCCAATTCATGTTTCATTTGTTGAATGTCACTTCACTAGCTGGCACTATATTAAAGTCATGAAACGTGGCAATTTGATGCATCTCTGTAAGTATAACACCCTTTTAACAAGAGCATATTAATGTGATCTTTATTTCACATTTATCAATATCAGTTAATTTATGTGGCACTGCTGATGGGAGTGGCGAGGATGCATATATTTACAGTATTTCTCCCGTGATAAAACTAGGCGGCCAGCCTTAAGAAATTATCAAATCGTATGGGATGGTCTTATAATCAGATTAAAATATTTATGGTTTTAAAATGTATGTAAAAATTGCAAGTGGTCTTATAATCAAGAATAAGCTTACCATCAGATAAATACATACGTACTATTCTATCAACTATCAGACATATACAGTAGGTACTACACTATATACATCAGATAAATACAGTAAGTACTACACTATCTACCATCAGATAAATACAGTAAGTACTACACTATATACCATCAGAGAAATACAGTAAGTACTACACTATCTACGATCAGAGAAATACAGTAAATACTACAGTATCTACCATCAGATCAATACAGTAAGTACTACACAATCTACCATCAGAAAATACAGTAAGTACTGCACTATATCCATCAGATAAATACAGTAAGAATTACACAATCTACCATCAGATACATACAGTAAGTACTACACTATATACATCAGATAAATACAGTAAGTACTACACTATATACATCAGATAAATATAGTAAGTACTACACTATCTACCATCAGATACATACAGTAAGTACTACACTATATCCATCAGATGAATACAGTAAGTACTACACTATCTACCATCAGATAAATACAGTAAGTAATACACTATATACATCAGATAGATATAGTACGTACTACACTATCTACCATCAGATAATACAGTAAGTTCTACATTATATACATCAGATAAATACAGTAAGTTCTACTATATCTACCATCAGATGAATACAGTAAGTAGTACACTATATACATCAGATAAATACAATATGTACTACACTATATACATCAGATGAATACAGTAAGTACTACACTATCTACCATCAGATGAATACAGTAAGGACTATACTATATACATCAGATAAATACAGTATGTACTACACTATATACATGAGATAAATACAGTAAGTACTACACTATATACATCAGATAAATACAGTAAGTACTACACTACGTACCATCAGATAAATACAGTAAGTACTATACTATATACATCAGATAAATACAGTAAGTACTACACTATATACATCAGACAAATACAGTAAGTACTACACTATCTACCATCAGATAAATACAGTAAGTACTACACTATATACATCAGATGAATACAGTAAGTACTATACTATATACCATCAGATAAATACAGTATGTACTACACTATATACATGAGATAAATACAGTAAGTACTACACTATATACATCAGATAAATACAGTAAGTACCACACTATCTACCATCAGATAAATACAGTAAGTACTACACCATATACATCAGATAAATACAGTAAGTACTACACTATCTACCATCAGATGCATACAGTAAGTACTAAACTATACATATCCGATAAATACAGTAAGTACTACACTATATACATCAGATAAATACAGTAAGTACTACACTATATACATAAGATAAATATAGTAAGTACTACACTATATACATCAGATAAATACAGTAAGTACTAAACTATACACATCCGATAAATACAGTAAGGACTACACTATATACATCAGATAAATACAGTAAGTACTACACTGTATACATAAGATAAATATAGTAAGTACTACACTATATACATCAGATAAATACAGTAAGTACTACACTATATACATCAGACAAATACAGTAAGTACTACACTATCTACCATCAGATAAATACAGTAAGTACTACACTATATACATCAGATGAATACAGTAAGTACTATACTATATACCATCAGATAAATACAGTAAGTACTACACTACGTACCATCAGATAAATACAATAAGTACTACACTATATACATCATATGAATACAGTAAGTACAACACTATCTATCATCAGATAAATTCAGTAAGTACTACACTATCTACCATCAGATAAATACAGTAAGTACTACACTATCTACCATCAGATAAATACAGTAAATACTACACTATCTACCATCAGATAATACAGTAAGTACTAAACTATATATCATCAGATAAATACAGTAAGTACTACACTATCTACCATCAGATAAATACAGTAAGTACTACACTATCTACCATCAGATAAATACAGTAAGTACTACACTATCAACATTCATATTTGACACTTCACAGACCTTTCATTTAGCTTCCAAGACTGTTTCTCAGGCAGTGTTCCTGGTAAAGTTATGAAAGTTGGTGATTGGACGCACATCTGTGAGAACATCCTATTTTCAAGATATCACAATGACTTACTGTGATAGTTCAGGCTTTTACATGTTTAAAGTTTTGTTTCATTTAGGTTAATTTCTGTAACAATATACTTCATATCTGAAGGACTTTTCAATATGTTTCAGAATTGATAAACATATCACAGGAACAGGTCGGTTGCATCAGCTCATGTAGTAGAGTACTCATTTAGAGTTAGTGCTGTCCTGGGTTCGAGTCCTTGTATTCCTGCAAATTTTCCCCTGTGATATTTGGAGTCACCGGTTTGATCATGCAATATAGGCCGGTCATATTAAAAAAGAACTTGACTTTAAAACTTGCTAGGTAGTAAAAAAACCCATATAGGACTGGTGCAGTCAGTGGATTTGAGCCCGTGTCTGGGTTTGAATATTTTCCCTCTGACAATCTCATGTAAAAATATCCCAAGCGTACTGCCAAAGCAGCATTGGCACATGTGTCCTGAATTTGCATCAAAATCCATATGGAAATCTACCTTCTTGAGATTGCTATCATGATTTGTTCTATTTGTATGAGATGATAAAGTGCATGACAAAGGCCAAAGCAAAAAATATATGTGGTTCCAGTAACCCAATCTACCCAATTTTGATGGTCCTGACCCTATAACTTTTTAGCAACGATGCACACAAAAAAAAATCAGTACTGACCCTGCCCTGTGCTTAACATCTGAACTGGTAACTTTAGATTGGAAACTGTGACGTGAAGTAACAGTATCTGGAAAAAAAAAGGATTACAACAAAACATTAATGCTGACTTTTCTGCCCTCTTTTTTCATACCATTATCGGAACTACACATATTTTTTTATTTTGGCCTAATTTACATTTTCATTTTCATTGCCAGCGTGATTTCCGAATGCAAATAAGAATTCAGTTGTATTTGCTGCTCCTTGTGTTTTCAGATTCAGAAATGGATTATCGACTGCAGCGCATTGCCAGAGTCCTGAATGAGCAACACTCAATGAAGGACAAGATAGCTGATGAGGAACAGGTCATAATCCCTCCTCAACGAGAGAGAACTCTTAAAAGCCATGAAGGGACTCATGTTGCTGTTGAAGACAAGGATGCAGAAATACTATACTCCCGTTCTCCTCCGCAAGATTTTGTCCAATCTCGTTCATCTGCGTCTAGTCAACAGGAAGAGAGTCCCTCAGCTTTCGTTGAGAGGCAGCCCACCCACACTGAAACAAATACTATGACCATGTTAAAATTGTTGCAAGAAAATGCTTATAAATTAAAACAAGATACAGAAAAACACTCACTACTGACAATGTGGGACTTTGCCGGCCAGTATGCATTCTATACAACACACCAGACATTCCTGACGAGACGAGCCATATACCTTTTGGTTTCAAATGTCAGTGAACATGTTACTGATCTTGTAGCTGATGAGTGTTATTTTGATAGCGAAGGGATAATGAAGTGCAAAGTTCATGGTTAGTTCTGATCTACTACTGCTCTGCCAAAATAAAATAAACTCATTATTCTTAGTTAATTTATACAATATTACACAGTCAGATCACAGCTTTATTTACAGTAGGAAAGAAGAGATAATAGAAGATAAAGAATAAAATTTAAAAACATCTTGTCAAGCCCGACATGGGTGAACTTTGACATAATTACTTTGGCATCCATGTGAATGTACGCCTTCCACATGCAAGATTAACCTCAGTATTAATTTTGTTTTTACATTCCTTTTAATTCAGTACCATTTTATTTCACCCTCTTTACATTTGGAATGTAGCTTCAGTGGGCACCTATCTTTATCTGGCTAAATAAATACCCTCATTATTAAAGCTCAGAATCAGGCTTGACATGCTGGTCATGACCAACTTCTTGTTGCAAGAAAGAAATATGCAATATAGATATGAACATTAGCAACATACGTGCATTCATTTCTACACAATTTCTCTATGCTTGAGCTGTACACTGTGTTCCCATGCTAATGGGAAATTGGGTAAACGTTCGTAGAAGAAATAGGTTTGTTTCCCAACTGCATAAAGCCCTTAAAATTTTGCAAATATTGTTGAAAGATGGGGAAAAATGGGAATTTTCGGGCCGCCACCTTATGATAGAAAAAACCCCACATAATTGAGTCGTAATTGAACTGATCGCGAGTTAAATTTATCGAGTTCTTACCGGAACTTTTGGAGGCTGCGGAACTCATGAGCTAGTTGTGATACAATTACTGTGTGAATCAATTGGGTGTTTGCCCAAACGTTATTTGTATAGTCAGTACAAGCATTTAGACGATCAGATTGGTCAAATAGACAGAAAAAAACACTCGTCTTCTTGTCGTTACTGTGTACAACTTCGCTGTGCTAAGGACAATTTTACTACTTACTCATCCCGGGGCCAAGAATGCAGATTCGCATTCTGCGTATATATGTTCATTGCTTTCCCTAACGTGCTCTGAAGCTCCGCATTGTTTAACATCTAGCATACATCAATTAATGATTAGTTTTGCATATTTTGTGTGCTTGTCAGTCCATAACATGTTGCAAGAGGAAGCTAACTTTACTTTTTACACATACACCCGACACAAACGTGATACTAAGATTATGAAAATATTTTGTTCAGAGTGAATACAGGTTATAAACCCTTCTAGTATCAAGCTTATGTCGGGTGGCAGAGTTTTTTTTTAGTAAGAGCGTTAGTAGTGTTGTGATAATGTATTGTGTTGAGTAAAGTGATGACACGGACAAGTATTTTGCAACTCACTTGTCCCAAGGAGGAATGCATGGACAAAATGTTCTATGAGACCTGCATAATTGGATTTTGTTTTTAAAATCAGCCCTTTTTATATAATGGTATATTATTTGTAAGAGCTTCTTGTCAACATTAAAAAACAACCTTTTTCTAAAAACCTTTCTTTATATTAACATATACAGTTAGGCAAAATTATATGAATCTCAGTAGTTATACTTATTTCTAGTGATACATCATGTGGTTTAGTTCATGTGTCTAATTCATATGTTAGGGAAGAGTCTCAAAATAGACACAGCCTTTGACTTTTAAAATACGTGTTTTATAAGCCAAAATGTTTTCTAATTACGTTCAGTAATTGTCATAAATGAACCTTGAAAAATTATATTTCAGCCAGGCAAAAGCCTAAAAAAGACCATGAATTTTTTGTTTTATGAACTTGGGGAACCCTGTCTACATGTACTTTCGTATTGTATCACTAATTTTTACACTACAGATTTTAAAATTATTGAAGGTAGTCGCTTGAATACATAACATATTTCAAAGCGATATGTTGTGTTGAAATAGTACTTACCTATTTTAATATTATTAAAATCTTAAAACTTGAAAGCTTTTTACATATCCACAACAAGGTCGACTACTTTGTTTTGCTGTCCATTTGTCTGACCATCTTTCTTTTACCAATTTGCTTACCATACTACATTAACTTGAGTTCTTCAATCTACAGCTACCTAAATTAGCAGCTGGCATGCATTTGGGGTAAAGAAGAATCATATTGATTTGGGTCTGAAAGTCTTAAAGGTCAAGGTCAAAGTAAACAAATGGTTTCCGAAGAAAAACCTCAAGTTCTTCAGAATCTGAAGTTACGAAATCTTTGTAGATAGCTTGCACATGGGATAAGAAAGAACTCTATGGATCTTGGGGTCAAATATCAAGGTCAGTGTGACTGAAGAAAAAAATGGTTTCCACAAAATAACTTGAGTTCTGCACCAGATACCGTTAACAAACTGTGTTGCTGGCTTCCATTTGGGGCAAGAAAGAACTGTATTGATTTTAGGCTCAAAGAGGTGAAAGATTAAGGTCACTGTAACTGAAAAATATTTCCTTACAATAACTTGAGTTTTTCATCTTCTACAGTTACCAAACTATCTAGATGACTTGCACCTGGAGTGGGAAGAACGCTAGGAATTTGAAGTTAAAAGTCAAAGATCAAGGTCACAGTGACTGAAAGAGTAAAATTCGTTTCTGTACAATGACATAAATTCAACGTCACATACCTCAACCAAATTTTACGAATGGCTTGGGGTAAGGAAGACACCTTTTGATTTCGGAGACACGGGGTCAAAGGTCAAGATGAATATGACAAAGAAGTAAAATCCTTTCCAAACAATAACATTCGTTATACATCATAGCCTTGGACCAAACTCTGTAGATGGGGCTTGCACTTAGGGTAAGGAAAAAGTCTATCGATATTAGGGTCAAAAGATAAATGGTCACTGTCACCGTTACAGAAACAAGAAAACTAATTGTTGCACAAAAATGTAATTTATCTACATAGGCAGTTATTTAACATGGTGCAGGCGTACTCTTGTTTATGATTTATTTTCAGAACTGATTGAGGTTTGGCTAAACTCCGTACATTGTTGTGCACCATCCCCTGAAGCCGGCATCCCGCCTGTGATTTTGGTTGGAACTCATGTGGATAAAATTTTACAGGTACAAGCTGAGAGGCGCAACGATTTGTTCTTTTCTACCTGCTTAGTTCTACTGGTCAAATACCAAAAGAGCTTATGGGATGGCATGTTGTCACTATTCCTCCTAAACTACTTAGATCATAGCCATGAATCATGACACAAACATTCAGCTCATGATCTAGTTGATCCAGAATACAAATGTTGCTCCTGAGACTATTGCCGCCATATTAGCTGTTTTGGAAATCTTTAAATACTTCTTCTGAATGGATGGCCATAGCGTTTTTACTAAAATATTTCTAAAAATATTGGTTCTAAATGATGATATTGCTGATCTGATGTCCAATATGGCTACCACATCAGCCATCTTGAAAACTTGTTTCTATTGCAACTCCTCCGTAACAAGAAGTCGTATCGACATGGAGTTTTCACCAAAATACTTTATATGATGCCTACATGCTCCTTATTGAAAATGGTAAAACTCTGACATCCAGATTGGTTTTTACAGCAGCCATATTAAAATTCTTGTTATTGCTACTCCTCCTGAACAGAAAGTCATATCGTCATAGGATTTTTACCAGAAGACTTCTTATGGTGTCTAGTTGGTCATGAATGAAAACGGTGCTGATCTGATGTTTAATGTGGCTGCCACGGTGACCATCTTGAAAATGCTGCTATCGCTACACCTGAATGAATGGACATATCAACATGGGGTTTTCACTAACAGACTTTCTTTGTGTATTTGGTACTAAATAAAAATGTTGCCAATCTGACGTCGAGTATAGCCACTATGGTGGCTATCTTGAAAATCTTGTTAGCGCTACTCCTTCTGAAGGAAAGAGTAATATTGCGATGGAGTTGTCAACAGAAGACATTTTGTGATGTCTAGTTGGTCCCAAATGAAAAAGGTGCCTTTTGCACATCCAATCTTGTTATCACTCTTCCCAAGTGGTTGGTTGGATCAACATGGAGTTTTAAATAAACTACTTCTTGTGATGTCTGGTTGGTCCAAAATGAAAATGGTACTGTGAAGACATCCATTGTGGCCAGCACAGTGGCCATTTTGAATATCTTGTTATCACTACTTCAGAATGAATGGTCATGTTAGCATACTAATAACGTCTAGCTGGTCATATATACATATCGTGCCACTCAGACTTTCAATATGGTCACAAGAATGGCCATGTTGAAAATCTTGTTATGACTACTTTGTCCTAGAACGATGGTCATATCGATATTGTGTTTTCACCACAGGACCTCTTATGATGCCTGGATGGCTCTGAGTGAACATAGTGATAATGTATTGCCACAGTGGCAGACATTTTGAAAATTGTGTTATCATTACTCCTCCAAGACAGAAAGTCATATGAACATGGTGTTTCCACCAGAAGACTTCTTATGGTGTATTGTTGGTCCAAAATGATGTCTTGTTGATCCTAAATATAAGCGATGCAAATCTGACATCAAATATGTCCACCACATCAGCTAATTTAAAAATCTTGTTATTGCTGAATAATACAGTACGGCTCACGCGATTCTTCGTTGCTACACGTTTTTCGGGTGGTGGTGGTAGAGGGACAGTGGAGAGGATTAAGGAAGAACTCTCCAGCATATGTCCGCGTGTCCTGACAGAGTTGCCACGGCTTCTTGCGGAACATAGCTCTACACACCACGCTTTCTTGCGAGGTTGCATCTAACGATCACCGTGGTGTGGACGTGGTCTCAATGAAGTGGGCTTGACTTACTGTTTATGACCCCAGCAAGAATGTGCTAAAAAGATTCACTAACAGAGAGACAGAGACATGCTTTATCTGCGTCTTTATCTTCCTCAGAAGCAATTTACTTACTTGATACTGAAAAAACGTGATCATTCAGTTAAATATAAATATATGCAAGTTCTAAAGAGGATAATGTATGCTACATAATGCCAAATCAAATTTTAGATAACATTAGCATAATGTCAATGCAGTGTCAACATTATTAATACTATCTTTTCCGTAATAAATATATAAAAAATGTATATAGTAAGTTATCGGAATCTAAAGATGCATTCATGCCATTATTTCTGTTGCAGTTCGCGCAATTTATTTCGCTTAATGTTCGTATAAAACTCAAATATTATACTCCAAGCTGTGAAAAGAACGACAAAAGTCGATTTTAACAAAAAACTGCGTTCATACCTGAACAAAATCTCACGCATTCCGACATTTATCCAATGCATGAAAGAGACACAGATCATTCTTAAGAGTTCGTATCTTTACTTTGATTTAAACAGCTATATTTTGTATTATTTATCAAAGAACCGGTTTTTGTTAATAACTCGTCGCAAAATGTCATCCTAGATATATGCAGGTACATTTGTAAACTTTTTGAAGATATATGCTCATGCGGGAACAATTAACATCGAACAACAACAGTTTGGAGAGGCTATCTTGCTCACAGCCAAAATTAGACCTGCTGTTTTGCCCTTACTCGGTGATCGTGAGGGAACTGATTCAGAAATTGTGTAAAGGTCAAGTGGAGGCCAGACACCAGTAGGGGTGGTCTTTTCCTTCTTTAACGCTTCGGCCGCTGGTCGAATCCAATAGTGACAGGGTAAATTTGCCAACTTGGCCTATTAAACCCCTTACCTTTGACTCAGGTGCCTCTCGTGTGTGTATTTCTGCAAGGATCTGGGTCCACCTCTGTATCTGTGCTCTCGAGTCTTTGAAACTGATTTTTCTTTTGGCTTCCTCCTTCAATCTGTTGCAGGAGGATTCATCATCTCCAGTGGTGTTGCAGAGATTATTAGAGGCCATTTTCAAGACACGCTCTCGTTATGTCCATGGTACTCTCTGCAGATCCCATTTATCGGCATAAGTATGCTACCTTGGAGATAGCAAAGATTTGCTGGAACACACTAAAAGCCAGTTTGCGGGCTGTATCTTTTGACGTAGAGACATTATTCGGAGAATTACTCCCTACAGTGGTCTCAAAATATTTGAGGGAACAGCAATACCGGTTCTGGGCCCAGCTAACTTAGCAAAGAATCACCCCCTCCCATTCTGAAAGGTACAAAGCGTTTTAAAAAGGACAACTTCAGTGCCAAAATCAATTCCAATTTAAAGCTCCTTTCCACCTGTCTTTCTCACAACAAGGTGGCCGGAGGGGCCATTGGAGGATGGATGCATCAGGGTGACGGATGTAGTCGCCTCTCTCTTGTGGGGACTCTGAATGTGGCAGTGGAATTAGTTCCCCTTGGAAGGCTTCATATGCAACCCGTCCTTTACACTGAAGCCTCAGATTCAGGCTGGTCGGCTAATGGAGTAGAACTGATGGAGTAGTACTGCAGGGCATGTGGTCTCATGAAGAATTTCCCCATCTCATGAACGGCCGAGAAATGCGGGCTGTTTTTCAACACGTCAAGGGTGCATCAATGGCATAAGAAATCACTGCATCATGGTTGCTACGGACAACATGTCAGTCACAGCATACATCAGCTATCAAGAGACCACTCATGCTCCATCTCTCTGTTTTGAAGTCTGAAGCTTCCTCCTTTGGACAGCTTCAGAGAAGATCACTCGCAGAGACCACAACATTTCGGGCAAGAAAAATATTCAGGCAGAAAGCTTTTTCCAGACAGGGGTAAGCAATCCTCATGGAATATTTCTTCACCAGATGGTAGTAGAGACACTTTGAGGAAATCCAGCGGTGGACTTGTTTATATAAAAAGCTGAACAACAAGCTCCCTCTTTATATCTTTCCAATGCCAGACCAGAAGACGTGGGTAGAGAATACCGTCAGTCTGAGGTGGGATTGACTGTATGCCTGTGCCTTTCTACCTTTAAAAATAACCTCTCAGGTTCTAGAAAGGGCAGGACCCCTCTTGCGTTCTTTGGTCATTATCTAAGCCTCCTTATGAACCATTGAGTGAAACTTCCTTCGAGGACATTACTACAGTCTGCCTCCTCTCCTTAGCATCGACGAGAAAAAGAAGTGAAATTCCTGCTTTATCAGAAGAAAAGAGTAGTTTATTCTTTAATGGTAAATATGATTTGGTCTCTCTTCTTTGTCAGCGTGGTTTTCAGGCCAAGAGTCAGCTACCTTAGATAGTTCCTGTTCCTATTTAAATCCCCAGTCTCAGTCATTCCAGTGTTAGGGATGATCACAATAGACTCCTTTTTCCAGTTAGAGATTTATGATACTATGTAGCTAAATTAAAAAAGAAAAGAAAGGGTCTTAAAGGTCTTTTTCTCTATTTAAATGGTACTGGTAATATTTTGGCAGTCACCATCACAAGGCGGATTGTGTAGACTACTTAGAGAGCTTATCAATCTCTCACTGTGAGATGTCTCTTTCATGAAAATCAAAGTTCATGAGTCAAGGGTCTTGCTGTATCGTTGGCCGTTTTGAATAATTCCTTTCTGGATGTTGTCATGAAAGCCGTCTTCTGGAGTTCAACTCCACTTTCTTGTCGTTTCAACTTCAATCAATGGCGCACTATAGTGAGGGTATTTATGATTTGGACCTAATTGTTTGAGCCCCACAAGCTGTCAAGCCATCCAGCAGTCAGCAGAAGAATATCCGACTGACAACAATGCTAAGTTCACTTGACAGCTTATATTAAGGCATCAGCCTCCCACCAGCATGGAAACTTTGATAATGCAATAATAGCAGGTTGTGTATTTCTTTTATCAAAATGTAGTTGTTTGTAGGTACAACTAATTTTAATTATGTAATACTTAGCAGCTATTATTGCACAATTCCCACCTTTCTCCCCATTCTGATATCCTTCAGTCTCAGTCCAAGTCAGTGAAGGCTGATATTCCGATTGTCGTAAGTACACTAGTGTATAAGAATAAGACCGTTTATTGTAGAACCTCCAGTTACTAATTGGAGGAGGGAAGAATGTCCTTGGTCTGTGGACACTAACTAACTAAACACAAATTCTGATATTTCCTGACTGAGAATGGTAGTTTCCCTTGCTGAACGGGGGAACTAGTCAACCGCTTCATGCACTGGAGTACATAGATTATATATTAAATACATACAAAGAGGACATGAAAAAGCCCAATATTTAAGTAGCACGTGAAATTATGATGTTTGAAAGCAGCTGAAAACGCAAAGTGCATCACTTCAAATCAAAAAGAGCTAGCCCAATCATGTAAGAATTCTAGAATAATCATTCAAAAGAAAATATGCTAGCATATTGGGGAAATGTTGAAAGGTTGGTGTCTGCCCACGGCTGCTCTCACCCACATGTTGTAATAAAATCAGTATATGATAAATCCACCATACTGAGATTATGAAGCCTTTATTTGTATGAGCATTACATAGCCTAAAGTAAATAGTAAAACCCAGTGTGAAATTCATAACATGTGTGCGTTATTGGAGAGTTTCAAAATGGTGTGCATGGGAAAATTCAACTGGCATAGTCCAACTTAGTTTTGGGCTGTATCTATTTTCTGCAAGAGATTTTTAACAATAATGTTTAATTTCTTCTTGGATTAGAAACAATCACCAGCAAAAGGAATAGAGTCAAAGACACATACCACAGCATCTGAAACGGTAGAGTATACCATGCCCACTACACCAACACCTGCTACTGCTACCACCAGTGAGCCATCTAGGGCCTCGACCATCTTTGGTGCTGTTAAACAAACTTTTAAACCACGGAAAACAGAAAGAATAGCAGAGACGACCCTTGTCTCCACCACGACAGGTAAGTTAAGGAGATGCATGTATCCTATAAATAATTATTTGCGGTGTGAGAGATGCACTGCGAGAGATGCATCTTTCCTCTGATCACAAACTGTCCCGTGGTAAGATAAATCTTGTCATTTATTTCAATTAAAACAGGTAGTTGGTTAACAGTGGTTAATTTCTACGATGATTATGTTTAGGGAACTACTAACAGTGGCTGTTTAAGACAGGTGTGATTTCTACAGTAATTCTGTTTATGTTGTGTTCTTTGGCTGTTGGAGGTGATCACTTAATACAGGAGTAATTTCTGCAATATTTATGTTTAAGATTCTAATAAAATTTGGCTGTTGAAGGCATGTGATCACGTAATAAAAGTGTAATTTTTTCATTAATTCTGTTGATAATTTCTCCAATAATTCTGTCATAGGACCATTAAAAATTGGTTGTTTAATACAGCTGATCAGTTAATAATCAGTGCAATCTTTACAATAATGTTTTTTAAGGGACTGCTAAAGCATGGTTGTGCAAGGTAGGTGATCACTTATTACAGGTGTAATATCTATAATAATTATGTTTATGTATTCACTAAAAGTGCCTGTTTAAGGCTGGTGATCACTTAATACAGGCGAACTTTATGAAAAGTTTGACTGTATTTGCAGTAGGAGAGAATTCCATTGTTGACTAACACAATTCTTTGGATCACTTGCAATCTTCTGTCAGGGTACAGAATACTAGGCAAAGAGGAGCGAAACTTCACTTTCAAGTGCCTGACTTTACCTGGTTTATTGCCTTAGGCAAACATAAAGTTGTTCCAATTTTGGCTGACATTTGGAACAATTGAGGGAGCAAACTTTGCACGTATTCGCAGTGTGATGACATATAAGCAATTACACTGCTTGATCCAGAGACATGCGTGATTGACACAAATAACATATGGCTTTAGTTTCAATGATAATTACATTACAATGGGACGAATTAAGTAACTTCAAATAGGGATTGTTAAGGTGCGTGTGATGAAATAATATATCTTGTGAAATGTTAGCAACTAAGATCTAAATGTTGGCATTTGAAAAGGAAATTTGTTGGCATGGGTCATCAAAGAATACTGTCTTGGTGTAGTCTGATTGGATACTACAAGCCGGTAATATGCAAACTCTGTCATTTTTATTTATGATGGGGACCTAGAAAATTGTTCATCAATAGCAGTAATATAATGACTTTTATTTTACATTATGAAGAGGTTTCCAACAAGTTGATTAGGAATTAAAGAGCCAAAATAAGCCATGGTGTTCCTTGAAATCAAAGTACATGTATATGCAGTATACATTTCCATTTTTATTTTATATTCCATCAATGATAAAATGTATAAACAAATGGATTACATGTTTGAAATGTTCTGAAATATGGAGAACGGTTTCTTATTAATTTTGGGCTCAATTGTCAATGGTTACTGTGATTGAAATTAGCATGATAACTCGAGTTCTCCTGAATCTACAGATACCAAACTATGTAGATTGGAGTCAAAAGTCAAATTGCAAGGATTGGGGGTCTGATCCCACCTATTCATAAAACAATACAATTTATTGCAGGTAGATTTGTTTGCAACATATGAGTGCACATATTAATCATTTTAGACACCGGTATTACTTGCGGCTCTTGAGTTACAGTTGGATGAAGAGTCCTTTTGGTGATATGGACAGCATATTTCTGTAACAAGTCTGATGTTTGACAACTTGTAAATCCACTTTGAATAGCACAATCCTACCTACTGTCACCATTTGAAATTTTGGGCTCCAATGGTGGATAATTTGCTGTTCCATCAATATTGAGTAACCAATCAGATGCGACTTCGCTCATTTGAAATAGCCGTTTTTGGTCATGTGATTGGAGCATCTGTAGGTTTTTTATGTGACTCTCAGGTGATGAATATCTCGTCATGTGACTATTATCATGACTCAACAATGGATCAATTTACACCATGGATAAATTAATTTGATATTGTAACACAAAGTGCTCACAACATTGTATGTTTGTAGCATGAGATGCATTGGGAGAGACGCACCTTTCCTCTGATTAGCTCAATTTTCTCATTCATTTCAATCAAACTTGATACAAATAGCAACGTAAGACAGGTAGTTGGCTAAAAGTGGTTAATTTAGAGATTCTTATTAATGAACAACTAATAAGTGGCTGCTTAAGGCAGATGATAGTTTAATTCAGGTGTAACTTCTACAAGAAGTCTTTATAATTTCGACAATAATTCTTTTCAAGGGATTGCTTAAAAATGTATGTTTAAGACAGTGATCACATAATAGAGGTGAGCTATAAGGCAGGATTGATTGCTTTTTGCAATAGGAGAGAATTACAATGTACAGCAGCACAGTTTATTGGATCATTTGCAGTGTTCCATCAGGCTCATGTGACTGGGCAATGAGGAGTAAAACTTCGCTTTTCGGTGCCCAATCAAGGAAGCAAATTCTGTATATATTTGCTGTGGACTGACGTGTGACTGACCCCACTGCCTGTTTCAAAGACCTTTTTGTTTGACATTACATGTGGCTTTATTTGCCAAGATAATTGCTTTACAATATGACTACTTAACTGTCTTAGGTAGGGAGTATAAAAGCACTTACAATAAAATAGAATTAAATAACTGAAATCATAGTTGACATTTGGATTGGAAAGGAAATTTGCCAGCATGGTTCATCAAAGTATACTGTCTTGATGCCATTTGCTTGGATATTTCAATCGGGTAATTAAAGTTTCTTAAATTTGCAATTATGATGGGAGCTTAGGAAATTGTTCATAAAAAACAGTAACATAATGACTTTAAACTGTCAACTTGAAGATGTCTCTAACAAATCGGTTACAACTATAATTTCAAGGACTAACATGGCTTATTTCGGTTCTTTTATTATTACATTAGTACATATACATATACATGCAGTATACATTTTAGTTTTGCTTCAAACTCTTTCAGTGATAAATGTATAAACAAGTTGCCTACCTGTCTACAATGCTAGTAAATATGGAGAAAGCTTTTATATCCATTATTAACAGAACAGTTTGTAATGTCATAGACTCATTGTAATAACTTGGCATTACAATAAGTGAAATACATCCATTGTATGTTATTGTGAATTTGTCAACATGCCTAAATATCGCACTTCAAGTGAATTACTTGAAATGTTTGATGTGTGCCTTCGATGAAGAGATATCTCTAAAATAAAAAAATAAAAAAACGTAATAGATAAATAAATAACATATATGATTCTATTACTTACATTTACTGAATGCAACCATTATCTGAACTATACTGATCTACTTTTTCTTCTTTTTTATTCTTTCATTCGTTCTTTTATGACCATATTTATAGAGATTTATTGAATTTTGCTCATTATTCTGAATTACAAAAATATAAAACATTCTGAGTGAGACAAATGTAACACATTGACTTAAAAACACAGCTCAAGCATCAAGTAAAAGACAAACATTGCACATTTATTTTGTCAATTTATTGATCAAGCTATCAATGCATGCATACAATCATGCATACATACGTACAGACATACATACGTACGTACATACATACATACATAGATACATATATACATACATACATACATAGATACATACATAGATACATACATACATACATACATACATACATACATACATACATACATACATACATACATACATACATACATACATACATACATACATACATACATACATACATAGATAGATACATACATACATAGATACATACATACATAGATACATACATACATACATACATACATAGATACATACATACATACATACATACATACATACATACATACATACATACATACATACATACATACATACATACATACATAGCTAAAATATAACTGCATATGGGAAATTATTTTCCAACCGAAACCAAGGCTCCCTGTTGTTTCAAACTTCTGCCTCATGGCCCATTGAGGGATAAATGTGGACTAGTTTAGCACCGGGGAATAACACATAACATGTTTGTGCTGTAAATATTTACAAAATAAACATTTGTTACTTGAAGTCAGCAGGAAAGCAGCATTATTTCCACATTTTCTTTGTCGTCACTGATCCCTCCCGCATCACACACACACACACACACACATATATATATATATATATATATATATATATATATATATATATATATATATATATATAGGTGTCTCCCCCATAATCCCTCTAGAGCATGAGGGAGGGGATTCTAAATCTAAAACTACAATGCACATCTCCATACCAATTTATCACGACCTAAAGTTGAAAGTTCCTATCTAAAATTTTAAATGGTGTAGGAGGAGTTGTGCGATATTACATAAACTTTTCTCTAAGAAGTGTGGGGATCATTAGACATCTGACTCTTTGCATGCTTAAAATTGGTACAAATTAGCAGGAAATAACATACGAACCGTATAAAGCTAACTACTTAACCATGATGAAAAGCTTTGTCGACTTACCAGTACGGATGATTCTGTTTGCTCTCCAATTCTCATGCGAGTAAATTTAATAAAATTATAAGAACCTATGATGAATTTTTATTATTTTCTCATCTTCTTAAATGGTGTAAAATTCCCCACATTTCAAACACCTACATATATGAGGTAAGTTTAACATTGCAGATATGAAAATTGCATTGAAAGTAAGTTTTCAAAAAATTAAAGTATGTTTTTTGTTTTACATAACTTTACTTTTAACTGACGTTTTTACGTCTGAAAATTTTCAGCGAAAAACTATATGACTTGACAGAACATTTTATGCATTTTAAAATGATATGCAACATTGAAAAGTTATTATACAAAATTGTCCTGTAAAGCCAGGTTGACCCACGTTTCTGTATTATCTCATGCTGATACACACTTGACTGAAGACATCTCCGGTTTTACACAACTGCCTGTCTGATTGGGCTTCAGTATAAACATAATTCATAAACAATACTGTTACGAATCCATCCTGATAAATTCATTTGAGTTAAATCTTGATAGAAAATGTACCTGAGATTTTCTTTTCTGATAGAATTAGTAAAGCTTTGGGTTATTAGACTACCTAAGCCTAATTATCTGACAGAATTAGTAAAAGCTTTGGGTTATCAGGTTACCCAGTCTAATTTTCTGACAGAATTATTCAAAGCTTTGGGTAATCTGTCCACCGCAGCCTAATTGTCCGATAGAATTAGTAAAAGCTTTGGGTTATGAGGCTACCGAAATCTAATTGTCTGACAGAATTAATAAAAGCTTTGGGTTATCAGGCTATCCCAGCCAAATTGTCTGACACAATTAGTACAAGCCTTGGCCTATTGGGGTACGCAGGCTTAATTTGTATCTGGCCTGTGAAACATGGGTAAAACATACGGATCACTTTTCGTACAGGTCATCATAGTTATTGTTGGCATTGAAAAAATAGGCATCAGGTTTAAGATTTTTGATTAAGTTCTGTTTTCCTGACTACTGTTATGATTAAAACTGAAAAATCCTTTAAGCAACTTCTTCAAAACCACTAAACAGAATCTGATCAAATTTAAAAGTAAACATCTGGTCAAAGATCGATCAGGTTTGTACAAATCATGTCAATCTGTCATAAAATATGGCCACCTTTACTAACGTTTAAAAGAAGTTTTAATAAACTTATTCTCATAAACAAGTCTGCAGAATTTGAGAAAATGTGACGCAAAGCATTTTGGTGTTAAGAGGTTACAGATGTGTACATGTGATATTAATTCACTGTCAGAATATAATTGCCATTATTAAATATAAAAAAATCCTTGAAACAACTTGTTCTCAAAACCTAATCAACAAAAGCTGACATAATTTTGCATAAAGCACTCTGGCATTCAGGACTGTCAATTTTATACAAAGGATGCCAATTTGGCCATCACATATGGTTGCTAGTACAAAACAAACAAAATCCTTGATAATATCTTATGTATAACTCCATTACAAAATCTGACTAAATTTGACAGAAAGTGACCTAACTTGAATGTCTTTCAGACTGACACCAACGATGCCATTCTGCTTTCAAATATAGTTACCTTTCTGGAAGTAGAAAACAAAATTACACAGCATTATTTTTTGTTTAAAGCAGAGCTGAACCGGACCAGATTTGCCACAGCCTATCCTGGCGTAGGGGCATTTTAACATTTAATAATGATGCTAATATGTGATTTGGATAAAGATCATAAAAAAACTAGACAAACCTTGAAACATTTGTTTTCATAACATATGCAATAAACAACACTGGATAAATTTGAACAGAATGCATCTTACTGACCCATATTTATTGGCCAACAACTCTTACATTTGGCTCTTAGGCAAATGTCATTTAGGTGAGTTCTTTCAGGCTCACTAGGGACCCTTGTTTTGCAGTAAAGCTGACGTATATACATCAATTTATACATGCCATTTGATTCTAGACATAACTTTTAGGTTATCTAGTAAAAGGCCAAATGAACTTATGGTATGGTCCTGTGTTCATCCTTTATTCATGAACACTCGCTTGTGAACACAAAGGACCCAGAAACCACATTTTATTAACAGATTTGGTATGTAAGTTTATATCATCAATATCTCGGACGGGTTTGATTATGAATCAGGTGATCCGATGGTTGAGCTTGTGAACATTCTAGGGGACATATTTCTGATCAGATTTAGTATGCAAGCTTATACCATTAAGCTTTCAGGTGAGTTCAACGATGAGCAACGCTCACACATATCAATGGCACGCTCTCGCATCTTATTGGCTGAGCTTGTTAACACTTAAAAACCCATATTTCTGATCAGATTTAATCAGACCGGCTATGTAAGCTAGTATCATCACACTCTTGTATGAGTTCAATTGTGAGCGACATTCATATATATTCATAATGTGGTCTTGCATCTGATGGGTCGAGCTTGTGAACACTTTAAAGGCCATATTATATTTCTGATCAGATTTTAATCAGAATTATTATGTAAACCTATAAGATCAATATTCTGGAAGAGTTTAATTATAAGTGACATACATGCAGATTAATGACGAACCAGGCTGACAAGATGGAGGCAATCAAACACGCAACCATCTAGTGATGTGTCCAACGTCTTAAATACTCAGCCACCGAAGCTCCCTTGGGTAGGGATCTTACTGGCTTTCAAGTTATGATTCCAGGGGTAGGGGGCCCCAGGGTGGTCAGGACAGACCCAGAAATACTTGGTAACTGCGCAGATTAACTCCCCTTGTAATGCCAGGTATGAGTATATATACCTGTCTCTCGATGACTCGTGCACAATGGGGTCCAAAAACATAACCCGTAGCATAGGCCAGGCTGAGAGTTATCAAAGTACCTCTGAAAAATGAAAAAAAAAGAGATGCACATCAATCGTGAGAAGAGAGAGGGAAAAATGGAACATGGTGAAGTGGGGCTAAATGGTTGAATACTTGTTTTATAATCGTGTTTGGAATAATTTGTCAGTAAATAGCTTTTCATTTATGAACTTGTTTGTTCTTCTGTATGCATTATCATTAATTTCAAGATAACCGATCTTTCAAAAATCATTAAACACATTAGTCCAATATATTCAATACATAACAGGTGTACACCAGCATACAACATTGTGTATGACATCACTACTTTTTGCATGTGAATTTGGATGCATTCTAGTGGCTTTGTTGATTCAGAACAAACTCAGATTCGTTTCTTAAACAAGTTGAATTCATTTCGAGAAACAACAGTGTCGATACTTATGTTGTTTTTTATCTTTTATCTTTGCTGGATATATACCAGAAGAGCTTATGTGATCGTCTTTCGTCCGTCTTCCTTCCGTCTCTTAGCACAAGTTTATTATCCCTACTTCTCCTAAACTACTTGGAAGATTGCCATGAAACTTTACATACACATCCATCGTATAGTTTGCTTGGTCCTAAATGAAAATGGTGCTGATCTGACATTCAATATGGCCACCACAGTGGCCATCTTAAAAATCTTGCCATCTCTACTCCTTCTGATGAATGGGCATATCAACATGGGGTTTTCACTAGAACACTTCTTGTAATGTCTTGTTGGTCATAAATGAGCATGGTACCGATCTGACATCCATCTTGAAAATCTTATCACTAGTCCTCCTGAATAGAAAGTCATGGGGCTTTCACCAGAAGACTTGTTATGATGTCTAGTTGGTCATAAATTAAAATGGTATTGATCTAACATCCAATCTTGAAAATCTTCTTATCGCTACTCCGCTTAAATATAAAGCCATTGTGACATTGGGTTCACGTCGGAAGAGTTCTCATGCTGTCTTGTTTGTCCTGAATGCAAATGACTGACCTTCAATATGGCCACTATGGTAGGTATCTTAAAAATATTATCCCTCCTTCAGCCAATTTGATGGCTATATCAACATGGGGTTTTCACAGACAGACTTCCTATGATACCTAGATGGTCCTAAATGAAAACGGTGCCAGGCGTACATCTAATATGTCTGCCACAATGGCTGTCTTGAAAATCTTGTTGTCACTACTTCTCCTGAATGGACGGTCATATTGACATGGGGTTGTTACGAAAAAACGTCTTATAAAGTTTACTTTGTCATAAATGAAAGTGGTGATAATTTAAGATCAAATATTTACACCACAGCAGCTAATTTTAAAATCTTGCAAAGAATATGAGAGATGATTTCAACGTTCAGCAATTAAAAGGAAGAAATGGTGCAATCTTGAATTCCTGGAAATTCTTTTCACCAAGTAGAGTATCAGTCCCTTATCGGGACTCTTCTATTATTCAATCCCCTTTTCTTGATTTGAAACAAGACGTAATTAATGTGATAATACAAAGCACTACTTTAATTTAATTGTGACAGTGCATCATTCACTTTTAACCGTCACAAATCAAAACACAGTTGACACTTAACTAAGTTGTCATGTAAATGTTTACAGCCATTGCTTTAACATCCTATTGACATTTTTCACATTTGAGAACAACATGACATATCACATCTATGATCATTAAACTGGAAGCGCAAAAATAAAATTAAAACACAAATTTCAGTCAACAAGACTTATTTAACTATATTTATTTTTAGCTTTTCTTGTCATAGACCAGAAGATCGTATGTGATGGCTTATGTCTGCTGTCTGTCTGGCCAATGGCACAAGTTGTTTATCGCCACTTGTCCTACTTAGAGGATTGCATAGTAACCTGAAATACACATTCATCCCATGGTCTAGTTCAGCGGGTCTTAACCTGTTTGGGCGGCGACCCAGATTCGGTTTGTGATGTTAGCCTCGCGACCCATGGTCCAATTGTGAAGTAAAAGACACACGAATCAGTATAAACGTTAAAATTTAATATTTACTTAAAATAGATATTCGTACAAAGTACAAAAAATAAGTAAGTAATGATATATTAAAGTGAATCTTGACCTTGCACAAGTTTTGACAGTTCTTCAAACCGTGATCTCGTATTTGAAGGGCTGCAGATTAACTCATGCTCTGGCCCCTGTCTGTTTCGAAACTTAACTTTTGTGATAGTAAGTGCTGAAAACCTGCCTCGCACAGGTACGTAGTAGCAAATGGCAGTATTATTTTCAGAGCTTCGTTTCCTAGGATTGGTGTTTCCTTTTTCACTTTGATCCACAACCCTCAGCGATTTCCTTTGGTTTTTTCGTCGTTTTGGATCTCGATAAGCTGTTCCTGTAGTTTATCAATGCTTGAAATGTCATCAAGCAGATCTTCCACCTCAACATCAAATGTGTTGCACACCCAGCTGTATTTCGCCACATCCTCCGAAATGTAGTGGTTGAATTGTAGTACCAGTTTTGCTAAATGTTCCACGATGACGTTCTGTACGTCGGTGACTTGAGCATCTTTCTCTTGCCAAAGTAAATTTATTGTTGGGAAAGGAGCAGTCTTCCTTTCCTCCATTTTCCTCTTCCACAACTTCAGCTTTCCTTTGAAAGCTGTCAATTTCTCTGTTAGCCCAACCAGTATGATCACGGCCTTGCATTGAAATATTTAGGTCGTTGATTTTAACAAATATATCCGAAAGATAGGCTACTTGTAACACCCACTTGGAATCTAAAAACCTTGGAGCAAGGCGATGATTTTTCTCAGACAAAAGTATTTCTACCTCATTGCCTGATGCCACAACTCGTTGAAGGACCTTACCTAGAGACAACCACCTGACCTCAGAGTGTTACAGTACATGCATATACTGGGAGCCAAAATCAGAGCACATATGTCTAAAGATCCTGCTACTGAGCGAGCTTGCCTTGATGAAATTAACAACCTGAATGACCTCTTTCATCACATTTTTCAGCTCCCGTGACAGCCTCTTGGAACCAACTTACTTCCGATGGAGGAAGTAGAAAAAACGTTTCCCTTGCGGATTGACTTCCCTCGCTCTGGCACAAGAACCTTGGCGTGCTCTGAACATTATTAGTATTCTATTAGTGCACACACTGAAACACGTATTCCAGTTCAATCCTTCTTCATTAAAAAAACGAAGCTACTAGTTTAAAAATATCTTCTCCGGTTTTGGTGGTAGCCTGTGGTCCGAAAAACTGAATTCTCTTCCATATCTTCTAGACCTGGATAACGTACATATGCTATGCGTTGGGCAATTTCACTCACATCAGTTTTTTCATGCAGCTGAAGATTAAATTGCCCGCTCGTCTTTATAGCTGTAATCACCTGATGTTTTATGTATTTCGCCACGTCATAGATACGTGTACGAATTGCATCATCCGACAATGGAATCTGTTCAATTTTCTTGTTAGCGTCATCCCCGCAGGTGATACGCACCATATCGACAGCTGCCGGTTTCACCAGTTCCTCGCCAATGGTATGTGGCTTCTTCTGCTTTGCAATCCGCCAAACAACGTAATAAGAAGCCAGTGTAGCTTGTAGCACAGAATATACAATCCTGTTGATTGAAGCATCCAGTCGCTGTCGTGTGATTTGTTGTTCTTTCCTTTCAAAGAAACACCATTCTTTGCCTACGAGATGTCTCTAAAGCTTATTCTACTTCAATGACCCATTACTCAGTACTTCATCACAGATGACACACTGTGGCTTAATTACGCCATGCTCATTGATGTGCTCGAATCCTAGCTCTAAAAACTCTTCTTTGTACTGACGTTTTGCCATATTCTGAGGATGTTATACGAATCTAAATTATAAAATATAGCTAACACATTCACTATTTGGCAGTACATGTACAGTATCATGCATTCACAAGTATCTGATAAAAAAACATCTTCCGAAACGGACGCACTGGCAGTCGCAAAGTCGCGTAATCACGCCAATACTCCGCTGAGCTGATAAACACACAAATCGCAGAACAGGTGCACTCACTATAACTCTCGACATGCAATATTGCTAACAAAGTGGCCATCTTTAAAATCCTGTAGCTGCTAATTCTCCTGAATAAATGGTCATATCTACATGGTGTTTTCACTAAAAATCTTCGTATGATGTCTAGTTGGTCCTAAATGAAAATGTTGCCATTCTGACATGATGGGAGCCATATTGAAAATCTTATTATTGATACGATGAAGTAGAGAAAATATCCTCCTGATAGGTTAAAACGGTTGTTTTTACTCGAGTTTACTATTACTCCTACTGAAACTTTGTAACTTTACATATAAATAACAGCATGAGGCTCAGTCACTGTGTTAGCATGTTGCTTCAGATGCTAAGATACAGGAAATATTGGAGGATATAAAAATGCATGATCTCTATAAGCCCACCCAAAAGTCTGCTATATTGTAGGGAACAATGGATGGGAAGGGACTGACCTCGAATATTTTGAAGAACTATATGACCAAATACTGACAACCATCCATAAGCAAAATCAAAACTCTTATGTTGCACCGTGTAAGATGACCCTCAGGGGAGATTGCAGTGTATGAGATAACAGTTAGGCCATGTGAAGACTAACAAGTGAGTGGGAGTTTGATATTGTTTATAACTACATGACTTTCTTGGATGGAGAGAGTCAAGTGATGTGACATTTATCTAGAAAAAGAGACACCATCCATCTGTCTGACAACGGATTTGAAAAGCTTGCAAAATTGTAGATGCAATCATTAATGTAGACTAGTATTGTAGCCATATTACAAACTTCAACAATCACTTTAAACCCAAAGTAGATCAAAATAACTTTAGACACTATGGTCATCCCCATCAGTACTGTCAGTACACACAGTTATATGATTCATGTGGTGAGACCAAACATTCAACACAGGAATGCATGGATTTTATGGCTTCTTTCGGTATGGAGCAACTAGTAAAAGAACCCACTAGAGTAACATGTTCCTCTAAAACACGTATAAGCCATATTTATACTAATATAAAAGAAAATGTTTTTGAAGTCATTGCTTCTACGATTTGTTTAGGTGACAACTTTGCAATTGCTTTTATCCGTAAAGCCAGTGACGAATCAAATAAAAATAATCTCCATAAATCCATTAGTTATAGATCTTTTGAAAGGTCAGAAACAGATTCCATGAAATGCAGTCCAGATCATTGATGATATTCTTAATATATAAGGTACTTGGATGGATCCTTTCATAGAAACAGTAAAAAAAAAAAAAAAAAAAATAACGAAATGCTCCTATAACAACACACAGGATAAAGAAAGACCACCGACCAGTTTGGATCACGCAAGAAATTTTAAATAGAAATAAAGTAAATAAAATGATACTTCAAGCAAAAACAGCAGACTACAAAAAGTACAGGATAAAAATAACAAATACTGTACGAGTACAACTGAAATTGTACCACTCAATCATGAGGGCATTGATACTGATGATCCAATTAATATATCAAATATTTTGAATGGCTTCTTTTGTTCAGATTGCTGACAAAAACTTTAAGAACTTAATATTGCCTGTGAGCATCTGGAATTCAAACAGTGTTGTCCTGAAAGACTCCCAAATTATATAAAATTTTAATTTCCTCAAATTTGTCATGAATATGTGTTGACGTATATTTAAAAAATGAATGATAGTAAAGTTACGGGACTTGATATGATGGACCAATGTTCCTAAAGGCAGCTGATCCTGCATAGTAGAGAGTGTAGCATTTATTTGCAATCAAAGTATTCGGTAAAATAAATTTCCAAAGGCTTGGAAAACTGCAAAGGTAACTCCACTGCGTAAAGCTGGAACAAATGATGATGTAAATAACTACCGGCCCATCTCTATCCTTTTTGTCTTTCCATATCACTAGAAAAACTGTATGTATTCTTTTGTCAACTATTTGAACACTTATAACCTTGTTCATGGTAATCAGTCTGGCTTCTGACAGAACCACTCGTGTGAAACTCCACTCATATCTATGATCGATGAATGTCTGCAAGCATTATATAAAGAATAAATGGTTGGCACTATTATGGTTTATTTCTGTAAAGCTATAGATCTTGTTGACCATGAAATTTCGCGTGAAAAACTGAAAATCAATAAATGTAATGAAAATTGCATAAAGCGGTTTACTTCTTACTTAACTGATAGAGTGCGCAAGGTGTCTTTAAATTGCTACCTTTGTGAAAGCAAAAATATTAATTTTGGAGTACCATAGGACTCTATCCTCTGACCTCTGTTATTCATTCTTTTCATTAACATCTTACCCTTAAGATTGGAAATTCAGTTTCTTCTGCTGACCTCTATGCAGACGCTACTACACTATCTGAGTCAGGTAAAACCAAAACTAAACTTTAAAATAACTAACAAGATGCTCTTAGCAGATTTGTAACATGGTGCGAGGAAAACAGTATGTTTGTAAATACAGAAAAAAGCAGTGGTGTGCATAAAACCAGATAGGTATAGTTTGTGTGCTTCTGATGCACACAGGTAACTTCATTGCTAAACGAAACTTTAAAACCACTAAGCACCCGAAAATGGTATTGTTTACATTATTAAAATGCCTGAAATATTTGTTTTTATGTTATTACATATATATCCATTATTGTAGGGTATTTTAAATATTAATTGTTATTTGTCTCACATAATTTTAAATTTATTTTTAGTATATTTCATCTTTAATAAGAAAGCAAGAATCCAAATAGCTTATTTTCTGAACCAATTCCAAATGTAATTAATATCATTAATCTAAATATATGGACCGTTCAAGTTTCCAAAATGCCCACCCTAGAAATCTTCTAAGTATTGTAAAACATCATGTTCTTGAGTAATACTGCGATTATCTTTTTTCAAGGAATGAAATTAGGTCATGGAACCATGGTTCACTTATGAAAATGTTGGGGATGAAAAGACTTTTAAAAAAGTTATTTGATCCAGTCAATCGAACTTTTGTAGCCATAAACCATAAACACTCATAATTTATTCGGCCTAATAGACAATACGGCAACTTAGTGCTCCACACTCTTTTCCACTCCACAGTTTCTCTAAATGCATGGATTTTATTTCACATGCTTACAGTTGTCAGTTACCCAGGCAACTGATTTCAGGCCCACATGTACCTCTTGTTATTTTACCCTTTATTTAATATAAATAATACAGCTTTTTAACATTTTTGCCTTTTACCTTTTGTCTTGTAGTGCTTAATGTTTATATTTTTTTCTGAAGGGTTTTTCTTCCTTAAGTTTTTGTTCAATTCTTTATACCTACATGTACCTATCTAGAGCTTTAGTATTTAATTGGCACCATATAGTCAGTACTGTGTGAAATGATTTTTAGTTCTGAAACGAACATTAGAATATCTGAATAAGAATATTTTTTAGCGAATATTTTAATCAGAAATTGGTATTCAAATATTTCTTGTATCATTTATATGTGGACATGTCCACTTTAATTGCCCTTGGGAGTTACGCAACTTTAAGATGGTTCCCGCAATGTGTAGTGACCCATAGTGACCATGCTATTTACATATGCTCTAGCTATAGACCTGTAAAGCTGGTCACCTGACAACAACCATGGACAAACCATGCAGCACTCTGTGAAAACACTTCAAAATTGTTTTCCCAGGGGACAGAAAACGACACAATGTAAACTTTGTCAATCGACATCACTGATAAATGCCAATGCCATATTACCGACATTGCCAGTAATAACATCTTGCTAGGAAATTAGAATTGTATTTGTTGTTTGAAACTCTGAAAGTTTAAAGTTGTTCAGTAACTTCAGTTTACAAGAAACTTACTGTCATGGTTTTATTTTCCATAATACTTCTTTAGTGATCAAATGAAAAAAAGTAAAAGTTCAACATTTTTTACTTGGTTTTGATAAATAAATACTACATCCAGGCTGAGTCGTCTTTTTGTTTCTTATTGGTTTTGTTCTTCAGAATTACCATGAAGACAGTAGTAATTTAAATCTTGTATTCAGATATTGATGAATATTTCTAATCATCACTCTATTGGCACAAATTCTGAACTATTAAGATTGTAATGGTCGAAGACACCATCTGAATTGTTAGATCAGACTTGGAAAACTTGATCAGGTCCAGCTTTCGCAAAACTCATAGCAACAAAAATACTGGAGGATATTCTTGTATACGTGGATACATGGGAAGAGCATATTACTGTATTAATCAACCTGTTCGACAAACTCCACTAGGCCAATCTCACAGCGAGACCTACCAAGTGTAGTATAGCATATTTTAACTTCGAATACTTAGGCCATCTAGTAAGTGGGTCAGGGCAGCATAAACCCCACCCTTACATAATTGAAACGATCAGAGACGTTTCTAAACCAGAAACCAAGAAACAAATTCCATCATTTCTTGAATCAATAGGGTTTTACAGGAAGTTCGTTCCGAATTTCGCCGATATTGCTAGTCAGACACGGGACTATGAACAGCTTTGCAACTTGTGCTCGAGGGGCTAAAGTTGCATATTGCTTATGCTAGAAGGAAATTTCTGCCTCGGGAGCAACACTACTCCATGATCGAAAAGGAGTGTGTTTCAACCCTGTGAGGAAACAGCTCGCTGAATATGGACAGTCATTATCCGCATTATCAACCAAAGCGTAATCTGAAGCTCAGTTAGCACAAATGTGTTTATGCACTAGAACTGTCTCCTAGTGCATACAACATTAAATCATGCATTCTTGTTACTAATGTAAATAACAAATGAGATACTTGGAGATAAAGTCTGAGTGTCTCTGACTCTACGATAAAATAAAATATGTATCAAGTAATTTTACAAAACCGTTTTGTCCTATCTTACTACGAATCGTTGAATTTCAACCAGATTTGAAATGCAGATTTACATTGGCGAGACCTATAGGTATTTAGGTTTTCAATATTTCAAGTCATCATGTACAAAAGTTATGGTCCTTGATTGTAAATATTCCTAACTTTGGTTTATGCATCTTTAATTTACTTAGGATCATTTAATCCATAACTTTAGATTGCATATATTAATAAGACCTTAAATCAATTTTAATTTCTGAATTCCTTGTTATTATTTACAGTATTTCTGGTCTCTGATTGCCTGTCCTCCTAAACTTTGGTTTCCACCGCATAACTAGACCTACTATAAAATTGTCAGACTTGAATCAAATTTGGTATTCAGCTTTATATTTTAGAACACAGACAACTAGTAAAGTTCCCATAGATTATAATGTTAATGTTTGGTCAAACTAATATACTTTCATGTTAGGAAAGGCAAATCATGCTGATATCCTTTGAACATTGTATCCACGAGGAATTTTTGAAGACATAGAAAATGATATAATGCTCGACTCGTTTTTGCAAAAATTCCCTTGCAGGTGCCGGTTGTAAAATAAAATCTGGCCCGGTGAGATCACCCTGTTTACATACAGTAATGCCTATGCAGCTACACTGATAAAACTAAAATGGTTTTAGGTTCAACCCTACTATTATGTACAATTTACTCACATGTATGCTTCTTCTGAATATTTTTTTTTTCTGTTCCGGGAAATGTTTTCAGCCAGTCAATTAACTTCATTCTTTTAAATATGGTATCTAATATACCACCACACATAGGTTGATCCCGCAGTTCATAAATAATTAATTAGCTGTAACATAAAATCAGATTTTACTTTCATAATAATCATTCAAAGTCAACGGCACGTTTCCTTGAAACCTTCTGCAAAATAATAGTTGTCTTACAATTACCGTTTTGAAGATATTGATCAATTTATTTTGATGTGGGAGCCTGCTGTAATGATAAATTAAAATTCTCCACAAAAGGATAAAAGTTTCCATTTGAAACTAAAAGTACATTGGCTTCCTTGTGAATATATAGTATTTATCCTAAGCTAAATGAATTGTGATGCACACCGCAACAGGACTTTGCCAATCTGGTATCGTTAAATAGGCCACTAATTAATATTAAATATTGAACATGTTTGCATTTCTCAAAAAATTTCTCAACATCATTCAATGTGCTTACATAAAATCAGTATCATTTTCCTTCTTTAATAGATACATGTCTGTAAATGTGTATAGGAAAGGTGTTTGTGTACAGTGATTGCCATAAAAAGGGAAAGTATGGAATGGAACCCGCTTGTCCTTCTTCACAGTCTTTGGTTTTCACCAGCTTTGAAAGACTTAGCAATCCCTTTCAGTATTAATGAAATTTCAACTTAAACATTTGATCTTTCATCAACAGAAACTGATTCCTTGAATCATAGTATCTGATCAGGAGATATGTCAACCCATATTCAAACTGGTATAAAAGTTTGAAAAAATGGATGAAAAGTATGGAAAATTCAGACAAAAACTATCATAAATTAATTGCAAAGTTACAGAAGCAAGATACCAAAATTAACAGATAGTGATCATGTAACTTATTTTATTGGCCCACTTTTGTCCAGATAGATGTACCGAGTTGGGCGAAATAGGGGATGATGACATATTTTTAAACAAACTTAATTAGTATAAAAACTCTGTATTTTTCTTTCCTAACCTTTAATAATTGCAATCATCTAGTTCCACTTTTGAAAGTCAAGCACAGTTTGTTCGATTTTATGAGAGATAGATGTTTGGGGACACATACCATTAATAGCATTGCTGAGAAAATGGATTGCACATCATTTTATTCGTGTATTACAGGATACCGGTTTTAAAAATCTAACATAACTAAAAATTGGTACTTTAAGCAAATGCATTTAAAACTTACACAACATACACACATGGTTGGGCTTATTAAATCTAGATCCATTTCCACAAGCTGTATCTGTTGCTGCAGGGCATAAAGAACTAACTCAATTTCTATAGAATGTAATGTTAATGTTTGGTCAAAGTGCTGTATTTTCATGCTAAGACTAGCAAATCACACTTACATCCTTTCAATGATCTATCGAACAATACAGTTTTAAAACATGGAAAATGATATGCTGCATGGCTACTTTTTGCAAGTATTCCACATGTAAGCGCCCACTATGACAATCTGGTGTGACGAGATTACCCTGTTACATCCAGAAGTGTCTGTGCAGCGGCAGCGATAAAATGACAATGCATTTAGGTTCAAGCCTACGATTGTGTGCAATTTACCTATACGTATACGTTTTCAGAAAAAAATATGTTAGATTTTTCAATAATTGTTTTCAGCCAATAAGTAACTTTCATTCTTTTAGATATTGTATTTAACATACTACCACAGATAGTTGGTTCCATAGCTTATACAATAATTAGTTATATTTGGCCATTTTTGAGATTTAAAATGGGCATACTGTTAAGATTTGATCTTTCTATGAGATTCATGACTTCGGCATTAATGTCCACAGGGATGAAGCATATGCATATGTACAGCCTCATTGCTTCTTATACAGTCTTTTTGCCTAGATACTAGGCTATAATTTGGAGTCTCTTTCAATGCACTTGCTTTTAAAAGGGGGCTAAGCAGCTAACTTTGTACATATACGCTGTACATTCTTCATTAAGTTTTTGCATGTAGCACAGTATTTTTGCACACTGTATACATGCGGTTATACTTGGAATCATGAAACTTGGTGGGAGGATGCATCTTGATGAATGCTACCCCCTCATCACAAAAGTATATCATTGTGGGACATATTTGATATTTCATTGATTTCGGTTAAATTTTGCATTGTAATTTTATCCTCGAGCTCAGTTCATGCTAGAATCATCATACTGGATATTTGTATGCATCTCTGTTATCAAGAAGCATCCCCTCAACAAGTTTGATGAATCTAGGTGTACAAGATCCAACACAATCTGTTTGGTCATTAGCTAAATGCAAATGTTATCCTAAGCCAGTAAAAATGTGCACTGCAGGTGTTGTATAAATAGAGATGCACACAGACATCTAGTACTAAACCATCATCACAAATATAGTTCAAAAAGACCCACATTTCATGATTCTGGTTAAAGATTGTGTCCTACTACACCCTTATAACAAAACTAGGCTGATGTGACCTATTTTGACATGCTATTGGCTACAGCTGTCTCAGTGTCATCTAAGTAATGATCAATAGCAATATTTACTTTGAACTATCAATACAGGACACTAATAGAATGCAATATAAACTAAATGGTATGGACCGTCCAAAAGTACGCGTTTTCTTGCTGACTTTCTATCCCTTTGAATGAAGTAAACAGAAAGGCCTCTTGCAAAAAATTAATCTCTTTAGGGATTTCCACTCTGAGTTATTTTGTTACTGGAGTTTTATTGTTCTCTTTTGCCAAACTCCCTTTGCAGGTTCTAAAGAATGTGTTTGGAAGAATGTTATGTGCGTTTGATCCAGTCAACATTTAAACTAAGTTTAATGTTGGTATGAAACTCTACATCAGAAAACACGAAGTTAGTGTTGCCGGATACATTTTTCTCACAAATGCTTTCAATTTTCAATGTTATTAATTTTCTATCAGCTAAATCCCACACTCAAACAACACACTTGTAAAAATCAATCTGTACCCCTTTTGAGCACAGTTAAAGACTGTTCACATGGTCATGTGATTATGTGAAACCTGTTACTGTTTGTTGCAAACTTTCTCCTGATTTGCATCGTTCTTAAAGAAGCTGCTTTTAACAGTATGAGTTATGATTTAAGTTCTATTTTAAATGGAAATACAATTTTATTGGAAGTATACATCATCAGTTTGTAGCAGTTTGTACCTGGGGACTCATTATTTTAGCAGTGTTAGCCAGTTTACTTGATCACATGACCAGTCTTATCCTTGGTTAATAACATTGGTGGTACATGTTGAGCTTCAGTTATAGAAAGTAATGAAAACATTAAAAGTTGAAAGAATGTGTTAAAAATGTATCGGCCGGATTTCTTATGTAGGCTTTCATGCCAGTGTTGTAATTTATCAAAATGTTTATCAGGTTAAATACATCAATATTTACCTTCATTAGCCACAACAGATGATCTTTTACGCTGTATGGTGGGGTACTGAGTTATCTACATCGCTCCTCTTATAAGTTAATATACATGTTTTAATTTTATTTTCCAAAGAGAATTTTACATACTATTAAAAAAATGCCAATGACGGGACAACTTTATTAATACTATATATTGCATGAAGCATCACTATTTCCTTTTCCATTCTTAAAAATCCTACATTATAAGAATCATAGGTAGTTTCTTTATTATTAAGTAATGAGAAATGTAAAACACAATTCTTTGATTGTTATAATGTTATACATTTAGAAGACCTTAAAATCTGAACATGCTAAAACTGGAGAAACCCGCTCCATATTTTCATAGGAATACAGAATAATAGAGACATAGCTAGGCAATTTTCTCATGTATGCCCTGCCAAGGGATGGGGACTATCTAAAAACTGTAAAACATGGAATATAGTTTTTTTCTCCAATGCTATGCTTGTTCATCTGCATAAGCTATACCACTGATAAATACCACAAGCAATGTAACTATACAGGGACAGGTATGAAATTGTCACCTGCTGTAGTCCTGTTTATGTCTTTCGGGTGTCTGGCATCTGTTTGGTTAGTGTGTCGACTCCCAAGGCAAGTGAAAGACAATCAGCAATGGGTGCCATAAAACTAAATATGGCTGCACTAAGTCCCCATTATACTGAGTGGATACCCACCTAATCTAGTGGACAGCAACAAAATTTAATCCCTTGTCCCTGTATCCAAGTCCACAATATCGAGTGGTCAGTCTGAAATCCACGATGCATGCACTATATTTATATTAACCTTCATTCAACTCAGTGGTGATGGCAGGTCATTGTATCCCTCTCTTTCTCTCATACCTCCCAACAAGCTTGCATTGAATGTAATCATGGAATCTATAGATTCAGGGCCATTAAAGTCAGAGGTCACAGTAATATCAGTCTGATAGGGACGTAATGATTTCTGCAAGATTCATCAAACAAGAAGATGGTTTCTGCACACTATGTTTTGTGCGTTAAGTGCCTACGAATATGACTATCAAATACAGGGTGGCCGTATAATGTGCCATTCGTTTAATTTTTGATTATAGACCTCAGGTCTTGTAGATTTTTAGTGTCATTTAAACGTACATACTTAAGGTCTTCTTCCAGTTTTTGTTATCCGCTTATTTTATATATGTAAGTTGTTTATTCACTGAAACAATAATTTGATTCGATTGAAAAGTTGGGAAACTGTTTTCAGCCTTCTCATTATCATTATCAGTTGGCTGTCAACTAAATTAGAGCTGAGCCATCTATTTTTCTTTTAAACAAAGATCTTTTTTGCAATATATATATATATATATATATATATATATATATATATATATATATATATATAAACATACTTACATACATACACACAGGAAACAAACAAGTTAGAGAAACTGGCCAGGCAAACAATACTAGCAAAGAACAATTACAAAACAAAAGCTTGAACAAAGTATGTATTTACATACTACTTTGCTTATTTTTTTAAAACCAAATGCCAGAATATAATAATGATATATATGGGAAAAAGCGGAAAAATATTTACTTTGTGATAATTCTGATTTGAAAAGAAGACTAATCTTTAGCAATTTGATTGCTTGAAGCAAAGGAAATATATCATGTTACGACAATCATGCTGATATATATATATATATATATATATATATATATATATATATATATATATATATATATATATATATATATATACACCTTAGAGTTTATTCCAGATAACGTGTTTACACAGTTCGGGATGATAAAGAGGAACGTTAAACATTTCATAGGTTTATATTCTTTCATATTCAAGCCATCTGCTCTGAGGGTTCTGATGCAGCGAATTCAGTAAGTTTTCATGAAATATGTGGCCTTTCAAGGCCGCAGTGTTGATTGCGGGCTATATAAGTCTGCACAAGTGTTCTGCAATGGGGCATCTGGCAGTTTTTTTTTGTTTACCAACCAAGCCTATGACGATTCATCCTACTGTGTATTGTTTCACTCTCCCCAACATTATGTATTGAACAAGCAAGTAAAGGAAACTTGCACTGTGCTTAGTATATATATATATATATATATATATATATATATATATATATATATATATATATATATATATATATATAAAGCATCCTTATATTTTCCAAGAGTGCAAAAGGACATTTTGACACTTCATAGACACACATGAATATGCTGTCTGCAATATATATTCATTAAAATAAAACTTTTCACCCATCCATAGATCTCATCAGGTGGTAGCAGCAACCTCTATATCACTATATAATTTGCTACTGATTTCCCCACCAATTTCGTTGTATTTGATGTTTGTTTTCTTTATCAAGCAAAACGTATTGACACAGCATAGCTATCACCGATCATAATGTAGCCACATTTACACTATGGTGTATCCACTCTCTTCAAGTTCATCAGTTTGGCGAATGCATTATCTTTGTCTTGTTGATACAGATATTTGTTTCGATTTTGATTTCCCTTCCACTTCCTGACTGGTGACCTCAGATCAAAGTCTTTTAAATTAACACCAAGACGATGTATTCTCATAAGTTCATCAACAGTATTGCAGCTTTTTTGCATCAAATCCTGGTGACAAACGTTCCACGCTCACCCAACTTGCTTCACACTGGAATAACCTTTAACATTTCTATCAATTAAATCACACTTGGGTACTGTCCTTCCATTGAAACTAGTTTTGCCAGTAATTCAGCTGCTGACAGCCCTCTATAATTGCTGTACACAATGTACTTGAGAATCCCCCACTCATTACTTTGTCAGCACTGATGCATGTGCCACTGTTCTCTCTTGGTTAACCGTAATTAGTGACCACATACATCAGAAATATCCTTGACTAATGACAATGTCTTTCCATCCAAATGAATAAGGGACAAATTTTGTCTTGAAATTTTTTTAACACCACTTTGTCTTGAATAGACGGTGTTGCGAATGGGGTTTTCAATAAAGATTTCTTAAGGAATGTAGTTAATACTGCAATATATAGTTGTTCCTTTATTAAAATGATGCTAATTTAGCATCCATAATGGCTGCTATGATATCAATCCTGAATATCGTTATAAGACTCCATTCCTAGATGGATGGTTGTATCAACATTGGTTTTTTCCTAAATGACTACACCATTGTGTAGCTGGTTCTGAATACAAATGGTGCTTATCTGACCACCAACATGGCACAATAATTACCATTTCAAAATCTTATTATCATTGCTCCTCTTGCATGAATGGTGGCATTAACATAGGGTTTTCACTAAAATAACTCCTGCAATATATAATTGATTCTGAATGAAAATAGTGGAGAACTGACCTCCAACATATCTCAAACTTCCGCAAAGTTTTAAAAGTCAGACTTAATTGACCTTGAGGTCCAGTAAAAGATCATTGCTGGCATTTGTGATTCAAAACGTAGATTTCTTTAAGAATTTAATTTTGATTTGTGTGTCGTCAGTATCTTAATTTTTATCAAGCCTGCCTTGGAGGTAGCTTGCCATAGCAATCATTACAGCATCCGCCTATGTGTTCATCTGCATATCCATATATCTGCATGTCAATCCACAACCTAGATTAACCTAAATGTTAAAATTCTTTACTTTCCTTTTATTTCAGTATCATTGTATACCAATCTTGCTATGCCTTTCAATTTTGGGGTCAAAAGAGCAAAGGTCATAGTCACTTTGACTCAAAAGAAGAAAATTAGTTTCTTCACACAAATTTCAGTTATCTATATAAAGTACAATTAAACGCAGGGTAGGCTTGGAGTGTGTCGTTCAGGGTACTCTTGTTGGATTTGGAATATAGCTCGGGACAGGCTTGACATACATGAATGGCCAGCTCCACGTTGGAAGAATACTTTTAATATTTTCTCCCTTTCTGTTCATACAAAGCTTTATTTCTCTCTCTCTCTCTCTTTCTCTCTCTCTCTTTTGTGATAAAAAACTAATATATGTTTTAAGTTCAGATCTGTAAGAGCTCAACAAACTAAATATTGCAACATATTTATTTCCTTTGGCAGGCAATCTTGCCCTTCGAGCTGTAGATCAGCCAAAGACAAAGAGGAAATGGAGATTCTGGCGAAAGATGAAAAAGAAGGGGAATGTTGATACAGACACAAAAAAGGTATAGTTTAGAGTATGAGAAAATGCTGTCAAGATTTAGATTCAATTTGCTCCAATGAATTATTAATTGTCATAGACTGAAATAGTTTCAAACACTTGGTTGCTGACCAGACAAAGAAAGCAATCAAGTCTTCTTATAAATAGATCCATCTATAGTTAGAATTAAAACTTCCGACATATTTGTTCAGTCTTATGACAAACTTTATGTAATGCAATCTCTCAAACTGAGCAGGCTGCTTCAGGTTTGTTATCATCACTTTGTGAAATAGATTACACAGTTCTGCTAATCTAAACATCAAGTTTGTAACCAGATACCTCCACACATGAGAATTGTAAGTCAACAATTGTTAACAACTTTCAGGCATTCACATACAGAAAGAGACATAGAAAATGATGACGGTATTGTCATTTACATAATGATCATTACAATATTTATTATTATTGGTTAATTGATTTGCAACTCAACCTTTCCTCCAATCTGTATGTTATTTTTACAGCTGACAGCTCTTTCTTTTGGAAGCCATTGACTGATCTGTATAATTTTGAAAATAAATACCTATTCAGTTTCCCCACATTCACAATTAAGGTGGTATACACAGTGAATTGCAAGAGAAAGAAATATTTAACTGTAGTAAAAGCTACTGAGATATGTGTCTGAGATTAAAGACTGCGCAAATTCACCCAGAGAACATATGCATACACCTTTGAAGCGATGACTAAGAAATTAATATATTCTTTTTTCACCCTTCAAATGGTTGATATATATTGTAAGTTTGCACCAAAGAAGAGGAGGACATAGGGTGTGATATTTCACTTACCAAAGGTTTACAATATATATGCATTTACTGAGCACATCTCCATCACAGATAATAATCAGTCTTTTGTTCTGACGTCCAAGGAGGCTAGGGTTTGTTCAGAAATGTTTTGCCTTTGCATGTGAAAATAATTAAACCTATGCTAGAGCCTACCAAACTGGTTCATTTATCATATACGTAAAACTTTCCTTGAACATAAATCTAGGTTATGTAAGTGCTAGACCATTAGTTATTGCTCCTCCAATCATAAATGTGGCTTTAGTTATTGTCATACAGATGTCTTGCTATTTATTCAGCTAAATTTATTGGTAAAAATTTTTTATACTTCTGCTGGGACATTGAGTTTAAGATTATATATTATTTATTCAAACAAAAGGAATAATCTAATTCCTTTTCCGGATGCACTGAATAAGTATTCCATTTGTTGCTTATCTTAAATCCTACATACAATTTTATACATGATGAAATTTTGCTATAATTTATAAAATACGAATTTAAGAAAATTGTATATACCATGTGTGACCAGAATGACATTATTGCAAAGCATCTATTGTGTGTAATCTTCACTCAGCAAAAGTGGATGGAACATAGTTAAAGCCATAATTGTTAACCAATGTATGTGGTGAAGTTTCAGCTTTAAATATATCCAACAAGCCATTTGCATGTTCATGCTCAGCATGAACACTTCCATATCCTAACATTATTTCTATATAGGTTTTTCTTTCCCCTTTTAAATCTGCATTTAATTCATACCATCAGAATATTACTATCGCAGTACAAAAACCTTACCGCAATACACCTCATGGGATTGGTTTATTTTTTACATCAAAATCCTTGTTGTTTTTGTCGTTTTCCTTATTAATTCATCTAATTTAACACTGCAATAATACTGATGCCCATTTGCGTTAAGTTCAGTTTTGAATGTTTCTCTGTTTTCGTTTATTTTGGTATTAATTGCATTCATACGACCACTTAATGGTAGACTTTGTATCCACTTGAGTCATGAATGCATCTACACTTTCTTGTAATCCTTTGATTTAATATGAGATCACCCTAAAAGTCTTAAAATACATGAAAAAATCCTAACTTTTGAACGTTTTTGCCTTTTTAAACTGATTTTTGTTTATTTTCTAGCTGACATGAAGAAAAAAAAGATGGTAAAACTGCGGTTGGACTTTGTATCAGTTATTACATTTGTCACATGTTACTTGCATTTGTGAGATTTATTTTTGCTGGCAGTATTAATTGCATATAGATGTGTTTACATAAACATCCAAGACATTTGTCTTTAAATAATTTTCAAATAAGAAAAATAGTTTCCGTTATTCCCCCTTAGTTTGATTTCATTGCATAGACAATATTATGTTAGCAAAAAAATATATAAAATATAAATGTTCTGCATGTATAATCGTTTATATTTTACCATAATAATTAAAACAGGTTCTTTACATCTAGTTCTTTGAAAAATAAATGCTGTATTACTTGCTGGATAAAGATTGTGTCAACATTTTTTCTAAAAAAAAGTATTTGATTTCATTCAACGTTTGTAACATTAATTTTGGTTGCCATGGCACGTAAGTAAATTCTAGAATTAGTTATCATTTTTGTATGAAACTATCCATATACTGCTTTTTAATATTTATATTTGATGGAAAAGTATACATTATATTTCTTTTTTATTATCAAATACTTTTTGACCTTATTTCGATATTTAGTTACTATGGTAATCAAAAACATGCATCAGTTTCATTGACATTTTTTATGTTAGCAATGTGCATGCATATATGCATCACTTTGTGCATTTTAGACCAGTCTGAATATAAATAATAGTTTTGAAGCAGATATATCAGTGGTTCTTAACCCATGGGTCGCGACCCAAAACAGGGTCGCCATGCCGTTTTTAGTGGGTCTCTGAGATCAACCTTAATAATTTGTAATTTTCTACCCAACCGGTTTTTTTTACATTTGATGTGTGGAAGGAAGTGTGTAGCGAAGACGCTGAGTGTGCGTTGACCTTGAATAGCGGGCGGCATCAAAGACGAGTTTTCTACTACCTTCAAGAAAGTACCCTCCCCCTCTGAAACCATCACCTCCCTCTTACTGCTGACGTCAGCGACCTTGTCCAGACTATTCTGCGACAAAATATAAACCGGCCCTCTTACCAGCGCGATCAGTCTGGTGTAGAGAGTTATAATGTGTGCACCTGTTCTGTGATTTGTGTGTTTGTCAGTTCAGCGGAGTATTGGCGTGATTAATCGGCTTTGAGACAGTCAGTGCGTACGTTTCGGACGAAATATTTTTTGTAACCCTTGTGAATGAATGAGATTGTAAATGTACTGCAAATATTGATTGTGTTAGCTGTACTTCTATTTTAGATTCGTATAACGTCCTCAGAATATGGCAAAACGTCAGTACAAAGAAGAAATTTTAGACCTTGGATTCACGCACATTAATGAACATGGAGTAGTTAAGCCACAGTGTATCGTCTGGTGTGAAGTACTGAGCAATTAGTAAATGAAGCAGAATAAACTTAAGAGACATCTTGAAGGGAAACACAGCGCTTTCGTAGGTAAAGAACAGTGTTTCTTTGAAATGAAAGAACAACAAATCAAAAGACAACGACTGGATGCTCCAACCGATGTATTATGTGCAACAAGCTACACTGGCTTCTTTTTATGTTGTTTGGCGGATTGCAAAGCAGAAGAAACCACATACCATTGGCGAGGAACTGGTGAAACCGGCAGCTGTCGATATGGTGCGTATCACCTGCGGGGATGACGTTTCCAAGAAAATCGAACAGATTCCATTGTCGAATGATACAATTCGTACACGTATCTATGACATGTCGCAAGACATCAAACATCAGGTGATTACAGCTATAAGAGCGGGCAATTTAATCTTCAGCTGCATGATATAAATGATGTGAGTGAAATTGACCAACGCACAGCATATGTACGTTATCCAGGTCTAGAAGATATGGAAGAAGAATTTCTGTTTTGTGGACCACTTGCTACTACCACAACCGGAAAAGATATATTTAATCTAGCAAATTCGTTTTTAAAAGAAGGACTGAACTGGAATCAGTGCTTCAGTGTGTGCACTAATGGTGCACTCCAAGGTTTGTGTGCCAGAGTGAGGAAAATCAATCAGCAAGTGAAACTATTTATCTGCCTCCTCCATCGGAAGGACCTGGCTTCCCAGAGGATGTCACGGGAGTTAGAGATCGTGATGAAAGAGGTCGTTCAGGCTGCTAATTTCATCAAGACAAGTTCTACCAATAGCAGGATCTTTATCCATATGTGCTCTGATTTTGGCTCCGACTATACGCATTTACTGTACCATTCTAAGGTCAGGTGGTTGTCTCGAGTTGTCGCATTACGCAATGAGGTTGAAATATTTGTGTCTGAGAAAAATCATCCCCTGACTCCAAGGATTTAAGATTCTAAGTGGATGTCACAAGTAGCCAATCTTTCGGATATAGTTGCCAAAATCAACGACCTAAATATTTCAGTGCAAAGCCGTGATCAGATGCAAATTGGGCTAACAGAGAAATTGAGCTTTCAAAGGAAAGCTGAAGTTGTGGAAGAGGAAAATAAAGGAAAGGAAGACTGCTTCTTTCCCAACATTAAATTTACTTCTGGAAGACAAAGATGCTCAATTCATCGACCTACAGAACATCATCGTGGAACATTTAGCAACACTGATATTGGAATTCAACCGCAACATTCGGAGGATGTGACGAAATATAGATGAGTGCGCAACCGATTTGATATTGACTTGAAGATTTGCCTGATGACATTTCAAGCATTGCTAAGCTTCAAGAATAGCTTATCGAGAACTAAAATGACGAGACACTTTGCAACAATTTTAAAAAGCAAACGGAATTGCTAAGTGAGTTCTGAATCAAGGTGAAAAAGGAAAAACCAAATCTGGGAAATGAAGCTCTGTAAGTAATACTGACCTTGCTACTACGTACTTGTGCGAGGCAGGTTTTCAGCACTTGCTATCAAACAAATTAAGTTCCGAAACCGACGGCAGCCAGAGCATGATTTAGTCTGCAGCCTTTAATAGACAAGACCACGGTTTGAAGATATATAATTACTTTCATAATTTTATGATCTTCCTTTTGTATACTTTGTACTTATAGCTATTTTAATTAATATTAAATGTTAACGTTTATACTGATTCGTGTGTCTTTTATTGTACAATTGAACCATTGGTCGCGAGGCTAACACCACAAACTAAAACCTAATCTGGGTCGCCGCCCAAAAAGGTTAAGAATCACTGAGTTATATGGATTTGGCCCAAAAAGTCTGTATTGTTCTCAAAAAACTCAGCATGCACAGATGGGACACTTAGAAACAAATCAGCATAGGGAACAAGGTCATGGAAAACCAATGCAACACTACAAGGGTTAAATAAAAAGTCAATTGAAGTATGTGATTCTATTTGATGCCATGTAGTTGTTGTTTAGTTTGCAACATAATCAAGTTGTTGACTGGAAAGTATTTGCTCATCAAGGAAGTCGCTGTAAAAATAAAACATCTGACAATCATTTGGAAATGTTGGCAGGTCTAGCATTTACAAAGATTTCATGCGTCTTTTTGAACTGTTTCTCGAACAATTGTTCTAACTCATTTCAGTCAGGTTTTTACTGGTTATTGCTTCTGTGTTGTTGTTTTTTTAAGTATGGTTGACTATCTCTGACACCTATTTATGTTATATTAAACACTTTCGCTTATGGCTATGTTTAGGATTGAGTTGATGGTCAAACTCTTGCCAGAATTGTCAAAAGACAATTCATATGTTTCTTAATAATTTTGTCCTTCTCAAAAATGATGTGCAAACCTTTTGCGCAAGAGTAATAACCAGATACCAAATAAAATATTAATTGTTTTTATGTTCATTATATATTTTGAAAACAAAATCATTTAAAAAGTGTAATTTATATTCAATATTTGTGTGTTTAGAAAAGCTTCATCTGCTTATACGCACGACACCATTTTGCAGTTATTACAGATGTAAGCAAATATGTGTATTCCTAATTCAGTTTAAACAATATTACCTAACAGTTTTACATCATGACCAGGAAAATCTAGACATTACTGACACTGACACCTGTAGGAATTTATTGTTGTTAGTTTATCTCGTCAAGACAGTGCATAAGTTAGTTGAAATTTCTTTCATTAACTAACGACATAATTTTATCCCAGTGCTACAAAGTAAAAGCATTCCAAAGAGATATGGACAGTTGAATTAGAAGTGACAACCACTGCTATTTAAAATAAAGAAAAGAACAAAAAAAAAAAAACCACCACCGAATTTATATAGACACTAGAACCACGTTCTTAGTCTCTAAGCAGTAATGGCAGTACATACTGTCAAGAATAGCGTGTGTCAAGAATTGTGTAATATACAACTTTGAGCCAACTAGATTCTAATTCAACAGCGCTCACTTCACGTGTAGGCGTGTGCACGATAGCAGAGATACTGACTCTATTGGACAGAATGTCAGTTTCATCCCCCGACTTTAGACAGGTGTCATTTATAATAAACGAAGCCATCTGACATGGAGCATAATATATAACATCCATAATTGCAGCACAACAAAAGGTAACAGTGGAAATTTGATAATTGGACAATTGGTAATTGATACTTTCAGATCCCAGCATAGGAAACGTGTTATTTATGTTACAGGAAGCCATCTGAAATGGGGTATGAGATTTAATGGCCCCAATTCCAACTATTAATAGCAGAGGTTCGATAATTTATTTATAATTGTCCCAAAAAATTAATTTATGAAATTTATGAAATTGTAATTTGTCTCCCGTGGGTGGGAGCGGTAGGCCTGGGGCTGGCGGGTGAAAGGCAGGGTCTAGACTGCACGAGTCTGACTCTGCCTTGCATTCGTGTATTGCTGTAGTTGTCTGCCTTCAGCAAATCTCCATACATGTCTCTCTCACTCTCTCTCTCTATCTCTCTCATACACACATACGCACACAAAGTGATGTGAGATTTGGGTAAATTATATTTTCAGTTGAAATCTGATAATAAAATCAATATTTATAATAAACTTTTTGTGATGTTGAGACTGCGAGCACCGGCTCATTTCGTCCCCGACATTAATTCTTCTCATTTACCATTTCTTCCCCCCTCTCTCTTTTAATCTCATGGTTTAATTTGACATTTTTCCCAATCATGGTTAACTTCACTTTCAGCTGTAACTAGGTATTCTGCAGGGAATTTTTCAGCAACTACTCACAACCTACTATCTCTCTCGCCATGTTGTGACTTGAACCTATGGCTTTTTTCTTTAAATATCCGTCGAAATTTAGTAATATTTGTTTAACTAAGACCATCTTTGCCGACAATGGGACTTTAATATTGATGCATCTGCTTTAAACAGAGATGCTTGTGAAGAGAAACATGTTTTACCAACACATAATTATGAAGAAAACCACATTTTACTAAAATAGCTTTAAAACAATTGTGGCTGCATATGAAACTTCCTTATCCAATATACGGTATTGTTTATATATATTATATATTTATTTGGAAGAAAAAATAGCATGTATTTTGAAAATGTGAGTACAGAATTTACATGCATTCAGCAGTGGTGAGCAGTCTTTACAGCACCACTCATTCCCCCCTCCCCTCTCTCTCTCTCTCTAGCAGAATAATTCATCGACATACTGCATTTTCATTTCATTCTTAGCTGATCATGAAATCGCTAGTTCATGATATTCATTTTTTTGTGAGTGTTGATATTAAGAGGGATATTCGTGCTTCCGTGTAGAATAATGCACACAATCAGAAACAAGCCAGATAAACTAAACACTTGTCAACGGTAGACCAATGGTGACTTAATATCAGTAATACTTAACCTATCAGTATTGCATAGCTTGTTATTCCAGGACGGAATATTCTTCGTCCTTGCAATACGCATTCATCCATTCTCCTACGGATTAACTCAGACCCAGTCTGCTGTGGTGTAGTCCTCATCTTTTTCTAGGAAGCCATTTGCATTGCAGTTTGCAATGTCTGTCTGGAAATGTGTTCCTTCAGCTTGCGCTAAATCGCGTTTTTGGCGCATTAATATGGTTTTCTGTGTTGTTCAGAGGTTATTCCCCGAGGCTTTTATCGCTCGTTTGTGAATATCGAGCTCTCTTGAGAGTTTTGCAGGGCAATTGTTGCTAACAATTTCAGCTGTGCCCGGTGCTTGTATTGAGTTTTAGTCTCTCTTAAGGGGGTTGCATACATGCAATTTTATTTTATGGTGTGTATGGAGTAACGCACACTTCAGTACTGATTCTAAGTTAAGGGTGGTATTATTTCATTGCCTTGCTGGTTTATGCTGTATCCATTGTCTACAGTGCTTCTAAATATTGTTAATGTCATTTGTCATTGACGTTAAAGCATTGTTGTATTGCTGTTTTTTGTTTCGTAGGGTTGACTTTAGTTCCATGCAAACTACTTATGATATAATAATGTTTGAATGATTATATTATTTCATGGATTCAGATAATTTCTTTTAAAACAATGCTAGAGCAGTACGTGGGAAAGTGCAGGTATAAAAATGCCCCCCTGTGACACTAACCCCATCCGCCTTGCATGTACTAATTGCAAACAGATAGACCAATTATGTCCAATTTGTTGAATTTAGTCAGACGAGGTCTGGGACCCAGCTGATAGCAGCCTTAGAAATAAGAGTAATAGCAAAGGTTCTTCCTCCGCATCTGAATTTACACGAATCCTTATCTCTTTAGTCCCTTTGGTCTCAGAGAAAACTTATTTTCTCTTCGGTGTAGAAGGCCTCTTCTAGGTCCCAGGAGACTATAAGATCAGTGTATTTGGAGACATATAAGGCCCGTGAGCCCTGGTGGTTGGTCCAACAGAGTCAGTGAATGTTATGGTTAGTTCCGGGCCCCTTTCAAGGTTGGAAATAAGACGGCAGAGAGTGAGTCGTGTTCCCATATTTTGAAGTGCAGCAACCTTTTCAAGCCCAATGCTCGGTGACAAATGGGTGTGAGTCGCTCCCCCCTCCCGTGAGGGAGAACCAGCACTATATGAGTCGCCTCACTGATCAGATGCAGGTAACTCGGCACCTGGCGCCGGTAGGAAAGTGCCAGTCTTCAATCAATAAAATAGAGAGGTCAAGACCTCTCTATTTTGACAGGTTACCTTTAAATCCCATAGGGGACTGGGAGCCGACGTATATGTGCCAGTCTTGGAAGGTGATCGGATCGGTATCTCTCCTTTTTCAATAATTCCACTCAGTCCCTACGAGGTGTGGTGTCCTTCACCTAAAGGAAGTGACTCGTCGTTCCCTTTGATGCAGCCATGACCTTGAGAGTCTTGACCCCAACGTCCAACGTAGGTTTGATGTTGCGGGGCGCGGACTGGCATCACCCTATTACAGGGTGGAGTCTAAAAGAAGGGAGGAGGGCATACCCTTTTCATTCAAATGCAGTAAGAAGGTCGAGAGCCACTCTCGCCCTCCTGTCGAGTTATCCAACAGGAGCAGTTGACTCCACATGTAGAGCTACCGGACGAGGTTCTCATTACACCCATCTCTCGTCCACACCAGAGAGACACGGGTCATAATGTCATGCCTACAAAGAGTAAGAGCGGGATTATGACGTCCTGTCAGTCTTCGTGGTCTCTCAAGAGTTTGATGCGACGACCCAGGATGTGGAGTAGGAACAGGTTTGGTAATTTGACACGGCAGTAAACGAGGTTTACTGTCTCCTATCTCCGGGCTTGTGTCTCAAACCTTGGGCTTGGATAACACAAAAGTTCTCTCAAGTTTGGAGAGTCTCTCTGGGATAACTCTCGTACAAATCTCATGTTGCTCCCGCACTTGGCAACGTTCAAAGGGCTTTCACATGGTTGAGTGGGGGCATCAGGTTGCCAGGCAGCGTAAGGAGTGGTCAGTACCTTTACACTGAAACCTTTGGTCTTTCCAGCTAGCTATAGGGTTCACACCCCTGCCTAGCCGCTAAAACGTCCCACTGTTGACTCCAAAGCGCTACAGGTGGGCATTTCAATGGGGACCTGGACCCAGCTTCCATTCAAGAGAATATAAGCCGTAGAAATTAAGACAAGGTCATAGGTTAAAACACCATTGTATATTGATGTTCGAAAAAGATTTCCTGTATCCAGCTGAGCTCCAGCACTTGCCGGAGGCAGTTGTCTAAACATCTGGGCATTTAATATTAAATTCCATGGCCTTATAAGCGGAGCTGCTCCACCTCCACAGGGGATGCTGCTCTGGACACTTCTAAAATTTACTGAGTACAGCAAGAACCTTCTGTGGGCTGCTCCTCTTCAGGCCGAGGCCCTCTTCAAACGGATCATTCTCTCTGTGGCTACCCATAATCTGAGAGACCAACAACACATGTCCCTTTCGTCCGCTTGTGACCCGTAAAAACGACCAAGAAGCGGATTCATCCTGACCTCCCCCAGGGGCTGTTAGAGAAGTATTTTAAAGTCACGCAGTCCCGGTCCAAAAAGCAACCCCAACTGAGATCTCGCTCTCCGCCAGCCGACCCTAAAGGGTTGTTCAGAATGACCCAGAGAGGAAATCTGCGGATCATCCCTCCTTTCCTTAGGGGAGCCCTATGGACCCGCTACCTCGCCTGTGGTATGTCCCTCTTCCATCGATTCCTGTAGGTGCTCAACTAACCCTCTTTTTGGAGGTTTCGTCAAGCACAATGAGCCACTGGTAGGACCTCTCTATCATAAACGGAGGATACTGGCTTCAGTTCCTGGAACATTCTACTCTGGCAAGGATCCCCATACCATTCCACCAGTTGAATATAGTGCGATTAAGGAAGGAGGTGCACTCCCTTCTACAGAAGGGCGCAGTAAAGAGAAGGTGTTAAACGACCAGTGTCTAGCCCTCGACTCCCGGATTTTCCTGGGATTAAAACAAAAGAAGGAATGTTTTGACTAATTATCGACCTTTCCACTTAAACAAGCTATGCAGGTCGAAACCATTCAAGATGTAGACCACAGCCTCAGTAAAGAATGCCGTAAGACTGGGGAGTCTTAATCGACCTTCAGCATGCGTACCTTCATATCTCTAGTGTTTCTCCTCACAGGTGGTATGTACCTCTGGTTTGATTGGACAAAATGGTATTCCCATTTCGAGCTCTGCCATTCGATCTAGCCTTCACACCCAGAGTTATTAACAGAGCGATGGGATTCGTTGCCGTCCACCTGAAGTCACTCGGGATCCTTATCCTCCAACATTTCGATGACTGGTTGATACACATTAGCCTGTTAGAGTCCCTCAGATGTGTCTTACAATTGATTCATACTGACCCGACTGGGTCTCTTAACCAACTTAAAATAATTGGAGCTGGTTTCATCACAGGTTTTCATATACACGGGGATGAACTTGTTTAAAAACAGGGGATTAATCCATTTCCCGCAGGACATAGTATACAGAATACTTGCCCTGCTGGAGGCATTGAAAGCAAAGTCCGAATTGTCAGCTGGCCTGTATCTATCTCTTCTGTGGTCTTTGAACTCCACGACGAACCTGCTTCCTCAAGGCAGACTCCACTTGCGCGTCTTTCAGTTTCCTGATGAACAAGACACCGCACAGAGATCCCCTGACATTTCACAGTTCTCTTGGACCAGATTTCCTCCAGTACAAATAACTTGAGCGCTACATTAATTAGAGATACTCAATCTCAGTCATATCTGTGTTGGGGATAATCACGATCGACGTGTATGCCCAATTAGGGCATTAAGATTCTGTTTGACCACTTCGGAAAGGGTAGGAAAAGTCTTTTCCTCCCATTAAATGGCTCAGCTGACATTTCGGTATCCACTTTTTCTAGGTGGATTGTCAAAATGCTCAAGAGAGCTTATCGGTCCTTGACAGACAGGGATCTTCAATTCATGAAGGTCAAAGCCCACATAGTTCGAGCCATTGTTACCTCATGGGCCTATCTAACTCATTCATCATCGGAGGATGTTATGAAGGCTGAGTTTTGGCTATCACACATAACCTTCTCCTATATCCTTGTTTATACCAGTTCTTGAGACTATCAGCCGCCCACTGCACTGGAAAACTTAGCTATGCAATAACAATAGGTGACCTATTACTGATATTAAAATGTATGTCGGTGGTGGGGGATGGAACTAATTTTAATGATGTAGTACTTGCCTGTCGGTATTGCCAGATTCCATCCTCTCACCCCGCTCTGAAGTCTCATGAGTAGTCTGGTCTTGAAAATGATTAGGACTTGGACAGCAGACTGGGTCTGTGTTTTGTTTTGGATTCTTTTCCAGAATCCTCTGTCAAGGACCATCCGTGAGAGGATAAATTCTTATTATAAGGACGAGAGAAAGTCCGTCCTAGAATAACAATCTATTCAGTACTGACTGGTAAAGTATTACGTCATTAAAATTAGCTTTATATCAGTAATATATGTCTTGTCACTATTGTCAAACTTTACCTTTCCGCAATGGAAAAACCTTGTCCGTGCCAGAACCACCATTTTCATATTCTAGAAATTTGCTAGAACATGTGCATCGACCCATTCTGATCCATGTCATTGGTCCATGCATAATAGCGGGTCTTCATTCATTTTCTGACGACATATTATGTTGCGCGAGGAAAAAATCTCCATTGAAGAGGCAAATAACGACACTGATGGTTATGCTCTATCAGGACTATAATATTTATGTTCCTCTTTAGCGAAATAATATCCTCTGTCCGTAATTATAAACAAATATAGTTTGACAAGTACCAGCGATAATTTAATTAGTGATTTTCGCACGACGAGCCACCTACCCTTCCGACTCCTCGTAGGTTTGGAAATTACCATGTATGAAAATGTTTCATTAGTAACGGGTCATTAAAAAAGTATTCATTCAGCGTTTACATATTGTACGGGTACGTATATTATTGTGATTATTGTTATTAAAGCCATATCGTTAGTTATAACAAAGATATAAAGATCTTCCATTTATTTATAATTCGTTAGCGAAATACGAAGAAAAAATCTCTGACATTCTTGCTTTCAGTCAAAAAAGTAGTGAGAGTAACAAAGACGCTGACAACTCTTTTTTTTTAATTCTAATTAAGCTGTTTATGTTTATCATACTAAATATTTTGGAGTCCAAAATTTTATTTAGAGATGTCTCTAAGTGTGGGCGAGTGTGAAAAAAGAAATCCCCATGGGACACTCACACCACCTGTCTTTCGCGCACATAATGTAAGTTCGAATCCTCCCCCTTGCCTCTACATTACCTATTATCCAACCACAAGTACAGAGTCTGTTTTAATGCACACTCCCAGGAGAGGAAATCGGACCAATGTCCGCTCCTTTCCCATGTCCCATTCAACCCTTTCAATGGAGAGCTCATCCTGTACCAACACCAATGTATTCTATATGGCCCTCGGCAAGCGCGATTGTTGAGTTTCGAGGACCACCACACGTTACCCAGGAATGGTTATCAGGGAAGAAGACGGTTAGTCACCCCTCCCGTAAGAGGTCTAGGAGAGACGAGAACATTTCTCATCCTACAGACAAGACACCCATTATGGAAAACGATAATGCCTTGTCTATTTTAGTACATTCTCAAAAATTTGCGGATGATCAGAAGGATTGGGTACACCCTCCCCTCCTAGGATATTCAAACCCTTTTCACCAAGCTTCTCAAGTGGTCGAAGAGGAGAAGACATGTCCATTCAACAAGGCTATAAATGAAGTATACCGCCTCTTTCCCTCCGATATGTGCCCTAAGCCTACGTGTTTGAGTAACACAAATATTTTTTCTTGCTTAGAACAAATGTCAAGGGCAATGCCTGGACCAGACCCGCTCTTACTTCCTCACTCACCTATGATCAGAAAAGTTGCAGAACGGCTGGGCAAATGACAAGAATCGGCGAGACAAAATAAAGGATGGTCAGTGCCCCGTTCCTCATTGAGAACCTTAATCTCAGCCACCAACTATATGGTTCATTCCCCCCTCCTGGCCAGTACTCCACCTCCCCTGCACGCCGCAGCTTCACAAGTGGGATTTTTTTCCCGGTTCCTTTGCTGTAAAATCATTGGAGGCTTTAGTATCAAATGTGAGGTCGTTAGTGACTATATCATCACACGCTGATCTGTTTCAGGAACTTCCTTCGGTTTACTGAAGGAAGAATCGACATCTGCTGCTGTCTTCCAAAACGGTTGTTAGACACAGTAGCAAAAGCATCAAGACACGCATTGTCTGCGGTGATGGCATTGTCAGCGGAGCTTCTCCACCTCCGTAGAGATGTCGCATTGATTACTTCCAAGTTTCTGCCTGTGCATTGCATAAATCTTCTCAGAGCTGCAATCCTGGAATCTGAGGCTTTATTTGAACACGGCCTCATTTCTACTATTGTATCACAGGATGTTAAGGACAGCCGACATGGGTCCTTTGCGTTGGTTTACTGGCCCGTCGACACCGGCCATTAAGCGAACACAACCTGAGCGGGTCATTGGTCAGCCACATTTCTAAGAGAAGGGTATGCAACCACAACAACAACGTAACCAGCGCTCTATAAGTGATATCCACAAGCGAAATGGAAAACTTGAAGAGGCAAGGACAGTGTTACGAAATCTTTTGTCAACTCCTTCTTTCCCAAAAGGCTGGGAGAGGAGAGGTCATCCCTAGAGACACTCACCTCTCCTGCAGTGCTTCCTTCTTCTTTTAATACAAGTAGATGCTACCGGAAAATTGGTGAAGGAGGGTTCACATTTACTCTCCACAGAACTCCCTCCTTTCTCAAGGACACCCATCCCCTTCCATCAGTCGAATGTAACAAAGTTAAAGGAAGAAGTGCACACCCAGCACAGTGGTCAGGGTTCAAAACATCCAGTCACCAGCATTCTACTCCGGGATAGTTCTGGTCCCGAACAAAGGAATAAAACCGATGTTGATTATAGAACTTTTCCACTAAATAAATTTCTGCTGGAGGAAACCTTCAAGATAGAAACTGCAATATCCTTTAGGAGGCTATCAGACCTGCAGACTAGGCAGTGTCCATCGATGTTGAGGGTGCGTATTTCGACATCGCGATCTTTCCTCTGCACAAAAAGGTCCAGTTTTCGATCAAACAGGAAGTATTTCAATTCGTAACCATACCGTTCGGTCTTGCCTCAGTGCCCCAGTTCTACAACAAAATTCATGGAAGTAATAGTTGTTCACTTGAGGTACCTAAGGATTCCACTCATCCAGTACTTAGATTAGTGGCTGCTACACTACAAAACCAAACAGTCCCTATTACTCCACATTACCCGCTATTGGTCAGTAGTTACTCAGTTAGGACTTATTCCCAGTCTAGAGTAATCAGATCTCATTCCCTTTAAGGCTTTTGTGTATATAGGAATGAATGTCTTTACCTATCTGGGTCGAATTCGTGTTCCCCCGAGAACGCATGCACAGAATTATTCAGGACTTTACGTGTCCAGACTTCCTTGTCAGTTTGCCTTTATCTCTCGCTTCTTGGAACTTTGATATCCCGCGGCGGTACTGATATCCATAGGCAGACTTCATGTATGTCCTCTTCCGTTTCTCCTGTTGGCGGTCTGGAAACTACACAAGGATTCGCTGTTACATCGAATTTCTCTAGGATCGACTTTACAGTACCACCTCAAGTGGTGCAACAATCAATACATAATTTTGATAGGAGTTCCTCTGAATGCCCCCGAACCCCAGTCCTGTGTGTACACCAACGCGTCAGATTTAAGGAGGGGAGGGGCTTGCTTGGAGTCAGAAGGAGTACTTCTCTGGGACATTGGTCCTACCCCTGTGATGGAATCTTCTGTACTGGGTAGAGTCAGAAGGGGTTAAACTCCGAGTTTGTCTCATTCCAGGAATATTCTTCCGGCAATGTAGTTCTTATAGTTGCAGAGTTCTGTTCATTCAATGAGAGAAACCTGTAGTGGAATTGTTTGCAGCGAAACTCAACAACAAGCCTCCAGTTTGGTTTCCTCAGTCCCAGACCAAAGACCGTTTGCAGCGGACTCTTTCGTGTTATGGATTCCCTACCTTCAGGTTCATTCTACTTGTACTTTACAAGGTTAGGATATCCACAGCTCGGATTATCCTGATATCACCGCTGTGACCTCAAAGTTCTTGGGTAGACGATCTCTTCAACCTTGTGATCGATCAACCCAGGTTATTACCTCAGTAGAACAGATTGTTTTCACAAAACAAGTTACACTGTTTCACACCAATTCTGTGATCTTGATGCCTGGCGACGTTTTAGAGCAAGGTTGCCGACTGCATTGTCCAGGCCGTGAGAAATTCGACATCTAAGTCCTTTGATGCAAAGTGGAGAATCTTTTGCGATTGGTGCACTAGGAAACACATTATTCCTATCTCCACCTCTCTTTTTGCAGTAGCATATTTTCCACTCTTCCTTTTAGAGAAGAGATCTTGTTCGGTAACTGCAACCAAGGTCAAAGGGCTGCATTTAAGATATTCTTAAATTCTACAAAGCACAGTCCATTAGCTCAGATCCTTATTAAGTACTTCAATCTTCATAGACCGATGGCTCGCCCGTTGGTGCCTAGATTGAATATCATGTGTTTTGTGTATATTGACAAAGACCCTTATTAACTCTTGAGCGAGGCTTCATTGGAAAATTTTACGCTTAAAATTATCTCTCTTCTAGCTGTTGTGTCAGCGTGAAGAAGAACCAAACTAGACGTTTTATCAGTAGAGGGGGATGTTTATGGTTCAATTGGAATTACGATTCTATTTCCCAGGTTATGCTGCCAGATTTCCATGCTCAAAAACCAGCTTCCATCTGTACTTCCATCCTCGATATAGATCCACATTCTCAATCAGAATATATTACTTTGACCAGTTTGGGCACTCAAGTTCTATTAAACAGTTGCTAAGATAGAAGGAAGGTAGGAAAAGGCTTTTTTCTCCCTTTAAGGGGACCAGCTGATATTTCAGCATCCACCATCTCTAGATGGAATTCGCTGAAACCATCAAGAGAGCGTATTGGTCTCTCACTGAGAGAGACCTTTTATTCATGAGTATTAAAGACCATGATGTTAAGGCTATCTCTAATTCTTGGGCGTATATCAATCACTCATCTTTAGAGGATTTTATGAAGGCTGCGTTTTGGCAGTAACACGCAACCTTCTCTTTTACCTTCGGTCCTTTCGAAACCAGATCCAGTGTATTTTCTCTCTGAATCATATAGTCGCTGCACAAACAGTCATCGAGACTACTGCTGCATAACAGCAGCTGAGTGGCTGCGCTGCAATGTGAGTAATTTTCCATATTTTACTCCTTACTGACAAATTGAGCTTAACAGTAGTAGCAGGTATTCTATTACTGATATTGAAATGCAGTTTTTGAGGGGAGTAAAGTTAATTTTAATTATGTAATACGCACCTGTCACTATTGGATACCCTCCTCCCACCCCACTCTGATGTCCGTCATTGGCCACACGTCAGACTGGGTCTAGGAAATTACACTCGATCTAGGAAATTTCCAGAATAGGAGGATAGCGCATCTAGCACGGACGAGCTTTTTCCATTGAGTAAACTAAAGCTTAACAGTAGGAGTGAAAGCTCATAGCAATCAGGAGATTTTAACAGCATTGTATAATATTACGCGCATTGATCCAGATAAAAGGGAGATACACTCATTTTGATTGAAAAATCACAGCCAATATGGTGGCAGGCTAGAAATAGTCTATGTGAAGTAGGATTTGTTCCCTCTGATTACGTGTAGGTGAGCTAGAAATGACATGAACAGTTCTTTCACCCCACATTCTCAAACCACAAGTAGTTTGTCCAATACTTCTAATTATATTACAGGGTTGTAAATTTTAACCACATTTGATTCATTTGATATGTTGACTTTGGTAGGTGAGTTAACCTGTTTAATGCATTAAAGCGAATTTCCAGACATGGTTAAGGTGCTGTAGTTTGTATCTGTTTCATTCCATAATCCATTTATCTACGATGAAGTGTTAACTCTTGCTAATCTTAAAAAAAATAGTATGAAATTTGCTTTTCTTGTGCAAATATAGTGATCCTCTCTTTTACTGTTTTATCACATTCGCGTGTAGTTCTCTCGAGATGTTGCAATCTAATCTGTTCATATCCTACATTGTAATACCAGATTCATCTAGTTTCGTTTATGCACTTTTTACATCTCTGGTATTTAGTATTTCAGATTTCCATCTTCCTGTATCAGTTTTTTTCTTTTTCATTTGTAACATTTTACGACATTTTATAACAATTTTTTGCCTAGCTAAATTTCATTTGCAATAAAAAATAAAACTTCTCTTTTTACATCATCTGATAGATTTCCACTTTTTGGCAGATATTAGAATCAAGTTAACAGTTTTAATGTTGTCTCTTCTCATTTCTTCTGTGATGTCAGTCGTTACCCAGCTTGGACATTGCTCTCTCTGTAAATGCCTTATTACTGTTTTGCATGTGTACCATTTTATTGTTTGACTGAAATGTTTCTTGTGTGTGCTTCCCTTTTTCGCTCTGGTCTCGTGATCAATTCCTAATGCACTAGTTTTTCACATTTGATACATTCTAGCAAATTGGTACCTTCAAAAGAATAACAGTTTTCGTGCTTCCTTATACCGCTGTCTATCTACTGTTCTTATGACATTTATTTTAATGAAATGATGTTTTCTGCTGGTTCTGAACTATTAAACGAGTCATCAGCATACATATCTGATAGCAAATATTGCTTTGCATTTCAAAATTAGACCTGCTTCACCGATTTTGAATTTAGGAGTACAAAATATGTATGTTGTCAGGTAACTGAATATATTGATCCATACTTGTGATCTGTTTTCTTCCACGTTTGCCCCAACAACAGGAGTCATGTCAGTTGATACGTGATCAGTATCATTATATATTTCAATTATCTTTGGTTAAACGTCAGTCCATTTTCTGGTTTCATTTTGAGTGAGTACTTCCACATTCTAACCTAGGGTTGTGTTCAATCTTTCCACTGCAGATGCATTTTTGCCTAAGTAAGTTTTTTTTTTTTAACAAATATATTTCTTTCCGGTTCAATAATCATTTTCCCTTATCAAATTATGTCTCTTAATCCTTTCATTCTTTAAAGATTGTTATGAAAACGTCACTTATACCATCTTCTCTTCTTGTTTTTACTTTTTTCAGTCCAGGTGTATTTTGAGAGGACTTCTCAATGTCAAGATGTATTTGTATGGATTGTTGTATTTTTCATATTCTTGCATGTGAACTATGTATGCCAGTCACTGGCCATCCATGTGTTTAACATAGTTCTTTCTCTATGGAAACATTCTTCTACCTTGATTGTGTAAAGTTTGGATAGATTGTTCCGTTAAGTATTCTTTAAATTCAGAAGATTTTTTTTTTTTTTTGCTGCATTATATTTGTTCTAACAATTTATTGGCACTTGTGTAAGCAACTTTAATTTCAGGATTGCAGTAAAAATGCCTTAAATGCTGTTCTTTTGCAGCTCTTGAAAAAACAGTACACAAACATCCAGAGGATACATTATACTTGAAAACTTGTCTTTAGGCATTATCACTAAACCAACCAGAAATCTATCAACAAATGGAACATTTATTTTCAACAGTTAACGACTGTGTTTCAATCCTTTCAAAGACATGAATGATCTGTTGATTCAAAATCAGATACTACATATACTGATTTACCATAAGCTATTATATTTGAACTTGCTTTCAACCTGCCTTTATTCAATCAATGTAGATTGATCATGTAAAATGTACAAGATTTTCTGGTATTGGAAATGTATCCGATTACAGTTTTGTTATTTATTCACATAAAACACATAATTTATCCCTTCGTCGTACGCTACTGTCTGAAGAGTCTTACTAACAGTATTGATTGTGCTTATCTCAATGTTATTATTAAATGTAGTCTGTAAATCGTCCTGTTTATGTTAACTTTACTGGATTACTTTTATAATGTTTGAGATTGACAAATCAAACATTTATTATCCTGAATGTTATTTGTAACACAACTATCTTTCACCGTACTTTCATTCCATCCAAACGTGTAAACAATACACATTATCTGGATACAGATATTGTTGTTTTTATGTTCAGTTTATCACAATGTACCTTGATGCCATTATTTATGCTATACAGTTTCCAAATTATTTTTGTGTTGTCATCAGACTTAGTCTAGCTGAGTGTTCCAGGGACTCGAGTGATTTTAATTTTACTCAGTAGTATGGAATACACTTGTCCATTGAATCGTTATTTTGTTTTCAAGCTTTTGAAAGGAAAACACTCACCTTCTGAATGCACTATTTTACTTTCTTGAATTAGTATGGAAAAGACTCGCCCATCGAATTTGTTATGTTGCATCGAGTGGTGCAGATATGACCATTCTTATCTACTATATCAGTATTTTATTATGCTATATTGTTTTCTATTTCAGAGAAGCCTAGTTGACATTTTACCGACAATTGCAGATGAAGCTGTTGTGCATCCAGATGATTATTCTACACCAGCAGGAGTAGATGCTCATAGTAATCAGGAGATTTTAATAGCACTATATGATTTCACAGGCAGAGATCCAGATGAATTGAGTTTCTCAAAGGGAGGTAAACTCATTTTGATTGAAAAATCAGAGCCAAGATGGTGGCAGGCTAGAAATAGTCTAGGTGAAGTAGGATTTGTTCGCTCTAATTACGTGCAGGTGAGTTAGAAAATGCCACGAACAGTTCGTTCACCCTACATTCTCAAACCACAAGTGGTTTGTCCAATACATCTAATTTCAACATTGAATTGTAATGGTTTGTATGCGAAAATTATGTTCCAGGTAGTAAATGTTGATCTTGTTAAATTCATTTGTTAGGTTGACTTTGATTCTAGACATGGTTAAGGTACTGTACTTGTTAGTTGCTTCATTCTATAATCCATTTCTCTACAATAAAGTGTTAGCTGTTGCTAATCTTAAAACATACGGTATTAAAGTTGCTTTTATTGTTGATATATACTGATCCTCTATTTTACTGTTGTTGCACATACGCATGTAATTCTGTGTACATTTTCTACTCTATCTGTTCATATCCTACATTGTCCAACCAGATTAATCTAGATTCTTTTATGCAGTTGTTTTATCTCTGGTATTATGTATTCCATTGTTTACATTTCCTGTATCAGTTTGATGCATTTGTAACATTTTACAACATCTTGTATTATGTATTTACCTAGGTAAATTTCATTTATTATAAAAACTAAAAGTTCTCTTTTAACATCATCTATTTCCTTTTAAAGTGTTTTTTAGACGTTGGAATCAACTTAATTTCCTCTGTAACGTCAATTATTACCCAGCTTTTACATTGCTTACATTGTAGAAGCCTTATTGCATTTTTTCATAAGTACCATTTTCTTATTTGACTGCAGTGTCTTTTGTGTGTGATTTCCTTTTTCATTCTGGCCTCATAATAAATTCTTTATGGATTGTTTTTTTCATAGTTGTAACATTCTAGAAACTCGTTACCTTTAAAACAATTAAGGTTTCCATGCTTCTTTATACTGCTATCGATGTACTGTTCTTCTGACATTTATTTTAATGAAATTATGTTTTCCGCTCATCATATCCTTTTCAATTCATAAGTGCACACATTTTATTTCGCTTTCTTTTCATCTTTAAGATTATTTCAATTTATATATGTATGATTTTGTTAGGAAACATACCCGCTATATCCTCAGCCTTCCACTCTGTAAACTGACGGATCACCGAGGATTACTTGCTTAATTCTGGGTATTTCCTCAAACAATTGCACGTAGTTCCAAATGTGTCTGTTATCAGGTAACTGAATAGATTGATCCATACTTTGATCTGTTTTCTTCCATGCTTGCTTCAACTGGAGTCATGTCAATTGATGTGTGATGAATATTATTATAGCTCTCAGATATCTTTGCGAAAACGGCAGCTTATTTTCTGGTTTCATTTTAAGTGAATACATTACAATTCTAGTCTTTAGGGTTCTGTTGCATTTAGCTAATGAAACTGGAGTATAATACTGTTACACCTGGAATCATAAAACTTTGCAAGAGGATGCATCTTGATAAATACTACACCTTCATCTTAAAGGTAGGTCACTTTGACCCACATTTCATAGACTTGGTTAAATTGTATGCTTTTACTGTTCCTGCTTTAATCATTACACTAAATGCTGATATATATTTCTCTTAGTACTACACCCTTAGCGTAAAAACTCACTGTGGTCTATATTTCAAATTTTCCTGGATTATGCTAAGTATTTCATTTACCTCATGACTACATAGACATTTGGCAAGCAATGAATATAGAATCATGAAACATTAGGATGCATCTTGATGAGCTCTACTTCTTCATTTCAGTAGGAGGTCCGTATGGCCCCTATTTTATGCTTCCCTGTGTTGGGTTTAAGTTTGTGTTTGATGTCCATTTCTCAGGCATTGTTCGTGATAGAATCTTGAAATTGATTATGAATACTGCACCGCTCCAACAAAACAAACCTATATTTCTTCTTTAACTTTGCATTCTGCTCATGACGACTCCAAGTTTTGGTATTTTATATGCATACTATCATATCTAGAATCATGCAACTGGATGAGTGTCATTTTTGCCAAATGAGCTATCTGTAACCCATATTTCATATTTCGGTGACTTTGTTCAAATATTTGTGTTAAAAGTTTATTTCTTGGGTGCTGTTTATGTTCCAATAAAAAACTGGACAATTGAATGCATCTGTGTTACTACTACACTCTTAAAGAAAAGAGGGTCACTGTGACGTACATTTTATGCTTTACTACAACGAGATAAGTTTTTTAAGTTTATGAACACATTGATTTAAGCATGATATATGTATATATGTATGCATATATATATATATATATATATATATATATATATATATATATATATATATATATATATATATATACATCCTAGCCTAGAAGGCGCTTTCTGACCATACATTACATTTGGAAATGGATTAAATATGTTTATTCAATGATAAACGTTTCATATTAATGACTATATATTGTATAGTGTGACATGTTACCCTTAGCAGGTTAACTGTGTATTGTACATGTGAATGAGTATATCAATTAGATGAGTAGGCTGTATGTTGCATGTGTTTCATGTGAGATCTCACCAGTAGTGGTTAATAAAAGTATATGTTGATGCATGAACTGTGTACAGCCAGGTGACACTCCAAGAATACACAAAGTCTATGACTTTCACCCAGTAAAATATTGTTTCTGGGGATGGACAATGATAATAGCTTGTGTAGCCGATTTTAAGTGCAATGATTTAAGAAAATATAATATAGAAACAACATTAGCTCTGTGTTTATCAACTCATCATAGTACCTCTACATTGCGATGATATTTGATGTATTGTATGTCCTGTCACACTAGGTATGTAAGTAGGTTCCTTGTTTCACAATATGTCCGGCATAATACTGGCCATATAGTGCCAATTAAATCTTCAGATTTTTACTTTTAACATGACTAAATGTTAAAATGTAAAAATAAATGATTGCAAAAAATAGCTTTAATTACAAAAGAGACCAAGATTAATGTAGACTGAATTTATTATATGCATGATAATGCTTACAATGGCTACTGGAGACCAGTGAAAGTGGAGGTGGGATATGTAATCATCGATTATACTCTGGCTCATAATCCCCTTGTGGGCTTGGGATGTAAAATGGGTCAGATTTACACCCCTGCATATTCTAGGAGGTGATTAATGGAGGAAATCATTTTTGCTCTTGGCTGTATCCCATGATGATGTTCCAGCTGAGGTCTTTCCACACTTTAAAGGTGTGTGATTAATATTGTGAATTTGACTTTGTACGTTAAGAATTTGCCCTTATCTTTGTTTTGGATACCTAAATATACTCGGCACTCTATACATGGTTTGTACAACCTTACAAAGTCCTTGAATTTGAATGAGTGCCTTGAAAATCCTTTGAATTTTAATAATAATTTATGTTACTCATTTTCCAGACGAAATGATTAAATAAATGACATGGGATTAAATTGGGTGGATGAACATGACACCGATAACTATTAGATGGAGCGGAGAGATGCTAATGTCAAATAGATGACTAATTTAGTAAAGAATGTGACCGCACTCTAAATGATTGGTACCAAAATCATCCAATAAAACTAGTTTACACTTTAATAGAGACTTGACATTTTGATAAAACATACGCATATCGTGGAATCAGAGGTCAGTTTTCACGTCTAAAAACAGTTAATATTTGCATTTCAGATTATAGTTATTATATTAGGTAATTATTATAATAATAATTAGTGAATATGAACCATTGTGAGTTTGGTTAATATAGTATGTTGGATGGTTTCCTACTCTACATGAATGCATGATTTTTTTTATTTAAACTGCAAAGAATTCTCATTATTGTAATCTATAATAAATATAGAATTATCATATTCAGAGACATTTTGAAAATAAGAGAAGCATGAAAGTTGAAGAAAATATACTATTATTTGTGATACATGTATTTTACCTACATTACAGTCCAAATTGAAATTAATATTGCCATTGGTCTACTATGAAGAAATCCCTGTAAATGTAAATATAAATTCTAAACATACTGCTATCGGTGATATAGTAGGATTTGCCCTACTCACTTTTCCTACCTTACATTCCAAGTAAAAATCAGTAATATAGTATGTGGGTTTTTGACAATCTCTTTCCTATTTTTAGAGCGACTTTCGTAGTGAGATTTGTGAGAGATACTTCAGAGAGATCCGCTCTTATCTAAGAGACAAACCTACTAGGTTTCACTTGGTTGACGAGGATTTTGCCATGGACAACACTGTTGTAGACAGCAAATTGAAGGATTTGAAGAAGAAAATTGTAGAGGTGGCATCTCAGCAGTCATACTGGGGAGAGGTGATACCTGCACGGTGGCTTCCCCTGGAACAAGAGTTGATGAAGCTCAAAGCTGCTGGAATCAAGGTACACATTTAGATGATGAAAATGTAAAAAGTGTTATTCCCCAACCATCATAGCAGAAGGGGTCATATTGTTTTCCTGTTGTCCTTTCAACCGTCAGTCCGTCTCGTATTCATGTTAGCACAATAGAATAAAACCTATTAAATTTAGAGCCATGAAATATTACACGGGAGCCATGTTAGCTCATTGTAAGAGCGTTGCATTCATTATCCAGATGCACAGTTTCAATACCCATCGAGGCCAGCCTGTGTCAGCAGCCACAGTGTGTCTTCTAAAATGTACATGGCTCCCATTTCTTCAGCATATTATAGCCAATAATGTTTTAAAAGTGGCATTAAAAACCGACAGAATTGCTGTCAAAATCTTGCAAGAATTGTCTCAGTAAGGATAATTAATGTATTTCTTAATCATTTTTATCCACAAAATGCCAAGCAGAAGTTTTGTACATTAGTAATTAGTAATAGCCAACTGTTGCTAAATTGTATAAAGAAGAATTACAAACTACTCAGAACGTCACCGTCCAAAGCTGTTTTTATACGTGTTGGGTGGGGGCAAAGCTGGCTTTATTTTATTAATAATTCAATAATAGCATTCCTTATCATGTTTAGTGACCTTAAACATTGATAATTTGATACAAGTTTTACGAGAGAGAGAGAGATAGAGAGAGCGATATATAAATAGAGAGACAGACAGACAGAGACAGACAGACAGAGTGCAATAGTTGTCAAGCATACAGCGTGTGAGGCATTTGTGCCAGATGATGAATAAGCATGACTTTGTTACTGCATCAACAGAGAATATCAGTTTTGATACATTCATTTTTAGAACGATGGGTGGACAGGCACTGGTTTGTTATTTTATATCGAATAAGTCTCCAGCATGTGGGGATGAAACAACAGACATATAAATACAGATGCATTTGTTCCAGTGCACACTGCTCCGTCCTCAATGAGTTTATCATTGACTTCATCACAGTGATGTAACCAATATGAGATTCTATTTATCTCAATAAAACTACAATAAAATACAGGGTATTTATCCCTCAAGCTTCTCTATATGCAGTTATCAATAAAGTCATACAATGGCGCTAGATTTTGCTTTTTTATAATTCATGCCTTTATTTCGCGGCTAGAGCGCTTGCTGGAGGCTGTTGCCAAAACCTCGAGGCACGCCTTATCGATGTCCATGGCGCCTTCAACGGAGTTGCTCCACCTCCGCAGGTATTGTGCCCTGGACGCTTCGAAACTCTTACTGGAGCACTGTATGAACCCTCCCAAAGGTACCTCTGATATTTTGGTAGCCACTATCTCGAGCTGGATTGTTTAGAATATTAAAAGAGCTTATTTGTATCTCTATAGGAGATCTTTCGTTCATGAAAATCAAAGCCCATGAAGACAGGGCTGTTGCTGTATATTGAGCCTTACTTAATCATTCTTCTTTGAATGATGTCATGAAAGCCGCAGTCTGGCGGATCTATTTTACACCGAGTGTTGGCATTTATGCATCGTACCCAGTTGTATCAACCCAACAAGTTGTCAAGCCATCCTCCAGTCTACAGTAAAGCACCCTATTGAAAGCAATGGTAAGTTCACTTTTGCAGCTTATCGTATGCCATCAACCTCCCGATGGGATGACAAACTCAGCAAAGCAACAATAGCTGATATTGTATTACTGTTAGAAACTAATTTTAATTACATAACACTCATCTGCTATTAATGCCCAAGTCCCCCCTCCACGCTCTGATGTCCTTTCAGTCTCAGTCTAAGGCAAAAAAGGACGATATTATGTTTGATGGAAGTTGACAGAGGTATCAGACTTGGATCAAGTTGTTTTTTATTCAAGACATCCAATTACGAATTGGAGAAGATAATACTCACACTGGACTGGAAACTAGCACCAGGAGAAGGTATATCAATGCAACAATAGCAGGTAAGTATTGCATAATTAAAATTAGTGCTACCCCACCAACCCACACCACCGCAGCCCCCACCCCTACTCCCAAGGGAACAAATAAACACATGGTTCCACAAGTATGTAATATGTGGGTAACACTTAAAGCCCGGAATTTAACATTCTTTCCATGATCATGTAGCATCGTCACAGTGTATTAGAGTGTATTAAATAAAAGACAGACATTATAAGATGATACATATGCAAGGCATTGTTATCCAGTTCAGTGATGGAGAAAATATGTTAATATTTATTTTATGTGGTGCTTGTCATATCTACAAATAAAGATCATAACAGAAAACAAAATTATACGAAGAAACAAATAAATATGAAATTAGCAAAGAACATTTAACTCCTATGAAACTAAATAGCATACATCTTTTTTTGTCTACAGGTGATTCCTTGGAGCCTATTGGAGGACCTGAACAAGGCAGGAGCTGTTCAGATAGCCACAGATGAACTGGATTTATTTCTTAGATTTCAGCATGACATTGGCACAATCCTTTACTTTAGGTGAGATTGGGCATTTGTTCCTCCATGAGCAAATATAATATTTTTACTTAATCCGGGTCAAGGGTAAATAATTCTTTAAAATGAGAATGGAGATGATAATTACAGGTATTTAATTTTGTGATAAACATGTATAAACATAATTCTACTTTGAGAAATAGGCAGAATAAATATATTTGTTATTGAGGATTTATGTATATATGTTTCTACATTGTTTTGCTTAAAAAGAGGTTTAACATTACTAAAACCTTATTTGGGTTAAGTTTTTGAGATCAATTGCTTCAATAGGTAATCAATCTTACCATTTTATTACAAGAGCATGCGGAATACATTGGACATATTAGCAGTGACTTTATTGGTCACCAAATAGCAAATATTTTTTTAAGAGTTTGATGGAATTAGGGCTGCTTAGACAAGAAAACAAATTGTGATAATGAGCTACTACTTAAGTGTCCTTGATGCAGAACATCAAAGTATGATTTTGCCTCTAATTTTGCTGTAGGCAGTGCTTGCGAAAGGGATGTAGTGTAAAAAATACACCAAATTAGTGGCTATTTATCTGATCTGGTTTTATTGTTTTATTGTCTGAGCAGTTTAGATTTTTTCAACACTTTGACTAATTGTATTGATCAGCTAAGAGTTTAGTCTACATGTATTACAAAAATGCTGGTGACACCGGGTAATGTGTGTCAAAACATCAGAAGCCATTTTCCATGTAATATATATATATATAAATAAATCAGATGTTGGTTTGTTGAATTTCTAAGGACACTTTTAATATATAACTGGCTATAATGCTGAGGAAATGGTGACCAAATGCCTTTCCCACCAAGGGCACAAGGGGGGCAGTCATCCCGTGCTGGTCTGCCTGGGTATCAAACCTGTGATCCTTGGATTAAGGGTCAGAAGCTTTACCTATTGCGGTGCTGTGGTTTCCGATAAAGACTGTAGATAGATAGATTGATAAAGAGAGAGAGAGAGACATATTGTAATAACCTGCATTGTTTTATTACAATAGACATTGCATGGATACATGTATACAAGCCACCAAACTCAGTCTTTATATTTTTTTAAATTCAAGGCATTACTAAGGATTTTCTTACATGATTCAACATTATTATTCAATCTATTATTACGTTGTTTGTTGTTGTTTTTTTTTTAAATATTGGCGTTAGAATAGTCAACAGGTTTCAACAGTTATCAAAAATAGGGATCACCCAAGCCGGTGGTTGGCATGCTTTATAATTTGACTTGTACCTATTATTGCTAAGCCATTTTAAAATGCATGGTACCTAATAAGTGTGTTCATATGACCCAGTGTTCATTCTTGATGTATCATTGCATTTTATTTAAGTTATTTTCTTCTGAAGTTGACTTGCTTCTACCTCATATTTACTCCCTTGTTATGAGATCTACTTCGGTAACGTTAAAAGTGTGTATGACTTGATACGTGTTCTAATCTCTCACTCTTAGCATTGTTGGTAAACATAGTATTTGGTGAGAAAGACAAAGCAATATTTAACTGAAATATAATTTTAAGAAAATAATGTGTAAAATGTCGACCTTGTATTTTCTTGATAGAATCTTTGCTGAAATTTACGACGCTAACCAGCTATGTTGGTTCTGGGTTTGTGGGCTTCATTGTAAGAATATAAGGTTTGGGTTGCTTATGGAGATTCGGCTCAGCTTCCAAATAATTCACAATCAGAATTAGACTGATAGTGTTTTATTTTTCTTTTTTTTTGTTATCTTTGTTTTAGTTTATAACTTTTCTGTATAATGTTTTAGAAATGTAGGCAATATCTTGGACAGTCAAGTTTTGTTTAACATTTATCTGAAGTACACAGTATTATTTATTTAGAATATTTTCCATCAGTTGTGTAGTCCAAGTAAGTATTAATCTCGCTAATCAGTTATATTTTTATTTATTAATTTCTGTCTTTAATTTTTTTAATCAAGCTGCATGCATCCTTATGATGTTTTTCAATGCCAAATTAGTTCTATTTTGTTTTAAATCCATATGTAGGAGCATCTTCTGTTCTCGCTGCAAATAGATCATAATATATATTTTATTATAGATTCATTTCTTTTCATTATTTACACATTTTACTACATTTAATTTAACGCTTCATAAGCATAATTCTAGAATTTTCATAAAAAGCTAGAATGACTCAATTCAGTGTTACAAATGCTTTATTCAAAACTTTAGTAATACAGTCAGAGATTTCATAAGTTGCTAGTCTGTCCAAGACTTACCCAATTCATTTCAACCTTATATCAGTTCAATTCAAATGTTATAAATATGCATATATTTTTTAATATTTTTAATGTTCCTATCAGTTCAATTCAAACAAGTACTATGCTATAGTTGAAGTGTCAAGTTAAGCAAGTGTTTTCCATGTGGATTTTATATTTAACAACTTATAACCAATTCATATTATTATCCCATAGTAAACTGTTTTGCAATTGAATTCAAGTATATAAAATCTTATAACATTGTTCACTAAATGTCATTCTTCAAAAAAGTTGTATTATGATTATAATGAATGAATAATATGGTGCTAATATTAACAATGATTTTGATCTGTAAATAAAACATATGATAATATTCTGGCTATTGTATTAAGACAAGACAAGAAGATTATTATGGTTATGATCTGCAACTGTATTTATTTCTTTGTTAATAATTGTTTTGTTTAATGGTTGAAAAGAAACAATGTTCGAGTTTTCCTGCATTCACCCCTCTTCAGTTATTAGGAGAGAGTGCTACTCATCACCGGTGTTGTACTCTGATGTAATATTAACTTTATCGATCTCAGCCATTGATATACATATGTATACACACACACACACACACACACACACACACACACACACACACACACACACATATATATATATATATATATATATATATATATATATGTATATTGAATTTATAATATGTGTCCATAAGGTCAGTTGTAATTTAGTCATTTTCAGAACAACATATTTACATCATTTGAGTTCAAGGTCAGTCTTGTTTACATATCATTTAACACTTAGATTGGAATTTTCCATGTATTGATGTGAGAAAAGAGATACGCACCGTATTTTTCCATTAGAGTTACTCATATTCAAGATTATTCTGTCAGGTGACTTATCTTTATATTTATACAGGTTTGGTAAACAAGATTTCATTCCTATACTAAACTCGTGTTATAAAGATCAGTCTATTAAGGAATTTTTTTTAGTAATCAGATGATTAAGGAATTTATTTTAGTAATCAGATGTTACAGTTGTGAAAATCAGAGCAAATTTTTGAAAGAGAGGAATTATTTATTTGAAATATTCATTGGAATTACTAAAAGTGCTCATTCTCATTTCGTATTAATACTTGACTTTGGGATTACATCATTCAGGCACATCAGGACAATCAAGACTATTGGCAATGTCAGAACATTCAAGGATACTGGAATTCATTCGGAATATTCTATATTTAGGATTGTGCTTAGGACACTTAGGATTGTTGGATTATTTTTACTTTAATTCATGTTATTGTAAGTGTCCTTTGAATTTCCACATTAGTTGTCTAGAAATAAATTGTTTGTTGATTTTACTTACATTGTTGGTCTCACTTTCTTTCTGTTACATTATTTTAAGACCTAGTGTTTGTAACAATACATATATATTCCGAGAGATACACGTGCATATCCTGTTAAAGTAATATAAACTACAAACAATATCAGTGTTAGATCAGATCTATTAACTACCTTGATTGTCTCAGCTTAAGGGACAATATCCTGTATGTATACGCCAGCCATAAGGTGCAGTGCGTTGTGTTATAATATCTGTCAGGCCATCTGTTATCAATTTGTTATGCACAGTAACTCGAGTTGTCCTCCATCTACAGTTATAGAACATTGTGGATATCTGGCACTTGGGGTAAAGAAGAAACCTATCGATTAGGGGGTCAAAAGCTCAAATATCAAGATCACTATAACTGAAATAAAAAAAATAGTTTCTGCACAAAGATTCAAGTTCTCCACCACCATCTACAGTTACTCAACTTTGTGGAAGGTTTGCACTTAGAATAAGGAAGAAGCCTGTAAATTTGGGGGGTCAGAGGTTAATATAACTGTGACTGAAAGAAGCAAAATGATTTCCTCAGATTAACTCGAGTTCACCACCATCTACATATATCATACTTTGTGTGTGGCTTGTTCTTGGGGAAATGACAAACAATATCAATTTCATTACCAAAAGATAATCGGGTATGGTCATTGTGAGTGAAAGAAGAATACAACATGGTTCCCGCACAATGACGTTAATTCTACACCATATACACGAACCAAACTTGTGGATGGCTTGCACTTGGGGTAAGGAAGACACCTGTAGATGTTGGTGTCAAAGGTGTCAGTGTCACTGTGACTGCAAAACAAAATGGTTTCTGCAGAAAAATGAACTTGTCAACATAGAGGAATATTAAAAAGGGGTGGCATTTAATGTGCCATCCATGGGTACAATTGGTAAGGTCTAAAAGGTTAGGAACGTTTCCGGGTGCGGCTGGGTATACATGTCATTTTATATTGTCATCAGTAAAGCTTCTAACTGTCGGACACCATGTAACAATCGACACTGTAACCTCTTTTGATATTTTATGAAGCGTAATATAAATTGTTGAAGATGTATTTTAATCTAAATGTGAGTTATTATGAGATACAATTGTTTTAGATTGAAAAAACCATTACTGATGTATTCATTTCCTGTTTCAAGTTACTGTCAACATATAGGTAAGGTCAGAGTGCTTAATGGTTGAATAATTATGATTGACTGTTTTTCATGAATCTGAAATGAAAACAAGAGTTGATTGTTTATAACTCATGTATCATTTTATACTTTTGTGTACCATCCACAGCAAGGAATTATTGAAAGAGAAGATTGTGTTGGACCCACAATGGATGATTGATGCCCTCAAATCCCTCATCACTGCTGAAATGTTTGTTCTGAGAAGTACCCCAGCTGTCGCCGACAAGTGGTTTGAGTTTATGGAGAAAGGAAAACTGTCTCCCGAACTCATTGGTTTGTAAATTTCTTACTTTGTATAACATATTTTTAAAATGTGACCTCCTCTTTAAATTTCATTTTAATTGAACTAAATAACAAATCGGATAGATCTTTTATTCAAATATATGTGTATTTTCCAATGTAACCCTTGTCTTAATGCTTTAAACAAAGTTCAGAAAATGTGATCCTGCCCATATCTGTGTGCATCAGCTTCCCCGTGCACATAGATGCAACATGTGATGTGGTAATCTACCGTAATTTCAGCTGACGCAGTGAAAGGCAGTGTGATCTTGTGATATGGCTCTTATTCTAGCATGCATACATTTTTCCATCTACTATTGTTGATCTATAAACATTTGATATTTTTCCATTTCTTCTAAAACAAATGTTAAGCCAGTTGGATCAATCTTGGTAGGAAGGGTTTCCACATATATTACCAAAATTATGTCTGGAATGACCACCTGCAAACTTTAGCTTCCATAACAAGAAAGCTTGAAACTATGTTCAGCTTCTTACTGATAGGAATGTTACAAATTATTAAAATGATGTGATGTCTGCCCATCTATCCCTGCATCTAACCCACAGTTTTTGATACATTGAAACTTGGTACATATTATAGCCATTTTCAGAAGATGTGCATATCAGCAAATCACTGTGCTCTCATGTTTTCTTTTGCGTCAGATATATGCCCTATTTTGACTGGAAGATGGATGCCGTTTATGACCGAATTTTGTGAACGCAACTTGTCTTACACTTGATGGATTGCTGTGAAACGTGGAATAATGTTATAAACATCATCTGAGGAAAACAATATTGACAAATCACTCTACTTCCATGCTTTATCTAAGTTATTGACCTGTTGGACTTACTGCTGAATACATTGTATGACCAAATTTTGTAAGCCCAACTTGCCTTGCACTTTTATATGGATTGCTTTGAAACTGAAGAAAGCAATATTGACAAATCAATGCCATGATGCAATTTTTATTAGGTCATTGCCTTACTTGACTTATTGCTGAATATAATACAGGACTGGTCTAGCAGTTTGTTTCACAGATTGAAAGCTAGTACATAATATTATCATCTTCTGAAGATGCACATACCGACAGTGTGGTCTTTCAAATTTTTGTGTATGCCATTTTGGAGGAGCATATTATACAATGACCTATCTGTCCATCTGCTAATATTTTTCCCTTTCCGTACAATAATTTCAGTTTTATGGCACAAACGTCACCAAACTTTGTGGATAGCTTGCTTTTGGTTAAGGAAGAAGCTTATCGGTTTGGGGGGTCAAAGGGTCAAATATCAAGTCACTGTGTCGGAAGAAAGCAATGGTGTCTGCACAATATCATTAAATTTAGATCACATACTTGGACCAAATTTGTGGATAGTTTGCACTTGAGGTGTGGAAAACGTCTGTTGACTTTGGGGTCAAAAAGTCAAAAGTTATTGTCAACAGAAATGGTTTCCACACAATATCACTTGCTTCTAGGGTAAGGAAGAAGCCTATTGATGTTCGGGTTAAAGGGTCAAAAGTCAAGGTCAATGTGACTCAAACAAGAAAAATGGTGTTTGAATAATAACGTTAGTTCTAGACGATGTACCTTTACCACGGCTAGTGTATGACTTGCGCGTTTAGTAATAAAGAAGCATATTGACTTCGGTGCAAAATGACAAATGTCAAGGTCACAGTTATTGAAAGAAAAAAATTGTTTCTGCACAATAACTTGAGTTCTACATCACTCAAATTTTGTGGATGGCTTGCACTTGGGATCAGGAAGAACATATTGATGTTGGATAAAAAGGTAAAATGTCAAAGTCAGTATGACTCGGAGAAGAAAAATGGTGTTGCGTAATAACTTTAGTTCTAGACCATTGACCAGAAGTTCGTAGAGGCATGCACCTAATGTATGGAAGCTGTCTATTGACTTTGTGGACCAGAAGCTCAATGGACATTGTGGCTCAATGTAAAATGGGTTTTACAGAATAACGTTTATTTTAGAGTAAGTTTCTTGACCAATTTTGCAGATGTCTGGCACCTAGGGTAATAAAGCAATATATAGATTTTGTGTCTAGATGTCAGAGGTCCTATTTAGTGTAATAAGTAAATAATGATTTCTGCACAATAACTTTGGTTCATGACCGCATACCCTGATCAAAGGTCCATTCATTGGGGCCCATTGGTCAGTATTCTCCAGTCAATGATGCTCTCCAAGTACTTACATACAGGACTATTAAACATGAGGTGGGCACATAAGGTGTTTTTCATGGTACGTTTATGTAAAATTATTGTATTTGCTATTGTTGCTCCTGACTTATGATTTGTCTTAAAACTTTTAATGGAGTGCTGTAAAACTAGGTACATATTGTCATCATTTGGGCTGAGTCATTGCCCTTTTTACTTTCTGCTCGATGTAGTGCATGATATAATATTGTAAACACAAGATGTGTCACACTTTATAATGGATTACTTGGAAACTGTGTACATATCATGGCTGTAAGCTCAAAATGTGCATATTGACAAATAAGTTTGATCGATTGATTTTTGAAAAAGTTAATGCCCTTTTGGAGCTGGATGTAGTGTATGACAAAATCCTGCGAACGTGACTAGGCTGTTTTTGATGGGTTGTTTTAAATTTGGTATATATTTTGGTTATTATCAGAAGATGCGCATATTGACCAATCATTTAATTTCCGCAATTTGTGTAAAAGGTTTTGACACGTTTGATTTGGTATGCAATATAAGACATATTCTTGAGAATCCTTCAAGTCTTGCAGCAATTGATGGTTGATTGAATGGATTTTAATAGCACTTTCAGCACTTTATTTGGCTATATCATTCTGACGAAGTGGGAGATAAGTGTCTTTCCCAAGGACACACCAAGGCATCTGACCTCGGCAGACCTGGACGGGTGTCGAACCTGTGGCCTTGGGATCATGACTCTGATTCGTCTAAAGAACATGGATCAAATCATGTAACAAACCTAACGTAACAGACAACTAGTGCTCAGACACCTGCTGCAACTTGGTCAGAGGAGAACCCGATGGCAGTTCTGAGACCGACAAAGGACAAGCAGTATACCCGATGAGACTGATGCTATACTGACTAAAACAATTCCAGGAATTAAAGATAAGACCATTTTTTAAAAACTGATTAGTGTGGAAATTATCTCTGATATTTTTAAGCAGTAGCAAGATTTTCAAATTAGCTGCTGTGCCAGCCATATTAGATGTAAAAACCTTTTAGAACTATATTGCCTGGAGTGTGCTAAAGTGCCATTAAACCTTATACATACATACATTCATACATACATACATACATACATACATACATACATACATACATACATACATACATACATACATACATACATACATACAACATACATACATACATACATACATACATACATACATGCATGCATACATACATACATACATACATACATACATACATACATACATACATACATACATACATACATACATACATACATACATACATACATACATACATACATACATACATACATACATACATACATACATACATACATACATACATACATACATATGCAAAATTGGGAAAATAAATAAATCTCATAATCCCATGTACATAATGTTTATCATCATGCGCTAGTCATTTTGAGCATAAAGATTTACATTTTTACACTTGCTTATTCAGTTGCAATAATCCGATAGATGCAGAAGCATAGACAAATTTGATCTATGGTAACTGACCTAATTTCATTGACTATTTATATTTGCACAGCTAAATGTTACCGAACAATTATATACGTCTAGTCGCCATATTGTCTACATCGTATAGCGAGAGACGCTTTCAGATTGGTTACTTGACATGACGTCATGCAGGCGTTAAGTCAAATTCCCTTTGTATATTCCTTTGATGTGTATCTGCAAACAATCTAATCTTAATTCAAAATGTTCTTGTGTATAAAATAATAAACAATGAACTTGGTACACTTTATATTGAACACTTTTAATATTGCTATAAAAATTAAGTATTGTTATGAGATTTTCTTAACAGTTGAGGACTAAGTTTTTATTCCGTGGGGAAATATTTTGCAAAGAAATGAAGATAGTATTGTTCACATGGCCCAGGTATATAAACAACCACCATGTGGAACAACACAGGAGGGGGTATACAACTGTAAAGTGCATAGTAGAAGTAGAAATCATGGGCAAAACAAAACGTATTGTCTCTTAAATGATGTTATACTATTCTAAAATTAAATGTCTTTTTTATGCAAATATTGATATTACCAAGATTTATTTAGATATTTATGCTATTTCCTGGGATGCTGGATTTCAATGATGAAATGCCATCCTGAATCATTTGCATTACCAGACCGTTTTGGATATTTGAATGGCGTAAAGTCACCTCATATTAACTAAATGGTAAAATAAGAAATTTTTAATATAATTCAGAGTATGCAATTATACTATTTATATTAATATCATAATTATCGTTAGTTTTCTACTTTAATCTGGGATGCAACGCGTTCATTTGATGATATGTAGTTGAATTTCCATTGGGTAACAAAATGATGTAATATCATTATCTGAGTAAGATAATATTATAAATGATATAGCTTGTACATATTAGGATAGAAAATTAAAGGAGTTTTTTATTTATGTAATATTGTTTTCACTTTTTCCCGTTGTTGGTCACGTGTCAGAATTCAGTTAGTGTTCTTGTGCAACTCATTGCGGAAATATACTAGAAACATTTTTGATTATATGTTTTTACTTATTGTGATGTAGTAATTTTATCTACTGTATTCCATATCTCTATATTCCTAGTTTATGAGTAGAAAAACAGAATGATATAAACATGCATAGACCACCAAAATACTAAAGCTTAATTTCGTGGTGTATCGGCATAAAGCGATTTATTCTTAGTCGTTATATGTATCTTGAGGGACGCAAAGTATATTGTATGATAATTATTTCCCTTAACACACTTTCCTGATAAATATTGCTTTTAGTACTTGCCAATGTGACAATTTGATTTTGCGATGTAAGTTTTGCACAGTCGTTTCTCCACATGCGCATGTAATATAGAGTTTGAATAAAAAATAATTACAAATGGTTCTGATATTTTGTCTTGTGAATAATAAATTATTGCTTCGTGAATTATTGTATATCTTGAAGCATTTGTGAACGTCGCATGCTATTTCGATTGAGTGAATAAAATTGACTAACTGTTTATGTGTCTTTCTGATACATTTAGGTATGTTTGGAAGCAATAATTGATAATCTCCAATCCATATCTCGTCCATTACAATTGGGTGGTCGACACTTAGTCCTGTTAAACTTCATTTACACGAGAACTAAAGACAAATTTGTTCAACTGAAGAAAGTGTCCTCTACAATGGTAATCTTCTTGTACATCTGCTGGGCCTGAAGACAAATGTATACGTGCAACTGATATTGACCTGGTATCCATACATACCACTTAAATTCTTATCCCTTGGGTTATAGCTCTGAAACTATCAAGAGTATAATCCTATAACCATGTAGTTACTAATATGGCCTCCTCCAAGTGGCTTGGGGATGTAAAATAGTCCTAACGTACCCTCCCACAAGTTGTAACAGGCAACTAGTGGAGGCAGGAGCCACACATGCTCAGAGATTAGCATCTTGAACTCATGACCAACATGGTGCAAATTCCAGTCCCACCATTTGAATAGCCCGGTTTCCAACGCTGATCTCCATTTCCTGGTCAATGTTAATAACCTTCATCCAGCAGTGATAGCATCGTTTTTATTTTTATTGATCGATATCAGGAACGGCAACTCTTCATACACGCATATTGCAAAATGTTTATATCAGGGAATGTTTTAAGCATCTTTAAAGTTGCTCATTATTCCCTTGTTTGTTTGAGAAAAGAGCAATTGTTTTCATTTTATTTTATAAAAAAGTAAATAAAAAACGTGCATTTATCATCAAGATGAATATTTAGGCAATCAGAAGAAAACAACGATGTAATATTTAGCTATACAATGACCAGAAGAGATTATGCGATGGCCTTTGGTCCATTGTCTGTCATCCAGCGTCCCTTGTCCGTTAACACAAGTTTGTTATTGCTACTTTTCCTAAACGTCTGGGAGGAGTGCCACAAATCTTAAAAAAGAAATACATATGACCAAAAGTCTAGTTGATCCTAAATAAAAATGGTGTCCCTCAGACATCCAATACGACCACCATTACAGCCATCTTGAAATTGTTTGTATTGCTACTACTCCTGAGCAGATGACCATATCGACATGGGTTTTTCACTAAATGTCTACTTATGATGTCTAGTTGGCCAAAATGAAAATTGTGCCGATCTGAGTACTATGGTTGCCACAGTGGCCATATTGAAAATCTTGTTATCGCTAGTCCTGAAAGGATGGTAGTATTAATATGGGGTTTCCACTGAAAGACATTGTGTGATGTCTCATTGGTTCTAAATGAAAATGGTGCCGTTCTGACGTCTAATTTCGCCCCATGGCAGCCATCTAAAATATCGTGCTATTGCTATTGCTCCTGAATAGGTGGTTATATTGACATGGAGTAATCACTAACAGATTTCTTATTATATCTAGTTCGTCCTTAATGAAAATACATCTCAGACAATGCAGTATGGCTGCCGTGGATTCATATATCATTGGTTTGTTCACATAAAGACTTCATTTGATGTCGTATGATGTGATGTTTCGATGTCCAATATGGACCATAATGGCAGCCATCTTGAAAATAAATCTTGCTATTGCTACTGCTCCGAAACTGATGGTCGTATCAACATTTATTAATTACTAAAAAAATTCTTGTGGCAATAAATAGTTGTTCCTCAGTGAAAATGATACCGATTTGACACCGAAAATGGCTATCATGGTAGCTACCTTGGCAATCTTGCTATTGCTTTTTCTGACGGGATGGTCATATTGACATGAGGTTTTCATTAAGAGACTTGTGATCTCTGTCTGACTCTAAATAATATTGGCATGCACCTAGCATCCAATATTGCTGTTATGGCTGCAATTTGAAAATCCTTGTATGGTTCCTCCAGAGTAGATGGTTATAGTGACATGGAATTTTCAATACAAGACTTCTTATGATGTCTGGTTGGTCCTAAATGAAAATGGTTCCAATTCGATATAGAATATGGCTACCACGGTCTTGTTACAGGTACAATTCATGAAGGGATCTTCACATTGACATGATGATTTTCCCTGAAAGACTTCTTATAATATCTAGTTGGTCCTAAATGGCAAAATGTACCCGTCAGGCATCCAATATGGGTGCCACAGATGACATCTTGAAAATCTTGCTACTCCTCCGGAACGGATAGTCGTAACTAAATGGGGTTTTCACTAAAGGACATATCCATTTAATACTAAATGATAATGTTGCCTATAGGACCTTGAACATGGCCACAACATATTTGTAATTACTGCTTCTCCTACAGAGATGGCCATAACTACATTAGATTTTCACCAAAAGACTTCTTATCATACATGGATGATCCTATATTAAAATGACTCTGATCTGACATACAAAATGACTGGAATGGTGGCCATCTTGAAAATATTATCAATTGTCCTTTTTAAGGGATGTTGATATTGACACGTAGTTTTATTAAAACAATTATTAGTATATGTAGTTGTCCCTAAATGAACATGATGCCAGTTTGACTTCTCTATTTGACAAATCTTGCTGCAAAAAGTTAATTTCTATTTGACCCTGATATAAGCCGAGGGGCTTGTTGGAAATCAAATCCGTCCATAAGAAGTGACTTGTCATAAGCAAGTCGGAATTGCACTTCCAAAAAATAAACTATCCAAACTGGATAGATAGACAGACAGACAAAGATAGATAGATAGGACAAATAAAGAAAAAAAAACATGTAAAAAATACAGTTGTATTATTGAGTTACATATATCACAAATAAATTGACAACTTACATTTTGTTCATCTTCGTGTAATGAAACCTATATGATTAATATTTTAAGTACATTTATATGATAAATCCATGAATTCGATTATAGGTCACATACTGTGAAATGTTGTTTCCATTTCCCAAAGTCCTTATTGTCACAGTTCTTTCTCCAACTGGGTGTACATTAGAATTTCAGAACAAGGGAGTTTCGTCCATATTTCTTATGTGCGCCAGATCAAAATCATTCTGTTTGCTCTCGTTTAAAACAAATTTTAGAAAACTATCCCCTTTTCCTCAGCATCAACAGACAAATTTCTGGGCTATGTGAGTGCTTTCTCTAAGTCCAAGTCAGCGACGTCGCATAAATCGAGTACACAATATAGCAGAAGCTTTAAATAATTCATCACAGTTAGCCTTGGCATTAGAAGGGCCTTGAATCTAATGGCAGATCTAGCGACTGCATGCTCATTTGGACGCTGCTCTAGAACCTTCTCGTTTTTCTTGCTCCAGTCATGCACCTGTTGACGCACCAAATTCACGCTCTGCGGCGCAATTGTTATGTTTCCCACAGTTAATGTTTATGTGCCCTTCTTAGTCACTACACCATGTATTTTGGGCATATGACTTCAGATGAGAACAGCAGAAACTGTACCATTGTAATTAATTCTAACTGATATGAGTACATATATTTCATTGTTGTAATTGCACATAGGTATAAATAGTTAATCAACTGCCACTGGAACAAGGAATTTACTTTTTAAGTTTTCAAAACTTCACCTAAAGATTCGTATTTACTTTGAAATTAACCCCCTGAGCATGTTGCTGTAACGTTGAGGTTGCTCATCCATAACATCAGTGACCGCTATAGTTTGAATAGATGAACTCTATGGTGTGAAGACATCTGGCATGTGTACTCATGTACATTTATAGGGGCTGTTTCAAAATAGTTTATAATGTTTTCACCTGACATTTTCTGGTTGAGGTTTACAAATTAAAGGAGTTAAATTGCTTGTTTAAGTTGCGGTTTATTAAATATGTTTACCTATTTGTAATTACAATACTGTAATATCGGTACTCCTTTCAATTAAAACTAAATACCATGTATAGTTTCTTCTGTGCTCATTTGAAGTTATATATCCAAAATACATGGTGTAATGACCAAGAAGGGCACATAAACCTTAATTGAATATAGGACTCAACATGATATCAAATTCACGGCGCGATCAAAGAATTGTCAACTGGGAAAAACAAGTGAGTGCTTCCTTTACAAACTAAGAGAATAAGCTCAGAATTATAAATTTCACGGCTACATCAAAATATTGTGAACTTGGAAAATAAAGCAAGTGCTGCCTTTGCAAACTAAACGATTAAAGTCAAATTTATAAAATATTTTGTATGTCGCCCTTATAAGACAACCGCTACACTGCATTAAATTTGTTTTTAGTAAAAACAATGTCGACTTGTGAGTGAGTATATATGATACTTATCTAGAATGGATAGAATTAATGGATGTACATTTTTTGAGCTACATTTATTTGCATATATAGTTGTTCCTGCATAAAAATAATGCTGATACAACCTCTAAAATGGCTTCCTTAATGTCCATCCTGAAAATATTTATATGGATATATGTAACTTACTCTGTTCAAAATGGTGCTAACTTGACCTTCAATATGGCACTATAGCCATCTCAAAAATCTTCTGATTATTACTCCTCTTGTCTGAATGGTGGCAGTGAAATAGAATCTTCATTAAAACACTTATTGCAATATTTTAGTTGGGTCTGAATAAAAAGGTGCATACATGAGCACCAACATATCCATATTTCTGTGAAGGATTTTTAAAAACCAGACTTAATTGCCTTTTGGGGTCAAGTCAAAGGTCATTGCTCTTATTGTTGTACTTCATTGGACTTTGATGACAGTGACATGTACACAATTACAAGTGAATTTTGACCAGATGATGCATTTAGTTGCATTCCAATGAACAAGCTGATAGTCAGCTGTCTGAAATTGATTTTATGGTCAACAGTCTTGACTTAGATTTTAACCTGTACAGGCTTGTAAGCATGAAAACATACACCATGATGAATGGAGTTGTATAATTTAACCCAGTTTGTGGATATATCTGAAAAATACCTTGATACAACTATAATAACTTCATTCCTTTCCCACGAAATACCATAATTAACCTAACTATCCGTACTCTCAATTCTTTCCAGACACCATATTTTCCAACTTTGTAAATATTTTCAATAGTACATACAATTTCCAGCTACCAAGTACTTCCTTTAAATCTAATGAAAAATACAATATTCAAGTTGGAATTTTAATTACGGAATGTTTTATCCATACTCAGAAACATGTGTTTGAATAGACGCCATCAGACAATGAAACCTCTTTGATTACCTATATTTTCTTGTGGATTAACTGAAGGTTTTGGTAATACGCAGCAAGAAATAACAACTGACAAATGTCACCTCTCATGCTTACCTGTTGCAGACAGTTCAGATTCTCAGTAAAGTGGATTAACGTGTGTGTGATATAAAGTTTTAAATATGTATGCAGGTTATTATTGTTATTTTACCTTATCCAGTAAACCAAATTGGGTTGACATTTATTAGTGATAAGGTGGTCAACATCTCTGACATGCAAGTTTCACAGGTTCTTGTAATCTCACTTGTATCAATTTTACAGATTTACCCTTTATAACCACATTTTTGGATGTGGTCGTTTTAGTCTTTGTACCTAGAGTATCATTGCATTTTAGGCAAATCATCGTCATATTTGGAGTTGTAGTGTTGAGATCGCGTCAAACATTTTTTAATAAATGGCATAATGATTATCTTTCGATTTTCAGAACAAGAGTAACATGAGTAGATTCATATCATTTGGTAATATATTTTATTGTCAAAGACGGTCTCTACATTATGAAACAATATCAATATTCAAACTAGCTTCAATCAGTAGTTTGTATGTTTACATTATTATAATCTGAGTAACATTTGTAGACCAGTTTCTTCTGACGATTGAGATTTGTTAATATGATTTTGTCAATACTTTAATCAAACAGATTAAGTAACATGATATCTTCCACAGTTCGTGAACTAGCCAGAAACTAAAGTATGCTAATTATAGCATTATGGGCTGGTTCACACTTATCACCAACAACAGTATATGTATTCAGTGAACAGACTGACATAGTTTTATAAACAAAATGAACACCAGAAATGCAACCATAAGTTTTAATTTGTGGATGAAAACACTGCAGCATTATCATGAATGTGTTATTTATTGGTAAGCAAGAATAATGCAACCTAGTCTACTTAGACCAGCATTGAACATGCCGGGTGCATTGATACACTGTGAATCAATATAATTTTCCGAACAAAATATTCTTGAAAATTGATAATTTTCACTAGTACATGAATTATTCGGACAGAGAGAAATTTAATTCTGTTTTAATGTATTGATATTTAGTTTAATGGCAATATTACATCAAAGATGTGACCAAACTCAAGAATGTCAAAGATAGTTTCAATACTCAGCAGTTAAGAAGAATAAATGGTCTTATCTTGGATTCCTGGGCATTCATTTCGATTAAAAGTGCATCAGTTCCTTCAAAGGACTTTTGCTTTCTAAACAAATAGAACCGTTTCCAAAGAATTAATTTTCATTTTTTATTTAGAGAATTTTCTTCACAGCTACCTCACAACATGCATCAATCTGTAAACTTAGCTCACCAGTGTAACAACTATTTGTTTTCATTTGAAGATGCTGTCTGGACAAAGAAGAAGAATCAAGACCTCCATGACAACAAGGAACACATGTTACTACTAATGGAACAGTTAAATATCATTGCTAAGCTAAGATTATACAACGAGGATGCAATGGAAATCAAGGTCAGTTCATTTTAAAATATAAATCTTCCCACATTTAATGAGTGTACAACTAACTTTAATCACCTATCCAAGCCTTATATTAAAAACAGCAGAATATACAACAAGCACAAGGCAACATTTAAGAAAAAGATGCATTCACTTTTGTATTGCCTAAAGTATGGAAAAGTTAAAGAGAACAGCAACAGCAATGCAAACAAAGTAGACATCGTGCTAAAAACTACAGGGTCTCAGATAAGCAGCATATTTGCACAAATACAAAAGAAGAAACAAAATAAAAAAGAAAAGAAGCAACAAAAGTTGCATATACAATATGTAAACATGTATCTTGTACACAATCGACTGTTCAAAAACCAGTTTAATGTCGAAATTGTTCAAGAAATCATGTCTAACTGTGAAAGATATTTTAGCCTTGTCTGGTAATTATGCTTGTTGTTTGACTGAACAATGTGTGAAAAAGAATGTGTACCAGTCTAAAGTGTATATCCTGGTCATACACGCACCAAGAATTAGCAGACAGATGTAGCACCATAAGAGCGTCTCAGACGTGTTGTTAAATGATACATTTTCACTTGTGGTAAGCCCATCCATGTGACAGATTACCATGGTATGATTCTTATGACACTGACTAGTGCTGTCAACATTCAAGAGCACATTAAGCAACCTGTCAACAGATATTAACATGGTATAAAGCAGCTGAAATTATTTGTATTTGTTTATTACAGGGCATATTTTAAAACTTTTCTTGTCCATGGCAAGTTTCTATTCAAATTAAAAGAAGCATGACATACTGTGCCTCACTAATAACCAGGAATGACTAGAAAATAAATATCCTAGGTGGATAGCTAGTCTCCTACCTCTTCCTGAAATGTTAGGGATATAATTTTCGCATTTCAGTAGGTACTTCCAGCCTGTACTGTAGAGTTCCATTTAAGATTAAGGAAGTGAAATGTATTATGATTGAAAACATGCCAATGGGAAAATCGAAAAGATGATGTTAGAATATTATAATCTCGTATGTTGGCAACCAAGAAGGTCTTAAAAATAACAGCCACCAAATATGAGAACTTAATACATTTGTATGAATTATTCACCCACCATTAGGAACTAATGTCTGTACAATAGAATAGTGGATACTGATTTTCAAAATAGAAATAAAGAGTACCAAGATATCAATTGTATCACCTGTTGATAAAGAATACCATTATAGTAATTGTATCACCTAATGATAAAGAGTTCTAAGGTATCATTTTGTATCAGCTGGCATTAAAGAGTACCAAGGTATAAATTGTATCACCTGATGATAAAGAATACCTCGATAGTAATTGTATCACCTGTTGATAAAGAATATCAAGATGGCAATTATATCACATATTGATAAAGAATACCAAGATATCAATTGTATGTCTTGCAGGTAAAGAGAACCAAGATAGCATTTGTATCATCTGCTGCTATAAAGTACCAAGATAGCTATAGTATCAAATGTTGATAAAGAGTACCAGGATAGCAAAAGTATCACCTGTTGATAAACAAAAATAATTATATACATATGTACATATCAAAACATATCCAAATAAGACATATTAGTTCTGTTGAAATCAAGTTTTGTGATCGAAATGTTAAAATGAAGATAATATCTGTTATAAAACATCTTCAAGTAAACACATTTAGATAGCATAAGACCTATTGAAGTTAATCACTAATCGCCAGAAAACTTATGGGTATAATACCGTCATAAAATATTTACATGTTAACACATTTAGGTAGTATGTGACACTAACAAGAATAATCGTTAATTACTGGAAAACTGTATGGTTATAATAACATCATCAGTATATACACGTGAATACCTTTAGGTAGCATAATACATTAATAAGGTTAATCACTTATCTCTGGAAAATGTTGCGGCTGCAATAACATCATCAATATCAACATATGAACACATTTAGGTAACATAAGACAGTAATAAGGTTAATCATTAATCTCTGGAAAACTGTATGGCTATAATAACCGCATAACATATATATATATATATATATATATATATATATATATATACGTGAATACATTAAGGTAGCATAAGGCACTGTTGATATTCATTAAATTATTCCATTCATTACACACATAGAAAAGAAACAACCCTAGCAACAATATTCAAGATAGTTTTATTAATGGAACTTAAATTCCTGGAAATAATAATTTATTACATTATAAGCAAAATCTAACAAAGGTCTAGTACCCTCTATATTAAGATGAAGTCCTTCATCTTTAATTTATGTTCAATTATCTTTTAGCATTAGCCTGTATAAACTAAGGCCATGAAAGATTAGAGATATAAAACATTTCCGTTTTGGCATAATTTATTATTTTCTTTTCTTGTCTGAATAACTGTATTACCGAATGCCACAAACAAATTAATTGTCATCAGTGGTATAGGAACAATTGCTGATATCAACGAATTGCAACTAGATAATCTATGCACTGTTGTTATAAAATTACAGGCTTGGATCTTATATCATTAGTTGCTTCAAATAGACACTTCATCCTAACCCTACATTATGCGATTAAATTGGTAATGGAAGACACTGTGGCTTCCGGACAACGCTGCATCAGAAAGTGAAGTCTATATAACCATCATACGGTTGAGTGTTGAATCTCATATGGTGGTGACTTGAATGGGAAGATTACCTCGAAAAGTGAAGTCTATATATCCATCATGCGCTTGGCTATTGACTTTAATATGTTGATGACTGTAATAGGAAGTCTATCTGGAAAAGAGAAGTATATATATATATATATATATATATATATATATATATATATATATATATATATTCATCATGTACTTGGCTATTGACTTTGTTATAATGATTTTATTGGGAAGGTTGTCTGAGAAAGTAAAATCTGTATATCCATCGTGTAACAGTTGACTTTGATATGATGATGACCTTAATGGGAAGTTTACCATGAAAAGTGAAGTCCATATTTCCATCATGTACTTGGCTATTGACTTTGATATGATAATGGCTTTAATCGGAAGGTTACCTGGAAAAGTGAAGTCGATATATCCATCGTGTAATTGACAGTTGACTTTGATATGATGATGACCTTAATGGGAACGTTACCTTGAAAAGCGAAGTCAACATTTCCATCATGTGCATGGCTGATTAATCTGATGTGACGATGACTTTCAATTCTTATAGATTACCTCCCCTTAACCCGCTAGGCGACGTTCCGTATACCGGATCTAGTCAGTTTTAACTTCGCTGTATCTTGTCAACAGGCCTCTGTAAATCCGTGAACTATTATTGTTTCTGTGAGCCATCCAACAATATTTTGTGGTTGTACAGTAAGCCAAACAATCATCCTATGCATTGTATACTACATTCTTGTGCTTTTCGGTGAATTGAAGACGTGTAAAGTACAATCGATAACTACACATTCACAGCTGCGTAGTATCGGAGTACACTGTTTTCGTTCATAGTTTTGCCTATTCGCACATATTATTTCATTCGTACGATAAGTTTATTATATATATATATATATATATATATATATATATATATATATATAAATGTATATATATATGATATTATCAGTATCTGTTTAATTACAGTTTCGTGTTGTCCTTGTTAATTCGATCGGTAACTGTTTTCATGTGTGACTGGCAGACTATTGTTCATTTACGACGTCTATCGACAACGTGCATTGGTGATTGGTATTCGATAGCCATTATCTCACCTTGTATTTACACCTGGTGTGTTTTGTTCTTTATCTTTTTTGATAGTCTTCTACAACATAGCTATTAAAAGTTAAAAGTGCCAGCGATTTAAGGTGGTGGAAGACAATCACGAATCCTGGATTGCCTGCACGAAATGCTCATAGTCTAATCCCTGCAATGTGTACTCTATGTTGTCAGAAGACGCATGGTCCAATGTTCTCCAAACACAGCTCAAGGGCAAGGGAAAAAATGAGCTCTTTCCAAATCTAGTTAAACATATATTTTAAGTTTACACCCTACATCTGACTCTTTATCTAGTTTAGCTGGGGATGTGCAAATGCCTCCATTTCACAAGTTAAATTGCCTCGTACGGAAAAGGAAAATAGCGCAACCTGACGCCAACAGAGATCTAGAATCGAGGATGCTCAATATGATTCATAACGCTTTGTCAACAAGAATGTCGACAAACGAGTATGATGAAGTTGCGTCATACAAATGTAGGCAACCCGCTGGGTGTAAGTCCAGCATCCCGCCCGGACATCATGTAGGTGACGAAACCTGGCGTATGGGAGTAGGTTTTTTTTATTGTGCCAGCCGACCCGGCTGCATTATTTCTGATGGACATTTATTTGCCGCTTAGGCTGCCGACCCAGCCGTCCAGCCGCCCGGCCAACAAGCTTACCACAGTAATATATTTGCAGTCCAGACTGTAGACAGATCCGTCCAGCCGTTCGGTCACATTAGACATGGTACGGGTTCAGTGTTCTAACATCGTTCGTCTGTATCAGCAGCTATGATGTCTGACAATTGCTTCGCTGCCCGAACCGGCCAGTCAACCAGCCGGCCAGTCAGCCGACCTTCCAGCCGTACAACCGATCCGGCACCACCCGTAATGCTGGCTCAACGCTCACAAACGCAGCAGTCCATCCGGCCGAGCCAGCCGGCCGCCCCGGCCCTGCTGTTCGTGCCGTTCCAGCCGTCCCAGCCAGCCGCAAGAGACCATCACTTTAGGACACAAGAGATCAGGGATGTCCCAAGACCACCTTTTGTAGCTTTCCCGTTCGACAGATTTCCAGGAATGCACGCCGACGATTTGGCCTCTCTGGCGGCGTACCGCTTGACAGAGAAGGCCCGAAACGATCATGGTTGGGATGCGGTCGGTCGCATTTCCAAAGTCATTAATAGGGCAACCCATCATGCGATGGCTAACGCCCTAACAATCTCCTGTAACTTAGACTTAATACGGAGGGATTCTCTACTGCGTTCCGTGTCGCTCAAACCGCATCACTTAGCGACTTTGCTCTCCCTTCCTTTTGGGTCCCCAGTCGTGTCTGTATGACGTACACAAAATATTCGAAAACAGGCCGCACTGGAGTTACCTCTGCAGTTGTCTGTTGAAAACCCGTTCTCGACTCGCCCTCGTCACGATCAGTCTAAGAGACGGGACGACAAACGTCAAAGATATGATCGAAGCTATACTCACACGCGGCAAAACTGTAGAGGCAATATGAAATCGTCTCACCCTACTTCTTGCAGACAGGCCGGGAGGGAGAGATAAAACAGGTTTTCTCCTCCTCTAGGCCTTCCAATTGGAAACAATGACTTGCTTTCTCTACGCACCCCCCCCCCCTCCGGCAACCCTCTGGTGGGAGCCAGCCTCATTCAGTTCCACAGTTCAAGGAGCAACCTATTCCCTCACAACGAGTGGTTGATACAGTTGGTTTCAGAGGGGCTCCAAATCTCATTCGTCCAGCAGCCTCACCTCTCGTTCGTCCCCTTCATGACGGAGACTCTAACCGACACCATGAAGGCCGACATATTCAGAAGGAGATAAAGACTTTACTAGACAAAAGGATGGTAGAAATAATTCGAAAACCGGCATCCTCAGGTTTTTACTCAAGGCTGTTCTTGGTCAAGTAAGCCCATGGAATGTTGCGCGCAATTATAGATTTGATAAAACTCAACGCATTGATGATAGCCCCTAAATTCAAAATGGAAACGGCAAGGTTTGTCCGTACAAACCAACGAATACACAATAAGCGCGGACCTGTCCGACGCTTACTTCCACATTCATATCCATGTTGCATCAAGAAAGTACCTGCGTTTCGCTTACAGGGGAGTAGTGTATAAGTTTTGTGCCCTACCCTTCGGACACAACCTCAGCCCTTGGGATTTTACACGCACATTGGACTCCGTCATCACCCTCTTCCGGACGACCTCATCATCCGCGACGCCTGCGCACTTGGACGACTTCCTACAAAAGCACCTGATAAGTTCGGTTTATTTCCACGACATGCACAGCCTTTTTTTGCCTCCTTCGAAGCTTAGGGTGGATAGTAAATATGGACACGTCAGCTCTTGTCCCTTCCCAACATTTCATTCATCTGGGTATGGAGTTCCTCACCTATGTAAACCAAGTTCGTCTTCCTCCCAAACGTATTGATCGTATTGTTCTCGCGTCGAAGACAGTTTATTCGAAAAAAATGTATCATATCGAGGGAGTTTTCTTCAACTCCTCGGCCTCTTCAATGTGGCAGCGGATCTCATGTATCTCGGCCGCCTCTACGTGGGCCCTTTACAGATGGCCCTCCTCTCCCAGTGGCGACTGATTTCTTGCCCGTTAGATCACCATATACGGATCTCAACTTAAATCATACACTTTCTGATTCAATAGCAGAATAGAGACTGGTTAGCGTCGGGAATTCCATTAGAAGTCCCGCAACCACAGCTCACAATCTGCTCAGATGCAAGCTTGTCAGGTTGGGAGGCCCACTTGCTACCGGACTTCGCGATGGTCTGTGGCGAGTGGATACAACAAGAGAGAACCCTTCATGTCAACATCTTGAAAATTACGGCAATCCTCAAGGCTTCCGACTCTTGGCAGGACCTTCTACATTCGAAAACAGTGTTAATAATGTCTGACAATACGGTGATGGTTATGTACCTTTGTAAAAAGGCTGAACGAAGTCGCTGGAACTCTATGTGTTAATCGGGGACTAACATCTTGGTGTTCCCAACATCAAATAAACATTCAGATACGATATATTCCTGAAAGGCTCAATGTCCTGGACGACTCTCTATCAAGGAGGGGACAACTACTGCACAAAGAGTGGTCTCGCCATCCATCTATCTTCCATCGAGTGTGCAACCTTTGGAACAAAAAACTGCCCACCTTCGTCTCCCCATTTCTGGACCTGACCGCTTGGGCTGTCTACGCCCATTCAATTGAGTGGGAGGGAATCTAGGCCGATGCCTTTCCCCAGCAGTTCTGATCGCGAAGTTAAATCAGAAAATGAGGGGCACAGTTTGCAAGATGATTCTGAGTGCCCATCTCCGATAGGACAATTCATGGGTCATAGACTCAGCGGCAGATGTACCGAGGAAAATCTACGGACCACGGAGCTTCTCAATCAGCTGCGGTCTCTAATCTTTAACCCATGTCCGGAGAAACTTCTACTTCACGCATGGCTCTTGTCAGGCATGCCATGCGCAGTAAGAAATTCCAGTCTTTAGTTGTAGAGAGGATATCGACAGCCAGACGGTCCTCCAATTTGAAAGTTTACGAAGGGAAATGGCGCGTTTTTTTTGTGACTGGTGTCGTGCGAATGATGTCACACCAGTGTCTACCTCCATTACCCAGCTCGCTAACTTCTTTCTTTATCTCGTCGAAAGCAGGAAGCTAGCTCCGATAACAATTAAGGGATATCGCTCCATAATTTCTGACACATTCCGACATCACGGGCGGCTTGACATTGGTCACAATAAAGATCTCTCGGACTTGCTGACCAATTTCGATCTGTCCAGACCTCGCTCTCTGACACTGTTCTCGAAGAGAAATCTATCGTGGTTCCTGACATGGCCTTAATCTTCTAAGTTCGAACTTTTGTCCATTGTTCCTCTGAAGCCACTATCATATAAGACATGCTTCCTGATAGCCTTAGCTTCGACATCGAGAGTAAGCGAGCTTCATGCTCTGTTCGCGGATCCGAACTACCTAAAGTTTCGTTCCGACAGTTCAGTCGTTTTAATGACACAACCGGGTTTCATTGCTAAGAACTGGCTTCTGACTACCGGCAACAGAAAATAATTGTACGCCCCCTGTCGTCGATTGATCCTTCGAGAGAGGCAAGGCTACAGGACCCGGTACATCCTCTCCGAATTTATATGAAGAGCACAAAGTCTATCCGGTCCGTTCACCATAAGCTTTTTCTCACACAAAAACCAGGGAAACATGACATAGCCCCACAAGCATTGTCGTCCTGGCTGAAGGCAGTCATCCAGTCAGCATACTCTGATCTTTCACCGGAACAGGCACGTCTGATGAAGATTTCGACCCACGAAATACGAGCCTTGCTTTTCAACTCAACGTCTCAGTTAAAGACATAATGGTATCAGTTGGTTGGCATGACCTGTCCACTTGTTCCTATTTCTATCTGCGTGATATGACCTCACAAAACGCAGAATGTAATCTCGTTGGTCCCTTGGTATTGTATTTCACGGAGAAAGGAAATTTTATAGTAAATTATATTTATCCGAAAATACTTACCCAATCACATTACTATACATCCCTCCTATCCCTTCCCGCAATGCGAGCATCCAGTCTCAGACAGTGCACAAGTTAAAACTGACTTTATCCGGTATACGGAGCGCCACCTAGCGTGGTAACGGGATGTATTATATAAGAGTGACACCCTTTGTCTATACAAAGTATAGACAGGGAGACTTTTCAAGCCTATGGGAAGGCTGGATTCCAGAGGTAGCAGAAGCAATTCTTAACGTTAACGAGATTGGATAAGTATTTTTGGAGAAACATAATTTACTATAAAATTTCGTTTTTATCCAATATATCATCATATAAACATATGAAAAGAGGACTTCTGTTATTGAAGATGTTGCCGATTTTTTGTACTGTACTTTATTTTCGAGGTTGCCGTTTTATGTGATGAAGTAAAATCTAGAGTTTTCATATTTGTTATCATTTTAATAATCTGACATGGAAATTTAGAAAAAGTCAAAACTGACTATGTTAAACTTGCTACATCCACTTCTCCCTATGATCGCCAATTTCGTGTATTTTGGCTGAAGTGGTAATTCACCTTGGACCCTGACCTATAATGCAATGCCAAGCTTTTGTATGATTAATATGACTGCTCGCAAAAGAAAAATGTTAAATTATGGTTTCAATCTAGTGACAGATGTATTGGATATGAATGGAACGTGGGAAAAGTTATGGCAAGCAAGATTTACTAACTTTCGATTGGGATATTTAAAATAATATGAGGCTGCCAGGTGGCCCTAATTATTATATCAGTATCATTCCTGGCACCAGTCATAATGAAATTCAATAAAATTACAGGAAGTTTTAAATGCAAAAGTAGCTTCTCAATGATGCAGACTATGTGAAGAATAATCAAATGGATTGCAACCAAATCATGTAAACAAATTTTTAATTCATTGTACCGGTAAGTGACTCGTTTGCTGTCTTGTATATCAAAGGCATGGCTAGACCTCATTGTATGGACAAAGTTAGACGTTTTCTTGTATGCTGAAATACTTTAATAAAAATAAATGTAAATATCTAGACCCTAACAATTTCGTAACACCATATTTTCAAGAGTTGTATTAATTTTCAGCACATACAATTTCTGAGCATGCGCTATGTTTTCTAAAGGTGACAACAAATAAACCATTAAAGCTGGAATGGAAACAAAGGAATGTGTTACCAGTAATCGAAAACAGGTGATTGGCCTTCAAAAACTGTAAAACTTTTTTCGTTAGCTTCATTATTGTATAGGTAAATTGAAAGTTTTGTCAATGGGCAGCGACAAAAAGCTGACATATTCCACAACTTGTAATCACGTCATTGCCTGAACAAAGCTGTCAACATTTCCAACACATGAGTTTCACCAGTTCTTGCCATCTCAGTTTTATTAAACGGCACACTTTCCCCTGACTACCTTGTTTTTCATGTAGTTGGTGTAATCTTCATACCTATAGAATGTTAAAGTAACTGTTTTCCATGAGTACATTCCTGAACCTTTCTAAGTGATTTGGCTTTTTGGGGGATAATTCTTGCCATAATTTGGAGTTGTAGTGCTGAGATAATTTCAAGCGTTTTTGAAAGACATTTTTTCACATTTTTAGAGGTGAGATAATTTGAATAGATGTTGATCATTTCAGCCATACATTCCGTTAACACAGACAATATTTACATTATGAAAAAATTTCAGTATTAGCACCCGCTATAATTAGCAGTTGTATATATTATTATGAGCTGGGCCACAGTCTTGGAGATTAATTTCTACCAATGATTTGGACTTCATGGGCTTTAATCAATTGATTTGTTTATACTTTATGCTCATTCAAACAGATTAAGCAACACTACAGTTTGGAAACTTGCCCCGAGTTTACGGATATAAAAGTAATTACATCATTTAGGATCGGTCATTGGGGATATTTGGGTTCTATGCACATTTATCATCAACGGCCAAGACGTGTATATAAATAATGGACTGACATGGTTCCAAACAGAAACAAACACTAGAACTGCAACCAGAATGTTTTGTTTTTCTGGTAAAGCAAACACATAAACATTATCATGCAAGTTTTCTTTATATGAAAACAGGGTTATAATGCACACTAGTTACCTAGCCAACTTCCATCCTGCATTGAACTTTCCAGGTGTAACAATGCACAATCCCGCTAATATATTATTCTCCCAAGAAGAAATTATGAATACAATGATAGTTTCCATTAGCACATAAGGTCAGAGAGAAAAATAATAATTTTTAAATATCCACGTACTTATATTAACGATAGTAGGATTAAATAGTGAGCCTTTGATAGCATATATTAGAATTTTCCAATCGTGTTTTCCAAATTATATAGCCTTGGACCATGTAATGACAACTAACATTACGTGACTTAAACAAAACAAAAAGTATTCCTCCGAAGAAATTGTCATGTATCTTTACTATTTAAAGAACTGGACATTAAGTTTGATTTCCTTCGCGTAAGAAAAACCCAAAAGAGTAACTAACACCAGAAACTTCTTTTGACATCCTTTTTCATCGGAGTCAATTTATTTTCTGGAAATAAATAGATTCACTAGAATACAAAAACTAAAGAAAAAGTTCAGGAATAATCTACGTTTTCAAATCAAAGTAAATGGTGAAATAAAAACAAACTGTCAAACTATTTGACCAAAACATATGGCCTTATGACAATTGAATTATCTTCTCTAAATGAAGGCAGTGTTATTATTATTATTATTATTATTATTATTATTATTATTATTATTATTATTATTATTATTATTATTATTATAAAAATAAGTTAAGTCCCATTTGGGTAATAAAATTGGCATCTTGTTTGAATCGCGTGGAAAATGCTTGGCACTTACTCAATCAAAAATTACACAAAAGAAGTAGATTCATATCAAGCGCGACTGTAAAAATTCATTTTTTTACACAGCCGTATTTAAAACGGAGACAAAAACCAATTGTTGCAATATGTAAGAGTGTGTTTGCCTCTGAAACTATTACCCCAAACGTTTAAACTTGCAACAAGAGCAAGTGGGTCAAGTCCATATATATCTAGCTAGCGCTACTGGCTATAGACACGGACAGCTTATGGCATGGTCTGTTGTCCATCTTCCGTCGTCCATCCCTCCATTGACACAAGTTTGTTATCGCTACTCCTCCTTAACTACTTGGAGGATTGCAATGCAACCTTTACACATACATTCTCCCCATGGTCTAGTTGGTTCTGAATGAAAACGGTGCTTGTTCGGACATCCAGTATGGCCAAAACATCAGCCATCTTGGAAATCTTGTTATCGTTATTCCTCCTGAATGGATGGTCAAATCAACATCGAGTTTTCACTGAAAGTCTTCCTATCATGTCTAGTTGGTCCTAAATAAAACTGATGCTGATCTGAAGTCAATATGGCTGCCACAGAAGCCATCTTGAAACTATTATCACTACTCCTTCTGAACAGAAACTCATAGTGACAAGTGGTTTTCACCAGAAGACTTATTATAATGTTTAGTTGGTCCTAGATGAAAATGGTTCTGATTAGATGTCCAATATAACCGTCACAGTGGCCATCTCGAAAATCTTATTATTACTCCTACTGAATAGATGACCATATAAACATGGGGTTTTCACTTAAAGACTTCTTGTGGTGTCTAATTATTTCTAAATGAAAATGGTGCAACTTGCACATCCAATATGGCCACCCGAGCGGGCATCTTGAAAATCGTGTTGTCGTAACTCGTCCTGAATGAATGGTTGCATCAAACTGGGGTTCTTGCCGAAAGATTTCGTATGATGTCTTGCTGGTCCTAAATGAAAGTGGTGCTGCTGGGACATCCAGTATGGCCACCTCTGTGGTTATTTTGAAAATCTTATCCACACTTCTCCTAAATGAATGGTCACATCAACATTCAATGTTTACCGAAAGACGTTCTATAATGTCGAGTTAGTTATCAATGAAAATGGTGCTGATCTGACCTCCAGTATAGCCACCACAATGGCCATAATGTAAATATTGTTATCGCTTCATCTCCTAGATGGTCGATCATAGTCGACATTGTGCTTTCACCAAAAGTCTTCTCACGATGTCTAGTTGGACCTAAATGGAAATGGTGCCAATCTGAAAACCAGTATGTCCACAGTGGCAGATATCTTGAAAATCAGTCCTGTCTTGCAGACATATGTCGCTTGCAAGTCATCTGTCATTCCAGGACGCAGACGTGACATTCCAGCCTCCAAGCCGTAAGAATTTGCTATTATTTTGTTGTGTATACTCTTGTCATCTGCTTGTTAAGAAGAATTTCTAAGCCCCATGCACCAGCTGAGGCAAGCGAGTCAAGATAGATCAGTACCTTACTGGCTGAGGGCTTCCCAGCCTTGCGATGGGCAATAACTAACCAGTAGGATGCAATTATTTTTCCCACTATTGGAGGCAACCTATGGTGCCTTTGCTTTAGAACTTATAACCTTTAAACTTCTGTTTCTCGTTTTCTGCTGTTGCTGCTAAGAGCAAGGATGAAGTGTCCACGGTTTACTGCATAGCCTGGCAAATATATGGAGGCTCAAACTTACCCAGCATCTTATCCTCCCCCCCCCCACATCCTCACAGTCTGAGTACGGAGAAGAGGCAAGTGCCGATATGTCTGGAGCTGGCAGGTGTGTAAAGTGTTTACCAGCTGTCCCATGGGATTCCACTCCAGTACTCGATTGGGGTAAGTTCCCTTTTACCTTTGGCTGTCATGAGTCTGACCATCATTGCGATAGGTTATATTTGAACCATAGTTGGGGCTTGGTTAACGGACAGCATGGCGTGTCCACTTACCGGTGGTCTGTCTCTTGTGGCCAAGCTCCTCTGAGATCCTCCGCAGTTTAGTCTGGGGCTGCAAAGTCCCATTTTCTGTTCGTTGCATTGGAGATGCAATGCGGGAGTCTTGACTGCATAGAGACAATATACAGGAGAGGATTATGCACTCATCTGTCTTTTCGCAAATGACCTAGCCAGGGTAGTAACTGAAAGCTACTACCCTATATTTTGTATACGGCTTTGTGTAACCCTACCAACACATTCTATTGGTTTAGACAATTGAAAACTATGGAAATTTGCCTGAAAATATCTGCCCTCTGGCTCTGACCATTCCATTATGGCCATCATAGACACCCCATAATAAAGAGGTAAATATGTAGACTACCATATGATATATTTTTTGAAATCTTTAACCATAATTTGAATGTTAAATCAACTGTGTGTGATCTTAAAATATGAAGAAGTCTTAACATAAATACCCTCCCAGGTCAAACACAAGCAGCTATAAGGTTTAGTTTTCCCAAAAGGGATTGTGCCTCTTTTAAGGTAGCCACAAAGTGATTAAATTTGAGACTTCTATCACTCTTTCATTAGTGGTGTTTAAAGTTAACCTAATATATATTAATTATATTATATATTCCACGAATCTAAATCATGAGCTTAAAGGTCATTATTCTTCTAAACAATAGGATATAACTATCTCTGCGATACCTCTATACCATATATCACCCCCACCCATGTGATTCAGGGAGTCAAAGGGCATTATTTTTCTAAACAATAGGACTTAAATAGATTGCTTAATGCGCATACAGAAAAATCAACCCAATCTACTATATCTGCACCAGCAAAGTCATCTAAAAATGTGAGACTTTAAAGCCAAGAAGATAGTAAGTATAACCAATTGAATATGTTATCCTCTGACAAATATGTGTTGCTGATCTCAAGGTTAAAGTTCAATAGAAAACATATTCTTGATTTTATACTTAAACAGTGAGTCAATGCAAATAGCCTTAGTCAATTAAATATATATATTGAATAACATTTCTTAGTTGTATAAGTAATTTGATTTAATAGCTTCTTTATTTTGCACAAATTGTGTTTAAGATGAAATTTGTGATATATTAGTTATTGAAGAAAATGCATTAATAAGGCTTTCCGCTTTAGCACAGTAAACAAAATGTCAAAAAGACAGCTATTTTAGCACATAATAAACTTTGTTTGCTTTTGGTTTTTTCATTTGTCTTTTATCAATGCTATCATGCTTTCGATTTGAGTTCTTGTTTTATTTGTCTGTTATCAATGCTAGCATGCTTTCTATTTGTGTTTTATTTGGTCTAATTTATTTTATTTTGAAAACAATGCTTAAAATCAAGTGCAAAAATAATTTATTTCACTTCTGTATTTTTTCTGTCATTTTTCTTTTCTGAATGAGTGTTCCAAACTGCTCTTGTACATAATCCCCTAGTTATTTCCTATAACTTGCTTCCTAGTTTGTCAGCAGGATGTCATTTCAACTGTAGTTATGGTAAATTCTACTGGATAAATTGTGCAATCAAACCTGCTGATTGCTTGTTTATACCCTACTGAAGGCATTAATAAAGTAAAATAGCTTTCCAAATCAGGATTCTTTCAAGTAAGAAAATTGAAAAGGAGTTTGAGAATATACATCCTGGCTCCCCTCTCCCGCAACTTCTTTTATTATGGATGCAGTTTTTGGTGATTCGTGTTTTGAGTGTTTCAATAGTTCAAAATATTGTTTTTGGAGTGACACACTATGGCTTGGCAGGTATAAATGAGACAACTGTTAAATTGTTTGTGAATCCACCCAACATTTTTATGGATGCATTTTTGAAAATTCGTGGAATTTTATTCAAACATGAATGCGTTGTAGGGTTTGTTGGTTCAGAATTGTGCTTTTTATGACATGCCATGAGTTGGCAAGCATGTTCCGGGGTCTTTTCAAATTGCTTTTGAATAAGGAACAGCTCTTGTCCTTTCTTTTGGTTAGATCTACATTGTTTTCAGTTTTAAGGTATGTAAATAAACAGTTTCACCTTTTAGGATTTTACTCTTTTACACTAACGTTTGGTGAAGGAAAACATGGGGGAGACAAAGATACTAGGATTTAATGGATTTTTAGTTCAAAAGCACCTATAACCCATTCAGGCATTTCTTCTGATTTGCAAGTATTCCTTATGTTTTCCACTTCCCTTGCTACAGACTGTTGGAAAGGCAAATCCATATTCCTATGATTTTTGCTGACATAATTGAGATTTTGAAGAAGAAAAAAACAAACAACTGTATAAGAGGGTTTTAAAGTGATACCTGATTTCACCCTTCATTTTCTTCACTTTTTAACATTTTCACTAGAGTAAACATCATACTCAGAATCTGAAGTGTCGCTTTCAGAGCTGTCAACCCCTTGTCTGTTTAGCTTGTCCACCTCCTTTCTCAACGTTTTTATTGGTCTTAGCTACTTGATAGCAATACAGGTTTGCTATTAGATGTAGAGTCTAGTTTCCATAAATCGTTATGTTTAGCTGAGTCACTTTGGGAAACGTAAGAATTGTCAACTCTTGCTCTGTCTGTTGCAGCTTTTTCTTTGGTTTATATTTATGTCTGCTTATTAGGATACCCCCAACCCCCGTGTATTCTTGATTACCTCCTCCTTTCTGTCACCATTCGAGGACTTTCCACCAGTAGCAACATCTAGTTGATGTTGTTGTTGCTGTTGAAACATAGAAATAGGCATACTATTAGTCTTATATTTTGTGGGTGAGGATTTAGGGGAGATAACTTAGGGTATACCCGTAACTGCTATTATCTTCTTCCTATATGCCAAGAGACATCTTTAGGCAGTCCTTTATCATGCTTCTAGTCATCATTTTCAGCGAAAATCATGAATGGATTTGTGCACAGTGAAAATTGCCGATAAAAGTTGCTGAAAGTTATTGCGCTGATTGCAACTTCTGTCGAGAAAGCCTAGTTTAATCCACGTTTTGATGGGAAACAAAAGAACTGTTTCCTAAAATAGTCTTTGTGAAAACTAATGAAGATTTTGTAGGAATCTAATTCTAAATAGAGCTGAATTTCAGCTACTTGGTTGCGGTACAATACATATCACGATACTTGTGTGATAATACAATACATACCATGATATGGATTATAAAGCAAGAAGGTTATGCAACGCATGCTGCAAGACAATAGTGGCAATACGATATATATATATATATATATATATATATATATATATATATATATATATATATATACATATATTACAATACAGACTCCTACGTTGTCTGTCTTTGCATGAACTATATTAGATATAATATTCTGCACTGTGCCTCTTAAAGTGTTATTTGGGTAAATTTAATGGGTTTAAATCTCATTAGAAGACAGGTATATACGCTTTAGGATACTAGAAGAGTTAGATCGTTTTCTCTCTCTCTCTATCTACATGTGATGGGGAACTGTTTCTGATATATATATATTCTTTCTTATTTTATTTTATATTTCTATAATTTATTATATGTCTTATTGCAAATTCCCCTAGTGATTCTAACATGTAGGAGTCCAACAAATTTCGTCGATTTTGTGTTGTTCGTTTTTTATATGTAAGCTGTGTTTGTGTCAATATATATATATATATATATATATATATATATATATATACATATATATATATATATATATATATATATATATATATATATATATATATATGTGTGTGTGTGTGTGTGTGTGTGCGTGTGTGTGTGTGTACTTGTAAGATGCAATATACGTTTGTCGTGTTTGCATTGCACACGTGAGATCGGTTTCTGAGACTGATTTTAACCCCCGAAAGTTCAGTGGTAATGATGCATCATATATGCCTTGCGGTATGTCATGAGAATATCATGATGTTCTAAACTGATTTGAACCCACAAAAGTTAGTTGTATTGGTACATCAAACATGCATTGTGGTATGTCATGAGAACATTATAATGTTCTAGACTAATTATAACCCACACAGTTCTGTGGTAATGATACAACATACATACATTGTGGTATGCTATGGGAAAATTATAATGTTCTAGACTGATTTGAGCAACAGCTTCCCTCCTATAAGTCATACTAGGGTTGAAACATGTCACTTACTGTTTTATGCAAGACTTGACCAAAATAGGGATATATGCTTAATATGGAACATGGGCAAATGTCAAATATAGTAATATCAGCGTTACTGTATTGGCGTTGTAAGTGTACGGCAATATTACTATTTTTATTTAAATATAGTATTACATTTTGCAGGTTGTGTATATGGTTTTGTTACTACTGTAAACTGTATAATGCCTTTGTAATTATTTGACCCCAGAAATAAAAAATATTTCCATATGTGACCTTTCAATACAGCTTAGCGGTTTACGTTTAAGATCGTATCTGCCATGTTGGTCTTTAGCAGAGCTTTATGGGAGTGGATGTTTTTTGGTATTGATATTAAATCTAAATGCTATCTTTCATGCATGTTGTAAAATATAGAACGTTCAACACATAATTCATTATCATTTTGCATAACCACATTCAACTAAAAAAATGATACTGATATTTCTTCACTGACACTAGAGGTTTTTCTTGATGAGCGGGGAAACTAGATAATAATACACAAATGATCAGAACCAAAATTTGTAATACTTTTTGTGTGCCAACAAATGTAGGGGAATACTTTTGGCATAATTTGAAGAAACCAGGTGAACATTTTTGGCATTGGAACATCATGAATTATACAGAGTACTTAAACATTATGGAATATCATTCGAAATTCTAATGGACTTATAGTAAAGTTATAAAAGTATCTCGGTCCTTAAATGTTTCTTGAGACAAGCATTGCATTTCTATGTGAAACAACTATATTTATTCATTTATTCGTTGACCAGATGTGATTTTAAGATGGAACATAAGGTGCTCATCTAATTTTTTCATTAAATGTTAAAAACAAAAACAAACAGCTTTCGTAATATTTGGCATTCTTACACACACATACACATATGTTTTCTCATACTTACATGCTCTCTTTCTATCTCTTTAAAGTCACATAAGTGGTTATAAAAAGATATTTTGTTCACATCAGCGAAACCCTCAGTAAACCAAACACCTATCAAAACCGAAATTTTAACTTGGTCCCAAGGGTTTCCGGTTTTAAGGGGCTTCATTGTACTTCTTATTCTAAACCATGATTTGAAACAGCATGAAATATTAAACTACCACTTGATTGGTTATCAACAACTACACAAACTTCTTGAAAACGAACGAATGAATCCACCCAGGTCATTTTTAAAAATCTGTGCTTCCAAGGATTATATTGGAAATTAGCATCTCCGAATAGTAATCGGTATTACTTTCTTAGCGGTATGTATCTCCCAAGTAGAGTAGACAACTTTGTGAATATGATTTCAAGCAAGCATTTTGTAAACATAATCTTTCCATTAGAAGGTGTATCATGTATAACATTTGGGTTCCATTCTTCAAAGTCAAAGTTATGGGTCAGTATTTTAAGTTTTCCAGCCATTTATTTTCTGTTTGCTAATAATTTTCAAGCTTTTTAAGATTAAGGGATGAAACTTGGTAGTCTAAAAAGTTATCAAAAGAAGGTGTGCCATTTACCATACTGGAGTTCGGTCTTCGTTCTTAGGTCAATATTTAAAATTTTCTATCTCACTTTCCTTTCTGCTCTAAACGTTTCAAACTTTTTCAGATTAAAATTGAAATTTGTATGATTTTATATTATTAAAATGTGTTTTGTATACCATCTTTGGGGTCTTACCTTCAGAGTTAGGATAATGGCTCAATACTACAAAATCTACTTTAATGGTGGTCATTTGTGTTTAGTTTTCATATGTGCTTATCGATAATGAAATGTATCTAAAAAAATTAATATTCACACAAATCTACCAGACTGTACAGCACACTACTAATGATAAATGAAAAGAGAGGAAAATAGCAAGAAGGATATGACGGAGTTAAAACAAAGTAGGTAAATAACAACATGTATCAATTAGCACAGAACAGATTAAGCATCTAATGAACAAATTTGACATCTTTGACTTTGTTTTATTGAACACAATTAATATTTTCTTTTCAATCATGCTTTCCTTTCACTGTATAACTCTTAAGTAATGTGAGTAAGGCTGCAACGTTTACGCATGTAAATGGGTTAGTTTAGTTTACTGCCCGTGAACGTTTACAAAATCAATAATCTTGTAAACGAACGTACATGTGCATATCCATTATGCATGAGCTACCTGTTCCAATGAAATTATATATTTTCACATATCTGCTTAAGATGACTATTCAGAAGGATTTTTCTGTCAATTCATTTCCTAAAGTATGAATAGTGTCCACACTGAATGTGCTTTCGCAATGGAAATGTAGAAATTTACAAGAATTGGCTTTACAGCGCACATTACAAATCATTATACATCAGACCGATTTACTGGTAATACTATTTAAAATACATGTTTCACCTTTGAAACACATGCTCCTTAATAGAACGTTTGATTATTAACATCTTAACTTTAGGAATCACAGTTTCATGTTCGTAAGCTTCTGTGTAGTTTCTTAGTCGTTGAGGATCCTACAAAAGCATCTTATGCGCATGTCCAAGCAGTTTGCTCGATTTTTCATCATTTACATGGAAACTCTATCGAGACGATTACCGGGACATTTTACTGAAATTGTGAAATATATTGAACTTATACATGTCGTACGAAGTAAATCAAATGATACAAGGTAAAAGATGCACAGCAAATGAAACAGTTGGAAGTTGAGCAAGGTTTGGCATGTATATTATAATAGATGTCACCTGCTCAGTAAGCGTGAGTATATAGAGAGGAAGGCTGAAAGGCTTATTGTTTCGATTAAATAACATTGTTTCAGTTATTGCCAACCATGTACACGTTTAGAAATTTTGGTACATGTTGCAGCCTTAAATTTGAGATTATGGAATGAAACTTGATTTTATACATCATAAATTGGTGTGCTGCTTACCGAAGTGTGTGATCTCATTGTATGGGGTTCGTCACTGGTCAATACTTCCATGATTTATAACATACTTTCCTTTCCACTGCATAACTGTCACGTATTTTCAGATTAAGGATTCCATTATCATAAAAATGTGTGTTGTGTACCAAATGAGTGGTCCCATTTTAAGGTCAAGGTTACCACTCAGTATTTTATGTTCAATGCTCCAGCCAGAAATGTCTTATCGGGAGGCTGGGGTGGGGAGTAAACGGAAGCCTTACCGTAAAAGTACTGTTCTGTGAGACGGTGCCTTTATCATCAGTCGTGGGATCATATTGATATGTATGATTTCAAAATATAAATTTACAAATTGGAATATATCATGTCGAATTTATAAGGAAAAAACAAAATATGTTGACAGATTTTATTTAAAAGAATGAAAAAAGAGCAAGTTGTCAACTTATACTTGTGTATTACTCTGATTACTTTCTACATGCTATCATTAAATGATAATATGTCAGTATTATACATAAGATATGCACATGTGAAGGCAACTGGAGAAACATTCTTCACCTTTATAGTTGGTAATGTGATGCCAATAAAGACTTAATGTTATACTATTTAAAAGCAAATCACATGGCAAAGACTTTAATCATTTATGATCCAAGATGCTGAAGCTATGATTACCTAAGTGAGAAAAAACTGTAAATAGACTGCACACCCCTAAGCAATTGTAACATGTATGCCTGTGATCAATGGAATTTAAAATTTGATAATAGTAACACACACATATACCTACAGCTATGTAAAACAAATTCAGTTAATCAAGCATTTTGAGAGAATTCATTTAATACACCAGTTAGCAATATAAAAGCTGACTTTTTCAGGTTGTGTGTTTGTACTTAAAATACGATTAAAGAGGATATCAGCACTTGCACTGCATGTATATTGCAACTGTAAGGGCTTCCTCTGAAGCAACAGACCTATGCCATATATATAAAGTGTCAACACAATGACTGACATGTCATTCCTGTTGTGACACCTTTAACATACTGCTTATTGTAAACACTGTTTCCACCATGTACATTGGACATGCTACATGTATCAAATGTGTATGAGTTTTCATCCTCACCTTTATTCTTTTGTCATGGCTTATTTCTTACGCATAGCTTTACTTGAACATTTTAAACCATCTTAATTGGACTAGTGTATTTGGGTCCATGTCTCATCATAGATTACAATGACTAGCTTAAGGATTAAACTGCTGTTGACATCTGTGGATATCTGTAAACAATGTAATCTCAATCAAATTGAATATTAAATGAAATTCAATTATAGCCGAAAAGGACGATATGGTGGAATGAGTGTGCTTTGCTACATTTATGGTTTCCCTTCTGGGAACGTTGACGCTGTTCACTCAGAATGGTTGTACCATAGGTGTTAATCTCTTGGTCATCAATTTGGAAATGGGAAGGTTTAAAGGTGCATTTTCATTTTTTATGAAAAATGTGGATTATACTCAAAATATTTTAGTTTTTATACTTATTATTTAATTTTATTGAAAGAACAAGTGAAGTTATGTTTGGCGTTAGTTAACGTCAGTGAGATAGATGCTTCCAAGCAGGACCACATGGGGCAGTACATTTCAAGTTTTTATTCAGCCCGGTTGAGAACACAGACTTGCAACTTGGATTGATCTGATTAATTAGTATGTGATTGGCATTTAATAACGTTAGTGATTCAAATCTGAAAACAATTAAAACAACCATTGAGTCATATAGAAAATGGCTTTATAGAGATTATAAAGATTATAGAGACACTGCTTTTGCCATTTGAAAAGGCGGAGGGGCACAATAAAGGGGCAGATGGGCGCACAGTGAGACAGAAGGGTAGGTGAGCTTCATTTTATTTCTTTCATACTGGAACAAAGATATTTTCCATCACACTTAATTTTGATGATTCATTGTTGCTGAGTGGTTAGCATGCCAGGCTCAGGACTGAAAGGATGCATGTTCAGATTATACCACTCGATGAGCCCAGATTGGCTACTGTGATGTGTCCTTGGCAAGACATTTTGCACCAATTACCTCGGCAACAAATAACCCATATATGTTGCTGTGTTGTAAAACACCAAAACCAAACCAAACCAACACATTTTCCTTTCCACTCTGTAACTGTCAAGCAATATGAGGTTAAGGGATAAAACTTGATTCAGTACATCATCATCAAAAGGTGTGTCTTGTACTAAACTGGATGGTCACGGGTGAATATCTCTGTCACTTTAGCTCCTGCCAAATAACGTTCAAGCCATTTGAGATTAAGGAATGAAACTTTAGTGTACATTTACATCAGCATTATAAGGTGAGTCATGTACCCCAATGGGGGTCGCATCTTCAAGATTAAGATCACAGGTCAGTATTTCATACTTTCCATCACACTTTCCTTTCAACTTTATAACTTTAAAGCCATTGGACCTTGTTATAATATATGTATTGCATTCCATATCTGGAGTCTTATCTTTAGGGACAATATCTTCTGTTTCTGCTTTATATTGAAAGTTGTTTGATGTACAAGGATGAACCATGGTACACTTATGTTTTTTCCATTTGACGGCATCCCATATACACAATCATGAGTGCATTTTCAAGTTCAAAATTAGGGTTACTAATAATAGTTTACACTCTTCTGCAATTTTACTCAAAGTCTTTTTGAGATTTACTGGCGGAACTTGTCTGCCAAGAAAATTACCAGCTCTTTCAAGAAGATCGCAGTTGTAATTCATCATTGTACTCTTCTTTAACCTCACCACGCTACGTGGAGACAAAACAAAATCAATGAATTTGCTCTTTGCCATTATGAATTTCAGGTATTCTGCATACTATTTTTACAGTTATAACAGAAGGTTCATGCATCAACACTTGTTGAAAATCATCATTTATGCTGGCTGTTAACTTGCTTCTGTGTGCGGTTTTTATGTTTTATCTCAAGCTTCATTTTGTAACTTTGATACAAGAGATTTAACCCCCATGTGTCTACAGATGTTACATCTGATCAAGTGACGTTCCCATTGCTAAAAACTGAACGAACTATACATCTGTTCATATTAGTGGTAGCATATGCATATTTTTTAAATAAACAACCAAGGAATCATTTTAAAATTATAAAATATTGAAATGAAAGAAAACTTGTCAGATAATACTGACATTATCTAGTTGATAAATGACAATATCTTATCAAAAATAAACATGGTGGATAAGATTAACACAGTCATGTATCTTCTCTGGATCCTTGCTTCAAAATTCAAATAATAAGCAATGGAATGGACATGAGTAATTATGTGAATTCAACATTTGATTAAAAGCAAAAAGTAGTTAGATAATTGTATCTCTTAACCTGACCAAGGTATGAAACTCAAGGGCAAGGTCTGTAAATTTAATAATAAGGAATTTAGAACCACACCAAATATTGAATTTCTTGACATGTGCCCCTCTCATTTATGACTACATTTAAATGACCAAGATGTACTCCAAGTACGGTATCAAGTTTGGGGATTGTTTGAGCTTGAAATAATATCTCAAATAAGTTTCTGTAATTATGTAAGCAAAATAATACTGGAGCAGAACATTTCATTAGCCTAGAATAAATAGGAAATGTTAGACATATTATGAGATATTATTACTGGACTAACTTGATTTAATTATCCAAAATGTACTCTTTCTTCACAATACATCTAGTTGTACTGATCAGAGAATTGTGTTACTTTTACTTACATTTTTTTGAAGGAATGCCAAAGTATATTTTCTCATATAGACAACTAGAAAGGTTGTATTTCACTACTTCCATTAGTGTTCTCTCTCATAAACTTAGTTATAGCTCTTGTTACACTGAACATGCAGTATTTGCATCATTTTTAGCATCCATTTGTTAAAATTGAAATTAGTTGATTACCCATATATATTTTCTCATATGTGTTATGAAAAATGAAACAATTATATTTGTGCCAAATATTACAATCAAAAATTAATCCTTTTATTTATTAGGAGGAGAATTACTTTCTTGCGCCATTCATGCTTCGTCAGAAAACTCCTAAAGATATTATCTGCCCTGAACGACATTGTCAGATAGAGAGCTCATCAGTATTGTGTTATGTCTTCACGGGAAAATTCCTCCCATCACCAATCTTCCACAGACTTCTTGCTGCATGTGTTGCACATTGGCCGATAGCCACAAAGAAGAAAGAGGAAACAATAGAGAATCTGATCTTCTGTGGATGCTGCGTTTTTCAGCTGGACCATTATCACAAACTCACCCTTCACTTTAGGGACTACATCATATTTATGAGAGTCTCAAGAAAGGGGATCAAAGACAAAACTCCATCTTCAAAGCTGTGCGTTGAGGTGAGGGAGTTCGTCACTGCCATGCTCATCAAAATCATTGGATATCTGGGTCAAAGCCTGAAGTTTGAGCACTTTATACAATGTCCTGAATACACTGGTGACAGTATCAACAGTCTGATCCCTGTATCCCTTCTCAAAGAGAATGCAGAAGTATGCTGTAATTTCCATGACAATATAATTGAGTCATACCAACTGTTGAAATTCTGGTTCAAAGATATGGTGAGTACGAGCATAAAGTCCTCTAGAAATCTGCTCAAAGCAGATGTATTTTAGATTGTGGTAATTACCTTGCCTATTAATGTGTAGATAAATTAGACACTTTTATCTACAAATATATTCCATAAAATGTTAATACATCACTATCAAGGCAAAGCTAATTCTTTGACTTTGATATAGTATGTGTATGTTGAAATAAATACTGGACATAGTGTCATTTGCTATATAAATGTGAAACACCGATGTATGTGATGCCCTACTGGATTGAGGAGGATGAAACTATAAAATTAGGCGAAGACCACTTACCTTACTTTAAAGAGTATATCTACCTCTGTATAAATCAACTTGTAATAGGCATGAATCATCTGCATACAATATATCGTAATATGTTCTTTTTATGCACAATTTAAAGAGTTCAATGTTTTTTTCTGCCTTTATCGTAATATACACAGTTAGTTGCCGAATAACACAGCAAAAAACGCCCTTACTCTTTTGACATTATTTGCTGTGGGACTCGGCAAGTGACAGATAATACCACAATTAAAAACAAAAAACAATATTAAACTCATATAATTGAAAATAATTGTATTAGTTCCTTTATTTTTAATTTGCTTTTCAAAGTATTTTGTACAATTTGTAGAGCCCTCATTCAGTGTATGAATTTAGCTTTCTGGTACATAGCTATTTGTTGAACGGAATTCTCCATCAGCAGTGTAATAGCTGTGTCAACATCAAACAAGTACTTCAACCAGGGGTAGCCTATATGAAGGATTTGAACAGGTCACGGCATGGTTTTAATATTTTATCAACATGCGCATGTATTCTCATTGGAAGTTCAAATGGATGTGTTGCTCTACTGAACACAAAAAAAACATAGATTCTTTCCTGGACAGCTCCATAGTAATTTGGCCCCATCCACTATTGTCCAGACTTGTGAGTAACCAATTTTCATTTCTTTAAACCCATCGTTTATGTTCATAAACAGGCTAGGCTAAGGAGCGACGTACAAAATGAAATTAGGACTGTCAGCAAATAGGGATGGGGGTCCAGTAGTCCAAAGTAAGACATACCTAGATAGTCATGATGAGGAAGGGGCAGGGTCAGCCTCTCCCCATCACTTACATTACAGGACTAGGGCTCCAAGTGTTATGTTTTTAGTCTTTGAACTATTCATTGATCTTGGATGAAATTTGTATTTTACCGGTAAATTTATTTCTCACGATCTTTTCTTGTTAGAATCATCAAACTAAATGGTAGTGTGCATCTCTATTACCACCACATCATCAAACCAAAAGGAGTTCATCGTCACCTACATTTCATACTTTACTGGATTAGGTTATTTTTGCATTTATCTCATAACTAAATAGAACCTAGATTTATAAACCTTGGTGAGTGGATGCATCTTGAAAGCACTACACCATTATAGAAAAATCACTGTAACCAATGTTTCACACTTCAGTGACTTTGGCAATTTTTATTATTTCGCAAACTCTGTTCATGCTAGAGTCAGAAAACTAGATGATTATCTGCATCTCTGTTAGAACACAACCTTACCAGAACAGAATGTCATTGTGATCTACATTTTACCGGCTTACTTCAAGTGTTCGCACCTAGCTTGTAGCTAGGTAAGATATTAACACCCTATATACATACTGATATACCAAGATTCATGAAACTTGCTGAAGGGATGAATCTTGATGAGTACCACACCCACATCGCAAAAGTAGGTCACTTAGAACTGTGGTTCATGCTTCACTGACTTGTGTTCAGTCTTATGAACTGTTTATGCCACAAAAATCAAAATAGATAATTGCATGCCTCTCTAATTGTACCACTTCTGTACAACAAAAACTTATGGTGACCTTAATTTCAAATTGTACTGGCTCATGTTAAGCGTTTGCATTTAGCACGTAACTACATTGGTTTTTTATCTACTGTATAATACAGGTATGGTAATAGCTGGAATAATGAAACTTGCTCAGATCATGTATCTTGATGAGCACTAAGCCCTAATGTTAACAGCGGGTCACCGTGACCCAAATTTCACATGTCACTGGCTTTGCTTGAATTTGATGTTTTCACTGTTTATACTTTAATCATTAGACCCGATGAATATTTACATTTATTCTTCAGATACATTACAAGATCTTAATATTTTATGAGTACAAACACTATATCGCAAATCCAGTCCCCCCCCCCCCGCATTACAAAATGTTAGCTATTAAAATTAAACGTTGTCTGCGTTGCAATCGCAGGAATAACTAGCGTGATCCACTCAACAGTTGCGTGATTTGTATGATGAATGTTAAGTTTTCACATTTTAGAATTGAAATTGACAGACAATTATATATTTAGTCTATTGTTCCATAAAACTATATATTCATTTTTGCTCCTGATTAGCTTAATGGTCAATTTTGCATGTCATTGTAGCTTAAACCGGTACAGTGTTCCACTCCTTCATGTCACAGGTGCTCAATACATAAGCATATACGAGTATCGTTTAATGGACAGAGTGTTGTGGGGTCAGGGTCAAACCTGTAACAATGTCATTACAGGTTTGAAAACACTCCACCCACCCAGCACCCACTTCCCCGGGTCGTCCATGTATCTATTAACCGATAATCTTAATTTCATATGTTAACGAGCCCATATGTTCATTGGATGATTTGATGCAAGATCATTTACATTATTTCGAACTCATCTCTAATGTATTCACTGGCCGCCGTGCAGATGGTCTTTGCTACATTGGGTACACAGTAGCTGTGCTAATAGTCGTTGAAAATTCAGTACACGGCCACTGTGCAAATATACATTTCCATTGGTATAAGCAGTGTTTTCTCCAGACTGTACTAGTGTGCCTTTTAGCACAGTAAAGTTAAAAATGGCGCACACAATCATCAGCAATGCATTATACAAGATGCACACACAGGGGACTCCTTTCCGTGGGCCGTTGTCAGTTTATAAAATGCATAGCAGGTACAGTCAAATTAAATGCATTATTGAATGGACTCCCTACATGACCTGATTTGAAATATATAATTTGTTTTGCTGCAACAGAAATATTAGGAGATACTTGGCTCAACAGATTTTCTTGGTGATCCATTACATTTTACAAGAACCCATTGGCTTTCTTAATTTTGCTTTGATTTATATAAGAAAATGAACCACTGCCCCATTATGGTTTTCTGAGTTATGGAATCTGAAACCTATAATAATTGCCACCCAACTATTAGGCATGTCCACTAAGTCATCACGACAATTGCTTTTATAAACGTGAGCCATGTGGAAAGCTTTTCATTTATCAAGATTCCTCAACTTCTAGTTTATTCATAGACATTGCCTTCTTGGCATCATGTCCACATGATATCAGCAACATTAATACGGTCTCAACTCCATAAAAGAAGTAGGAAGTCTATAGGTAGGCACATAAATGCTTTAATGGAGCTCTAAGTAAAAGAATCATAAAATATTAAAAAATATCTAACTTTTTTCACACTGAATACTTACGACTGTGAAGACTGATGATCTGATAGTCCTACAATGTAAGACCTGGATTCTGATATTTATGGTTTGGTTTAGTTTTGTGGGATTCAGCGCCATTTTGACAGCACGTGATAGGCTGTACACTGTGGCCAGTATATTTGATAGAGGAACGCGGGAAGAACTATCAATTCACTGGAAGCTACAGGTAAGATTTCTCACATAACCACGTTGGTCGAGCCGAGACTCTAAACTCACGCGGGCAGAGGTGATATGTATGAATGATCTGTAAAGGCAAGAGCCTTAGACCACTCTCTCATAAATTGCAGGGCCCATATCTTACATTATAGGACTAATGATCTGATACAAATTCAAAACGTACGTATTTAGAGGGCATCGGAAACGATTGAATTGAAACTGTTGACAATGTCTGTAGGGGCATTGCGCTGGCATCTGCTAGCAGAACCTATTAGTTGGAACAACCAAAAAGAAAATCACAAATAAGCATACTACTGATAATCGAATTAAAAAATGATTTAAAATGACCAGCATAAACTTCAGAATTCATTTTTTCACATTTGTGCAACACATTAAAACTCCGATGATGGATTTATGTGGAACCATTATATTATTTCAACTCTTATCTGTAGAAATGTCTATGTATATATTGAATTAATACTTAATAAGTGAAAATAATTTAACATTTAGTTTCAACAATAACAACTATAAAATTATTGCAGGAATTTAAATAAATCAGAATGTAAATGTTCATAATTTTGGTGTTGTAACAATATTCCAATTTTAAAAATGAGAATGCATTTCAGGTTTTAAGGCTATTCATTTTGTAAATACATGTATCTTTCATGAAAAAAACGTGCTAAATCTTTGTGCATTAAATTTTGTTTTTACATTTTATGCTAATGTATGTATATAATGTATGAATTATTAGAAATAATATAATCATGCTTTAATTTACAGGAATAATATAAACATGTTTTAATTTGTAGAAATATTATCATGTTTTAATATCTCATTGGCATTGTATATAATATAGTCATGCTTTAATTTATAGAAATACTATAATCATGTTTTAATATCTCATTGGCATTGTATATTTTGTATGAAATGAACATTGTATATGTATCTACTGCAATCTCCTATAACTGAGCAGGAAACCACATAAAACCAACATCAAAATAAAAACAAACCCCACCTTGATGTGGGAGCTTGATTCTCACTGGCTATTCATGTCTCATGAGAAACATTGATTGCGATAACATAAAATAAATTATATAACTGACACAAATTCTATAATTCAATAATTAAATATTAAATACTTTTTTGACAGGTGAATGATAACGCCACCATTATTTCCAGTCAGCATACTGATCGAAGATATTGTGTGTAGTACATTCTCAAATCGTTCCAAATGTGACTTCAGTGTGATTCGTTCTCGTAGATTAGACCTTGCTAAACCAAATTCTTCATGTTGCTTATTTATTTCAATTTTTTTTACCGATGCCTCTGCACAGTTCCCATCTTTGACAAAAAATACCCCACATAATAGACCTGAAAGAAAGATTAATGGAATTGATTTGGCAATACACTGGTGGGTGCAAATAAAAGGGTCACATGGTGACTGAAATATAGAATAAATTCCAAAGAGAAATAAGAGCTATAAAGCCCAATCCATACTTACGACATGATAATATTAGAAAAAAAGAAATAAACTCAGACACGTAGGATAAGTAAAAATTTATTTAAAAAAAAAAAACATGCAGGCAAAGTAAATAACAAATTCGAGCAGCCAAAAAACATTTAAAATGACAAATATGCAGACATAAACATAATCGTTCATTTGTGGGGTTAACGCCATTTTTCAGCACATGATAGGCTATACGTGGCGGTAGGTACATTTGGTGGAGGAAGTACGCGGGAAAACCTCAGGAAGAATCACTGACCCACGGTAAGCTACTGGCAAGCGTTCTAACATACCCATGTTAGCAGAGCCGAGGCTCGAACGCATGCTGACAAAGGAGACATGTCAGTGATCTTAAAGGCGAGCGCCTTAGACCACTCGGCCACTTGGGACCCCTTAATATAAGATAAATAAAAAGGTAACAGAAGCTGTTTGTTGGTCTAATATGCTGGCTTCATTGTGCTGACTGACTCGAGCAATTCATGGGTCATAACATTTGTGCACACCTGCACTAGCTTGTAAATACTTCTGTTCACTGTAGTGTACTTGAGTCAAGCACATCATTTCCGAGTAATACATAATTTCCGTTGGTCAGTGGGCACACAAGATTTCTCTACAAGAATGGTTAGTAAGTTTGAGATGAGGTTAGAGGCAAATGTTGAAACCTTTTTATGTGCTCACCAGAGGCAGAGCTTATTATATGCATCCATTTCTCCATTCATCTGTCCATCTCTCAGTTACCAGTTTAGTTTCCAACAATCAAAATGTGCCTACAGCAATTAGATCCATGACCATACCTGTGTTACATCAAGGACTGTATTATACTGATATGCTTTGTCATGAGGAACCAATGCTTAAGTAGTTACAACGATGTGAAATAAGAACAACTCAGTAATTTATTGTATTCGTTTTTACAGTTCAGCACCAAGAGCAAGCCAGGTGATGCAATTACTACCTTTTCCATCGACAGTCCCACTAGTGGAGACAGTAATGAGCCTGTTTTTATACCTGCAGCAGGGGACACCGTAAGACAGCAATTATTATACGTCCGCCAAACGGCAGATTATATTTTAATGTTTATCTGTATCTTTCTTGTTTCTGGACAATAACTTTAGTTGTACACCATTTACATAAGCCAAACTTTGTGGATGGCTTGCACTTGAGGTTATGAAGAATCATTTTGTTTCCGGGGTCAAGTGGTCAAAGATCAAAGTCTTTGCAACAAGTACAATGGTTTCCACACAATAACATTTCCACATCAGATTCGGTGGTCAAAAGTTAATAGGTCAACATTACTGTGACTGAAAGCAGAAAAGTAGTTTCCACACAAAAAAGTTATTAATTTTTTTATTTAGAGACTATTTTATATGGGTCAGGCAAATAATGTGTTACTCACAGTGCTATTGTTAAAATCTGCTGCTATAGATTCGGTTTTCTGTAGTATTCGTTTACAGATCATTATGGCAGTGAGTGCACCTTGAATGAACTTCTAAATGGCGGACTTGCCAACCCTTGTCCTAATTACACCATGGAATTATGTTTTCATGCGAATATTTTAAAATAATTTGGTACATGCTACAATGTTTTACTTAGAAATAACAATTTCGATGAATTGGCGTACCCATTAGATTCATGTAGGCGCTATCCAGATCGTTATTTTATTTTAATTTTTCTCTTATTAGTGACCCGTGTGCAGATAAACAATATAATCACAAGGAGGTGGTAAAATCACTAATAACTCAATCATGCACATACATTTACTTACTTAAAATAAAAATACATACACACATTATCTTCATTAGTAATTATTGTAATATAGCATACATTTTAAAACAGGATGACAATGAATTATCTGCGTCTGTGTGTGTGTGTGTTCTATGCCTGCTATCATTCAGATTACTATTCATTTTTGCTCTCACTTTTTCAAACATTCTTCAAAAAAATTGTATCACCTGTTAAAAACTGTCATGTATTTCCATTATTTCTACGAATTATGTACATATATACGAGCTGTCTTTTGACTTTTTGCATACATCTTAATTTATGCTTGGTAAATTTTCAAAATTACTTAGATATTTGTATGCCAGGAGCCTGCTATTCTGCTAAGACATGACTTCTAAACTTCTATAATGTGTGTATACAATCCCCCAAACTTTTGATAAACCATGTCAATGACTCTTATAAGTTTTCACCATAAACATCATACAACTGCACAAGTACTTAAGTGTATGAACTAATCATAAGGGTATTCACCTTCCTTTGGGAATCATCACTACTTGAATACTATATGTGTTAATGAATCTTCACCATATAATACAAACATTACTTTATACAATAGAGGCATGTACTTAAGTGTATGAACTCAGTCATCAGGGTCTTTATCTTCGTTTGTGAATAATCAATACTTGAATAAAGCAGGGTAAAGGTATTAAGAAAACAGAAGCAAATTCCTGCATTTAGACCTTTCACATTTAGCCCAGACGATCTCAGACTTAGTTTTACATGTCACTATTATTAAACTTTACCTTTCCACAATGAACATACATTGTCCGTGCCAAATGCCCCAACTCACTGTTCTAGGGATTTCTCAGAAGATATGTATCGACCCAGTCTGACCTACATCATTGGCTCATGTGCTGTAGCGCATCCTCATTCTTTTCCTGACAACCATTGATTCAAAATGTGGAAAACAAAATGAAGAGAAAAAATATATACAAGTGATGGTTTTGCTAAATACCAGGGCTTGAGATTCATAATTCTTTTTAGTGAAATTATCCTCTGCCCACGTAGAACCACCTATTCGTCCTACCCCTATTTAGGGTGTGGGACATTTCAGTAGGAATATATATAATTATTATGTCCCGTCAGAATTATCCATTCATAGTTTAGACAGAAGTGTTTACAATTTGACGGGGACTCCGATAGTATTGTGATTAATGCTATTAATGCAATAGCGTGGTCACAACATGAAATCTCCTAAAAGATTTTTTTATTTGAGATTCTATGTGCCCCCAAGTACGACAGTAATGTATTATAGCATTACTATAACTCAAACAATACTTTTCTTGAGTTTTTGATTCGTTAACGGAAATAAAATGAATAAATTGACATTTTGTTTTTCAGTACAAATAAGAAGTAATTGTAACAACTCGGCTGATGCAAACCTTGTTGATATTATACTTCATCTGTTATTAGTTATCATTACTAAAGTTTCTTGTTTCAGAACTTTTTTTACTGATGTCTCAAACTGTTGGTAAATATGGACATAAGAAAGGTCCATGGGACACTCACACAACTTGTGCAAAAAATGTACACGAAGGGACGGATGTCCCAATTGTTGTCTGTGGTCAGAGAACATTTGGAACTTGCCGAAAATAGGCACATGTATAAGAAGAGGAAGGAAGCATGTTCTTCTGCTCCTTCTGGATCAATTCGATCTCAATTGTGCAAACCTTAGCTGGTATTGACTGTATCTCCTCCCAAAAAGAGGGAGAGACAGTATCTTCCAAGAGAGAAATACTATTACTACCTGTGAGGAAGTAATAGATACTTCTCAGAGGATCGTGTGTGCTCCCCCGATTAAGAAAAGGAGGAGCAGCACCCCTCTTAGACAAGATAGTGCTTCTTTTAAAGGAAGGCAGTTGCTATCTTAAAGGGCCATAAGCTTCCTACGGTCTAATTGCACCGCTTACCCTCAACTATTGGAGTGAGGGGAAGCACCGCTCCAAGATCAAGCACGGTAATTCCCGGTTGGGATAGAACTGAGCCCTAATATCAAGATTGCTTGCGCCTCCCCTCGAAAGTGTTAGACGTGGCTCTAATTCTTCCAGCTCTGAAGGTAGTTTCCTCAGATCTAGATCACCATTGATTATAAATCACCGGTCTCTTATTACCGGATACAGATCACTGATCACCGACCGCCGGGTACAGATAACCTAGCACTGGACACAGGTGATCGGTCACCGGACACCGTGTACCGAACTTCAAAACATGCTGAATCGAAGTTCAGCGGCAGGGATAGGTTCAGATACTCCCCTTCTGCTACATTACCAACTTATCCAACCACAGACACAGGGACTGCTTTTATGCATAATCCCAGGAAAGGAAATTGGTTTGATGTCCCTTCCTTCCCCATGTTCTCTTTTAACCTCTTTGGCATGTGGAGCTTCCTCCTTCAAGGGAGAGATCAGCCTATACCACCATGGATGTTTTCCATGTGGACCCTGCAAATACGAGTGATTAGGTCTGAAGACCACCACGTTACGCAAGAAAGTTCATCAAGGAACGAGAGGGTTAATCCCCATAAGAAGACCAGGATTGACGAGAATAATTCTCTCTCTTCCGACAAGACACCTATTAAGGACAGTTCTTTTGCTCCTAGCCCAGAGCCACAGAACATCTATATCTCTACCTTCCAGCCTTCCTCTCAGAGGATCAATCTGAATGCATTTCCCCTGTATCCCTCAGACGTTTGGAACAGAAAGATGATGATGCTATGTTGATTATAGTAGATTCCCAGGAAGTTACTGAAGTTCAGGAGGATAAGGTTCACCCTCCACTCCGGGAATCTTCAATCCCTTCTCATCAAGCATCACAAATGGTACGATTTCTCACATACCCACGTTGGTCGACCCGAGACTCTAAACTCACGCGGGCATTATCACCTTATTTGAGACCTTATTTGGCGGACTCATTCCCATTTCTCCATCTCAGGATTTTAGGGACCAACTGCAGGTCCCTTGCTCCAGTTACTGGCCCGTCGAAACCGCTCAGTAATCGACCACAACGTGACCGAGCCATGGGTCAGCCACAATTCCAACGGAAAAGTATGCAACCAGAACAATAAAGCAGCCAGCACCCCTATAAGTCCACTCCATAAACAAAACAGAAATTGGATAGGCGAGAGCAGAACAAAGAAATCTACTTTTGTCTCCCCTTTTCCAAATAGACGAGGGAGATTTCGTCCCTATTGACACCTTGCCTCTCCTGCAATGCATACCTCTTCCTTTAACACAAGTAGGTGCTCGATTGTCCCTCTTTTGAGAGACTTGGTCGAGCATCATGGAAGATTGGTGGGCCATTTCTGTAGTGAAGGAGGGTCTAAATCTACAATTCACGGAACTCCATCCTCCCTCAAGGACACACATCTTCTTCAATCAGTCAAATGTAATTAAGTTAAAGGTAGAAGTGCACACCCTTCTTCAGAAGGGCGCAGCAGAGAGGGTTCAAAACATCCTGTCGCCAGTATTCTACTTAAGGAACTTTTAAAGACGTTACAGACCAAGACATCATTGTCAGCCCGTCTTTATCTCTCTCTTCTGGGAAGCTTAAATTCCATGGCGGCGGACCTGGTAACCCTAGGGAGCCTTCATTTCCAACCTCTTCAGTTTCTCCTGTTGGCAGTCTGGAAACCCCACAATGATGTACTGTCAGATCAAATTTATCTAGGGTCGACCTTTCAGTACCACTTCAGTGGTGGTGCAATCAAGACAAGAATATGAGTTAGTTTCTCTGCATACCCCAGAACCCAACTCCTATCTGTCCACCGACGCATCAGATTCAGGATGGTGGGCTCATCAGAGCCAGATAAAGTACTTATTCATGGCCATTGGTCACAGGAGGACAGTCTTTTACATATCAACAACTTAGAAAAGTCGTGTCCTTTGCCCTAAAATGGTGCATATATCATGTCAAATGGCATTGAATCATGATCGCCTCAGACAACACGTCAATGGTGGCAAACCTCAGACAAGGAGATACTCATGAGCCTTCTCTCTGCGTGGAAATCTAGAACCTTCTAAGCTGTGCAGAGTCAGAAGAGATTACACTCAGAGTTTGTCACATTCCAGGGAAGAAAATTATTCTTGCAGACATTCTGCCCAGAACAGGCAAGGTAGTCCTAACATACCAAGCAGTTGCACTCTCTGCTCATTCTATGAGAGAAACCTCTGGTGGATTTGTTTGCAATAAAACTCAACAACAAGCTCCCATTGTATGTTTCCTTAGTCCCAAACCGAGCAGCCTGGGCAGTGAATGCCTTCAGCCTGAACTGAAACCGATGGTTCGCTTACGCATTCTCATCCTTCAGGTTGATTACACGAGAACTCCACGAGATCAGAACTTACACAGCACTGATCATCCTGATTATACCGCTGTGGTATCAAAGGTAGTGGTTCAACGACCTCCTCGACCTACTGATCAACAAACCAAGGGTATTACCTCAGTGGGACAATCAACTCTCACAACACAGAGGTACTCTACTTGCCACCAATTCTTAGATTATCCACCTTAACGCTTGGCTCATCTCAAGCGATCTATCCGCATGGCAACACTTTTCGTGCAACGTTACCAACCGCATTGTCCAGGCCCAGCGACATTCTGCGTTTTAGGTCTACGATGCAACGTTAAAAAATCTTCTGTGATTGGTGCACTAGGAAACGCATAAATCTAGCAGACAATCTCTTGCTGCTGTAGCAGATTTTCTACTCTTCCTCCTTCAGGAGAGATCTTGTTCAACTTTTACAATCAAAGGAGGTTATAGATCTGCCCTTTTGAACACACTTAAATTCTCCAAAGGTCAATCCATTGGTTCAGATCATCATATATAGGATTTTATTAAGTACTTCGAGCTACAGAAACCGGTGCCTTGCTCGCTGACACCAAGATGGAACCTTTCACGAGTTTGGTAAGCACTAACAAAAACTCCTTATGAACCTTTTGAGTGAGTCCTCCTTTGAAAATCAACGCGTAAAGCAATCTTTCGTTTTGGCCATTACGTCAGCTCGAAGAAGAAGCAAACTACATGCTTTATCAATTGAGGAGGAATGTTTACGCTTTACTGGGAATAATGATTTGGTTTCTTTGTTATGTTAGCCAGGTTTCATTGCAAAAGATCAACTTTCATCACTAGTTCCATTCCGGATAGATATCCACTGTCTCAGTTACATCTGTGCTGGTGATGATCAAGATAGATTTCTTTGTTCAGTTGGGGTACTTAGATTATATTTAGCAACTGCTAAAGGGAGAAGGTAAGTTAATCAAAAGGCTTTTTCTCCCCTTATGGGTCTCAGCAGCATCGACTGTCTATCGGTGGATTTCGCTCAATCTCTAGAGAGCTTATGCATCTTTCACAGAAAGAAACTTATCGTTCATGAGGATAACAACCCATGAAATCAGGGCTATATCTACTTCCTGGACATATATAAATCACTCAGCTATAGATGATATGGTGGCTACGTTTTGGCGATCACGCACAACCTTCTCTTTTTACCTTCAGTCATTAGCAAACCAGAGCCAAGTTACATTTTCTCTAAGTCCTATAGTCGCTGCACTGTCAGTGACCCAGACTACTGCCACAGAAACAGCAGTCGAATGGTTGGGCTACAAGGTGAGCAATTTTTCCACATTTTACTCCTTTACATCCCATCAGCTACACTCCTTACTGACAAATTCAGCTTAATAATAGTGACAGTTAAGGTGTTACTGATATTAAAATGTATTTATGAGGAGAAGCAAAACTAATTTTAATTATGTAATACTTCCGTCACTATTGAATGCCCTCCTCCCGTCCCGCTCTGATGGCCCTCATTAGCCAAACGTTCTTGAAAAGAATGGGAATGCGCTATAACATGAGCCGATGACTTAGGTAAGACTCGGTTGATGCACATGTTCTAAGAAATCTCTAGCACAGAGAGTTGGTGCATCTGGCATGGATGAGATATTTCTATTGCGGAAAGGTGAAGCTTAATAATAGTGACATGTGAGTATTAAATCATTAAACTTATTTTTACTCTCCCGAAAACTACATTTTCACTTCTTTAGAATGGCTGAAGCGAATTTAAATCAAACTGAGTAAGATTGTTTCTTCAGACATACTTTACCAAAAGTATACATAGGCTGGCTTCCTGGGCAATGGTGTAGCTTCCATAGGAACCTTATAGAAAACCTATTTCAACTTCTTCAAACCAGATGAGACAATGTTTATTAAATTTTGTAGAAAGGTTTGGTAAGATTGTTTGGTTGTGGTGATTTACGGCACAACATACAAGTGGGTTATATAGCGCTGAGGCAATTGGAGTAAAGTGCATTGCCCAGATACACGCCACAGTAACCAACCCAGGCTGGTCTGATGGTAGGATTCAAACCCACACCTTTCGGTGCCGAGTTTGGTAGGAGATGCTGTGTCAAAATTGTGTCCAGGTGGCTGCCCCGGCAATGGTCTACCTTCCTTAGCAACTGGGTGGAAAATCTATTTCATACTTCTTTTCTAAAATGACTGAGCCAGTTTTGATCCAACTTTATAGAAGTGTTTTTTTCAGTCATGATTTATTTCAATTTTTTCCAGGATCGCTCTCATAGTACTTGTATGGTTTCCATAGCAATCATGTGGGAAACTTATTTTCAACTTCTCCAGAACGGGTGAGCCAATTGTGATCAAATTTATTATGAATGTTTCTCAGAGTTTAAGGTGGTTCAACTACTAATGCGTGGGTTCCTTTGCAATCATATTAGAAACCTGTTTTCGAATTATTTAGAACAACTAAGACAATTTTAATAAAATGTTATAGGAATATGTCTTAGGACATGCTATATATCAAAACGTGTTTTGTTTGCTTCATCTTGGTAACCAGTTGGAAAGCTGATTTTTAGTTCTTCTCTAGAATAGCTGATTCGGTTTAAATCAAATTTGGCATGAATATTTATTACGACAAGCTCTCTCAAAAGTGGCCCCCATGACAATGGTGTTACGTGGTGAGCAACCAGGTGGAAAACCTATTTTCTAGTTATTTCCTAGAAAAGCGCAGCAAAGTTTAATCAAATGTGGTAGGAATGTGTGTTAGGAAAGGCACTACTAAAAGTATATCCAATGTGGCTTCTTTAGAAATGGTTTGACTTTAAAAGCAACCATATGGAGAATATATTTGCAACATCTCTACAATGCCTGAGCTAATTGTGATCAGACTTGGAAGGAATGTTTCTTAGGACATGCTCCATCAACCTTTTGTCCAATGTTGCTCCGCTAGCAACTTTGTGGCTTCATTAGTATCCAGGTGGAAGACCTTCTTTCAACCTCTTCCCTAAATTGTCTGAACCAGAAACACATTTGAGCAACAGAACAATATGACAAAGACTACCAATTTCTACCAAAGAGATAGAAATTATCCTGACATGCAAGTCTTTCAACCCAAGTCACTTATCTTATTACTACAGTACTATACTCTTCGTCTTTTAAACAATGTATGCCAGGTGAGCAATATCAGACCATTTTTGGGCCGCTTGTTAGGGATATTCAGTTCAATATTCAAGGTAACCCCTTCTTATTCTTGTCGACTCCATGATGATAAATATTTTGAAAAAACAACTTTTTATATGAAATTTTACTCTATCACATCACTGACAAAATAAATATATGAAACATCTAATAAAGGAAATCCGTTTATTGTTCATGGCACAACGTGCAGTGTATAATAAAAATTCCAAACTGCTAACCTCAACTTGATTAACTCTTTCTGCCATTATAAATCTTGTTGCATCATTATTTCTGTCTTCACAGAGAAGAGCTTTGCCACCAGGAAAGAAATACCATGCCTTTTTCAGTTACTCTAGCTCAGACATACAGTGGGTAAGGAAAACTGTAGAGAGACTAGAAAAAGACCATGGATTTATTTGCTGTGAGTATGATCGAGACAATATTCCCGGAACGCCGTTGTTGAAATTTGCTGATGATAGCATCAGAAATGCTTTCAAGACTGTTGTAGTTATGACCAGGGAAGCATTTCAGAGTGATTTTGTTTTACATGAATTTCAAATGGCCATGATTCAGGGTTTTAATGAAAAGAGAAATTGTATTGTCCCAGTATTATTGGAGGACTGTGAAGTTCCTAGTTACCTGAGTGTTGTAAACTATATTGATGCCCGAGATACCAAAAGGAGCGACATCTGGTGGCCCAAGTTACTGATGGAGCTGGAAACTCAAGGTGAGCAAACATTTCACCAGTGTTCAAGTCAAAAATGTATAAGGCGGAAGGTGTGGGGGGGGGGGGGTAAGAGCACTTTTTTGTAGAAAGGTGACTTTATCGCTCGTTGCGATGTAATAAATAATACTTCTGACACTTCTGGGTATACTGTAGACACTGTTATAACCATGTACTTCGTACATTTGTTACATGTACCAGATATGCAAGTGGGTAAGGATGTCTTTCAAAATGACAGTCGACCTCAAGTATTTATTCTAAAAATGAAATAGACCTGTACAACCAGGACAACGACTACTTCTTAAAGATCAAAAAGATAGGGTGAATTGGGTGCCGCTATCAGTGGTAAATTAGGAAAAGTTGTACAGTGTCATAATATCCATTTGTATTCCACAGAAGGTATTCTTTATTAAAACACTTAAAATATACTGTTGAAAACTTCAATATGCCATGATCATTGAAAATGTTTTTATTGTTAAAAAGTGATGTAGAGCCTATTCATGATATTTTTCTTTTAACTTTTAATCTCCAATATCGCAGCAGCTGATGCAATGTTAATGGATATGGTTGTGTCTTTTTTGTGTATTTATCGATGCAATATCGTATGTCATACCCTCCAAGTACATATACAGCCTCTCATTCATTATTCATTCCACGAGAAAATGAGTCTGAATTCAAGGTTATTCTCAGGTAATATGGTAGGGAGTGACAAACAGTGACAGCATCGATTTCATAAAGAAATTAAATGTAAAAATAAATGCTTTCTTAAAAGAACTGTTCTTAGCTACAAAGGCTTATTAAATTGTGCTTTGCAACTATTCTTTTCTGATTGTCAAGCTGGGAAAGTCTACGTTTTTTCTTGGCATGGTTGTATCGTAGGTGTATATTCCTCAAGCAACTCTTCTGAAATAGGTAGGTTTATTTTTCGTTCATAAAAAATTGCATTTTGTCTAGAATATTTATGCCTTGACACATATTATTTAAACTGAATGTGGCAGAAAGATCAAATTAAGACATCTTTGGTTTTAGAGAACATTAATGAAATAGATGCTTCCAAACCAGACCGCTTATTGTAATGCCCCTTGATCTCAAAGTTAAGTTAAGGCGACGACATACACCTACCACCTACTGTTGAATTCAAGTAGAATGTAATTTACTCTCAATTAAACGCGTGATTCAGGTTTACCGAAAACATCTAAATAAATTAGATCACTCCATCTCAAGTAACACCTGATTAAAGTTGACAATCATCCAGGTATCGAAGTCTCATAAAATACACAAATCAAGATTGCCATCCAATCCAGTCACCACAAAGGGAAGTATATAATAGCCATAATAGAACTGCAAAATAAAAAGATGAACCCTTTGATCTATTTTGGACAACGTTTATGAAGCATTCTTGCATCAAGACCTTTAAGGTTTCTACCAATGATGATGACCCATTGGCCAATGGGTATGATAAAATTTAAGATTACAATTGTGTGACATCCAAGAATTAAACATTGTGACTAATTTTTACTAAACAATATGGGGAGACTACCCAAGTTGAAGCCTTTCAACTTTTACGATTGTTTCAAATCGAGCATCAGACATAACTCTCATAATACAAAGTGGTACAACTTAAGGTATCTTCTCACAAACTTCTCGAGCATTATTAACAATTCAGATTTCACTTAGAGCATCCTAAAATCAAGATTCTTCATGTTTGTTAACATCATTCTGTTCAAAGTCATATATACAAATATCAATAGGATTTTGAACATGAAATGACTGGGCTATTGTAACAGCATATCAATAACAAATGTTACTCCATCATGTAAATGCTGAAAGCCATACGTCAAGTTTTAACAGTTCAGTGTCCATGGCTTGAAACTGGAGGCCCTAAAAAAGATAGTCATGATAAATGGTTTTGGATATGCAGCCCAAATGTTGTTCTGGGTCAATACCTCTAGTTCATTGAGAGCTAGAATATCAACATTATCACCTGGTCACTCAGTTTTTCAACGTTTTGTTGCAGAATGTTTCCAGAAACTTCAATAAGAGATTTAAACTTTGTCAGCACTATTTCAAAAAAGATTGGTTTATTATGCATTTTGTATGGAGATAAATGTATTACAACCGAGAACAGTTTAAGAAAACTTATACAAGATATAAGTACCATTTAAGTCAAATTAGAGACTAATTTCTTATGCTGAGTTAATAATGTATAATTTTTTATCATATGAAAGGAAAAAGTGACTTCTTGTTCATGAGAGAAGTTAAAGTTTTTTTGGCATCACAAGGTGAAATGTATCTAATATCAACTGAGAGAAAGGGATTTTTAATCTAGTTATATACTGATTTCTAGTTGATAAGGGATATAATTTTTAATTCAACTGGTCATTAAGTCATGTGAGCTTATGGTGTGGGCCTGCGTGTTTTGTGCTTCATGCATTGTCTGTTCACAATTGCTATTTTAACTTCTAAAAACCACAGCACCAATTTTAACTATCCTTGCCTGAAAGCATCCGGGCATGAAGGCCTTTATAATTTATGCACATGATGCCGACCTGTCAGCAAAATATAGCCACCATTTACCAAAAAGATACAAATGTTTAAATGAGATCTACTTAAAAGTCACTGAATAGAAATGGACCAATTTCGGCAAAAGCATCTTCGCATAAAAGACTTTTACATCTATATAAATGATGATGATTTGCCAAAGATTAGCCTTGTTGGTCCTAAATGAAAATGGTACCATCCAAGTTGACATCCAATAAGTCCACCACAGCAGCTAATTTTACAATCTTGTTATCGCTGAAGAATATCAAAGTTGGTTTCAACACTCTGCAGTTAAAATGAAGAAATTACCTTTTTGTGAATTCCTGGAAATAAAATTCAATCAACAGAACATCAGTCCCTTCAAAGGACTCTTGTTATTTTCTTAGCATAACAAGTTCATAAATGATCAACCTCACCTTACTGAAGAAGGGCATATTGCTAATTATTGAGAACCATTTATTTTCAAGTGATACTATCATATGTGATACAAAAATATCTACGATCAACTGTCCTACAAAAGAATTTTAGCATAGCAATTCATCAGAGGAAACTAAGTAACAGATTTTACCTAAATGAAGATAATATTGGAGCAATATTTCCATATTGTAAAATAAATGGATGGACACGAAAGAGATATCCTGTTTCCTGTTGAAAATAGAATGGTTGTGCCCTAGTCTGCTGTGTATTATCAGTAGGTACATGTGTGGTCACAGTATTAGGCTACATGCTAAACAGCTTATCTCACGGTTAAGGTATTGGTACCAAAGCAAGTCTCATTTTATGTTTCAGAATAATGTTGAATTTACATACTTTAACAAGTTTTACTATGACTTGTTGTATATCACTGTAAAATTTACCACTCACAAAAGATGCAAGAGCTTGATATCTCATATCTCATTTGCCACAGTTAATTTGCCATCCAATCCAGCCACCACAGATTTGAATATATAAGACCCATACTAGAACTGTAAAATAAGACGATGAACCCTTTGATCTATTTTGGACAACTTGTATGAAGCAGTACACAAGTTTGTTATTGTCACAGTTAACTCACATTTAATGTTTACAGGCATTAAATCTGAGCCTTGATCAGTACTCGTCGAATATATATATATATATATATATATATATATATATATATATATATATATATATATATATGGTCTTATCATCATATCAACATAGAGTTTTCACTAAAACACTTCATATGATGTCTAGTTGGTCCTAAACAAAAATGATGATAATCTGACATCCAAGATGGGCATCATAATCATTTATTGTCTCTCCCGACAAAATGTGATGATAAGGATAAAAAATGGCAAAAAAAGCTTATAACCAACTTCAGGTATAATACATCTATACTTCCATAGAGTACATACATGAATGACCTATGCTATTAGTTTCTCCAGCAAAGTTATTTTTAATATGCTAGCTGAAAAGTTCAAGTACTGTAATGAAGTTTCATTTTCTATTTTATATTAGATGTGGCATGTCCTTATATGAACTTTTCTATTACTCTTAATGGAGGTATTATCAACATAATAATTTTATTCTGTGTGACATATAAATGTTCTGATATGCGATGCTTGTGATGTAAATATTTTTGTCTGCAGACAAGTTCATCTGACCTTAAATATTTTATGATTATACATCTTTCCTACAGGACAAAGACGACAGTCTCCAGCAGCAACTAGGAAAGAAGAGGAGAGAGTCATCTGGGTCTGAAAAGGACCAATAAGAGGAAGATCAAGATGATGCTGTTACGAAAGAGCACATCAACCATGCTCGTGTGTGTAATTCACTGACAACTGTTTGTGCTGATGTTTTAGGGGAGATTCATGTCAATCAAGTACCAGTACCTTATGCTAACATCTACCAAGCATTACTGGCCAACAAAGCTCACTTGACCAGCATAGGATTGCTGAAACAGGACCAAAGATATGTGGTTCTTCCAGATATGGGGGGTCAGTTTACGATAACGGTTGACCAGTTTCATATTTCTTTGCTGTATACAGTAATAAGAAATGTAAGTTCGGTTTATGTTCCAACAACAGGCTGGGGAAACCCTCCAGCAGATCAACCAAGGGAGACAACTCTAGGAGTCGGTGTGGCAAGAATCCGATTCGCTAGGAAAACAGTTAGTGGTCATTCTGTGGATGGCAAGATTAGCGAAACAGAGTTAAAGAATTACTGACAGAAGACTGATGATGTGCTTCATGATACTGGAAGTGTTATTGGCGTCCGAGAATACTGAGTACAGTTAGATAAGTGTAAACATCAGAACATCACTCTGCATGAAACTCGTCAGCTTCAGAGAAAATTCCAGGAATATAAAAGCAAGTAGAAGGTACATTTTAGTAAATATTTGAGCGGAATCAATTTCTGCTACATATAGCTATATATCGCCTCTTTATCATTGGAAATAATTCCTTACCTTTTCAATCGTCAATTCCTTTTATATCTTTATGCAAATCCTGTGAAATATATTGCCATGATTTATTTTTTTATAAAATTGTGAATTTAGAATACTAAATATTTCATATTGTTACGCCCACAATTATGATGGACATTTCTGCTCCATATTTTTTCTTATATTTTCCATATCCATGACAAAACGGGTTCAAAATTCTTTGATATGGGTCTGCCATAACAGTTTTCTTCCATCATTCCAATCGGGCATTCATTATAGTCTGATATATATATATATATATATATATATATATATATATATATATATATATGGCACACAGGTCTCAAACTAGCAGGCAAAAAATCTATTAGACTATTAGAATTGTCTTTTGTCTTTTGGACTGAGGAGTCGCCTCTTTAAAGAACATGACCAATTTTCAATGTGGACATTGACTAAGAGATGATCCCGTTGACTCATGGCTTTGGATTATACACCCTTAGTTCGTACTACAGTTTCTTATTGATTCCAAGATCCTGGGTTCCTGAGACAAATTATCTGGTCTCTAAGTCCTTAGCCCATTATATACTCATCAACGAACTTTTAACTCTACTGACCATAGACCAGAAGAGCTTATGGAATGGTAATCTGTCCGTTGTCCGTTCGGCCATCCATTAGCACACGTTATTATTGCTACCCCTCCTAAACTACTTAAAGGATTGCCATGAAACTTTACACACACGTTTATTCATTTCATGGTCCAGTTGGTCCGAAATGAAAATGATGATGTTGCTTTGACATCCAATAGTATCGGTATTCCTCCGGAATGGATGGTCATATCAACAAGGGGTTTTTCCAACAAGACTTCCTATTTTGGTTGCATGACCTTAAATGAAAATGGTACCGATCTGCCATCCAGTATGGCCGCCACAACTCCACTCGAACAGAAAGTCATACCGACATAGGGATTTCATCAAAATACTTCTTATGATATCCAGTCGTTCTTAAATGAAAATGGTGCCGATCTGACATCCAATATGGGCCGCCACACAGTGGCCATCTTCTCCTAAATGAATGCTTATATTAGCATGGGGTTTTCACTGATCTGATGTCCAAGGTGTGGTCATCTTGAATATCTTTCTTTTTCTACTCCTCTTAAATTGAAAATCATTTTCACATGGGGTTTTCATCAGAAGAGTTCTTATGGTGTCTAGCTGGTCCTTAAGGAAAATAATTAACCCTCAATATAGCCAACACATTGGCTATCTTGAAAATATTGTTATCTCTACTCCCAAATGGATGGCTATATCAACATAGGGTTTTCACGAATAGACTTCATATGATACCTAGTTTGGCATAAATGAAAATGGTGCATGTCATACGTCCAATATAGTTGCCATGACGACTGCCTTAAATATGTTGTTGTCACTACTTCCATTGAATGGATGATCATTCTGGCATAGGGTTTCCACAAAAGACTTCTAAAGATGTCTACTCTGTTCTAAATGTAAATGGTGCCAAGCTGACACCCAATATGTACACACAGCAGCTGATTTGAAAATCGTGTTTTCGTTGAAGAAAATCATAGATGATTTCAACACTCAGCAGTTAAAATGAAGAAATGGTCTTATCTTGAATTCTTGGAAATTCTTTTCGACGATCAGAGAGTCAGTTCCTTCGAGGGACTCTTGTTTTTGTACGCAAGGTGATAATACAACATGATTAATTGAAGCAGATTATCACTCACCTTAATTGTTTAATTCTATGCACAAGGTTCTGCAATACCTGTGGGAATAATCAGACATGCACAATTGTATGCAGGGTCAGTTCCAAGGTATTCATTATAAATAAACTTTAACTTTTGGTTAAAATGAAAAGTCTAGACAGGTTCTGGAATTATGCACATATAAACTGTTATGTGATAAACTTTCACAAAATAAATGAAGAAGAAAAAAAATGAAACAATAATAATTTTTCAAAATATGTTGCAAAACTCTTGTAATCGGACATCGTCAAAATTTCATTAAGGATATTTATCAATTTTGCTTTGATTACCTGTGTTTTTCACCATTATCAAAATCGGACATTTCAAAGATAATATCGTGAAACGGTAATATTTTTTTAAAACAATGCATTTTACATTATATTTACGACACTTTAATCTTTAATTTCGAGACATGGGTTGAGCTGTATGTTGTAGATCCTGCAAAAATGTTTCTGATGTCCACAGTAAAGACTGTCTTTATTGATATTTTCAATAAATAAATATATATTTCCAAATGAAAATCTTATTCGCACTTCACTTCTATCTCACTTATTTCGTTTTCATCTGGCGGAGAAGTCACTTCTCCAATATTTCTTTCCTTTGTTTTAACCTTGTTTATATTATGGTCATCATTGGAAGATGGTCATACTGACCATTGGCTGTTCTCATGATCTGTATTAGTTAGTTTCACTTCTGACAGTATTTGATATAATCTTAAGACCAAAGCTAGTTTATTATTTGGCTGATTTTTGTGAAACTTGGAACATATGCTTATCCCCAGAGGATGCACATATGAACACTGTTACGACTCTAGGTCTTAAAATCACTATGGATGCAACTCTTCAACTCCTCAGTTAATACGAGCTGTCTGAGGTTGCACACATGAACACACACTCACACCCTGTGTCTCACAACTTTTCAACAGTTGCAGCTAGATACAGTATACGATATGTGAAACTTGTTTAACAGTTTATGATGGATGTGTGATATTTGAAGCTGTACATATTGACCCATCGTTGTGTTTCCATAATTTTTATAAGAATTATTGTCCCTTTCTAATTTGATGCTGGAAGGCAACTACCCTACTCTAATTGTTATTCTTGATTCGTTTAATAGCATAGACTAATATTATAATCATGTCTGTTTGGATGGGGAACAGGAGAGGCTGAGTAATAATTATATCAGCATTTTGCTCACTATTCCTCGTGTTGAAGTCATACCTTCAAGGCCGAAAGGAAATATATCTTCTTGGTGTATCTTTGTATAAAATGGAGACATGATGTTTCAGTAGAAATTCTGAAGCTGTAATTCAGCAACTGACTCGTAATCTACTTGATTACAAGTAAAACTAGACTTTGTATGCAATTTTTGCAGAAAGGGAATACATCTATCAATTTATCAGAACGGAAATAAAAGTAGAAGTTAAAATGTTGTATTAATGGTTTTACAAGTCAGATACAGGGGAAATACAACATTGGTCACAGAGCAGTTTGGACACTATGTTATGCAAATCGAATGTATTGATTATAATGGTTGCAAGTCAAACTCATGCGATATACAACATTGATCAGTGCACAGGCTGGATACTTTTCTGCAAAACCTATTCGATCAGAGAGTAGGTTGGACATTGTGTTGCATAAACCCATTTATATTGATACTAATGGTTATAAGTCATAAACAAGTGAGATGCAACATTGCTAAGGGTTTAGGTTGGACACTGTGTTCCACAAAATCTATTTATATTGATACTTATGCTTGCAAGTCGTTAACAAGGGAGATGCAACATAGCTCAGAGTGCAGGTACAACACTCTTGCAAGACCCATTTTTGGTTGTTTATTTATTTATTTGTTCTTTTCTTCACGTGAAAAACCTGTAAACTGCACACAATACTAATTTTAGCAACAACCGGTCATGTAAGTTAAAACAAGAAGTGAACTTAATTTTATTTTTCCTTTTCCCCAGATGCAAACGAAAAGCCTTGGTTTGCCATATAAGCTATTCAGATGTTGTAGACACAGAGCTAGATGTCCATTTTGCTCGTCATATGTGGAATGTAGTCGGCAGTCATATGCAGTGACAGTCTCCCCACACATAAACATGGCCACTCTTATCTCCGAGCAGGTGTTCGAGAACAGCGATGGTTTTCCTTTTGTAGTACATGTAGTTTGATGTTGATTCCAATGTAGTTTTCACTGATTCACTGCATAGCAATCTTAACACATAAGAAGATATTTTGACTAGGTTTTTGTACATTTTTTATCATTATCAAGCTATGATGAAATATGGCCATTTCAAATAGCATTGAGGCTATGATGGAACTATGACCATTTCAAATAGCATTGAGACTATGATGGAATTATGACCATTTCAAATACCATTGAGGTTGTGAAGGAATTATGACTGTTTCAAATAGCATTGAGGTAATGATGGATATATGACCAATTCAAACAGCACTGAGGCCATGATGGAAATATGTATTAATTTGGCGTCATTTAAAAACAGTCTCGATAACAGAGTAGACGTGTGAGTGGAATGAGGACTGTTTCTTGTGTGTAGTACCCTGTTTATTTTGATGGGGGATGGGGGTGGTGGTGGGGGTGAAGGATACAAAGACTCTACTCTATATCATAAAGCCATTGAAGATAAGGGGTTGAAACATGCAATGGTATGCTTATATACCGTCACTTGACGGTATGTCTGGTATCAGAACTTGGGTTTCGTCTTCAAGGTCTAAAGTGCCTTGTCGGTGAATCTTGAGATTATGATGTATCTCACTCCAGAATTAAATTTCTGTGACCTATTTTCTACTCTTGAAGAGGTTGACCGAGCTACAGAAGCAGGGGTATTTTCTAAGTTCCTGTTCAAAGACAACTCATTGTTTTATGACTGTTATCCCTTGTTACAGGGTTCAACACATCAGTGGTTAGGTCACTTTTGTCTGAATTTATTTTAGGCGTAATAATTAATGTTTACAATGTCTGCTGGAGACTAATAAAAGCTTTATAGATGCAAGCTGTGTAATTGCTGATTACCTTATGGTTTCATATCTATTTTTACCTCACAGTTTGTACAACACTTTTCAGAACATGTTACAAAGCACATAAATCAACTTATATGAATGCTGATTTCAACTGAATTTGATAAAACTGACCAAGCACAATAATAGCAAATGTATTACTTTGTTTTCACATCGCTTTGAAATTAAACAAGAATCTTAAGATGCTCTTAAAGTCTATTTTTCCTTCTTTGTAAAAGTTTGGCAAATTTCTGTGGATATTGTTTTAATTCAGTGATTATATATTTTAAATGTGCATATTAATATTCTTAGAACGACGGAATGGAAAGGATACGTATCTTTCAGCATGTAGGTTACGTGACAGATCATGTTTTCACAGTAGTCCAGTTCTAATGCTTGTACTTTTCTTTCAAAAGAAAATCCTAGAACGTATTTCTTAAGATAGTGCAGTCCCTGGAGACACCTCAGTGGGCTGCTATTTCTGCCTTTTCTGTCAAAATCAATTAATACAAAAACTGAAATATGTTGTATTATGTTCAAACATTAGATTATTTCTTTACTTGTTATACATTTATATATATATATATATATATATATATATATATATATATATATATATATGTATGTATGTATGTATGTGGTGACCATTAATATTGATTGAAATGTCACCCTTCCTACTTTTATAGAACAAAGCAGCACCAAGTTGCATATCAAAAAGTTATCATACAAACAAGCCGCACTTAAATTGCTCGAGTACAGACATGACACAAAATGTATGGACATGCAATCTGCGATAAAAGATCTATATTAAAGCCAAAAAGTTTGTTTTTATTTTGTATCCTGACTACCGGGAGAGATCTAACAAGTTTCTACATCATACAATTCACTTTGTAGAGACGTTAATGTGATATGCAATTATCATAAACGTGCTTCTGACTTACATGAAAATGCTTTAATTGTGAAATAATGCTAGAATGGTAAATCTTAGATATAAAATTCAAGGACATTGACTAGTTTTTGAAAAGATTTGATAATATTCTGCCCGGTCCTTGATTAGAACCCATGATGAAAGGACCTTAATATCCTTGAATGACAGACTTGAGGTACAAGAAGAGTATTATCTCGACTGCTTTATTTTTTCTCTCTGACATTTTAGGTGAACAAACCTTTAAACAAGTAACTGATCTGTCTGCACGACTGTGTAATTTTCCCATTGATTGTGGAGGTGAACATACCTTTAACCAAGTAACTGATCTGTCAGCTTGACTGTGTCATTTTCTCTTTGACTGTGGAAGTGAACAGGCCTTTAAAGAAGTTACCGATTTGTCGGCTTGACAGTGTCATGTTCTCTTTGGCTGTGGAAGTGAACATACCTTTAAAGAAGTAACCGATGTGTCAGCTTGACAGTGACATTTTCCCATTGGCTGTGGAGGTGAACATACCGTTAAACAAGTAACTGATTTGTCTGCTTGACTGTCATTTTCTCTGACTGTGGAGGTGAAAAGGCCTTTAAACAAGTCACTGATTTGTCTACTTGACTGTGTCATTTTCTCTGTGACTGTGGAGGTAAACAGACCTTTAAACAAGTAACTGATTTGTCTGCTTGACAGTGTCATTTTCTTTTTGACTGTGTGGGTGAACAAACCTTTAAACGAGTAACTAATATGTCTGCTTGACAGTCATTTTCTCTGACTGTGGAGGTGAACAGACCTTTAAACAAGTAACTGATTTGTCTGCTTGACTTTCATTTTCTCTGACTGTGGAGGTGAACAGTCCTTTAAACAAGTAACTGATTTGTCTGCTTGACTATGACATTACTCTTTGACTGTGGAGGTGAACATACCTTTAAACAAGTAACTGATTTGTCTGCGTAACTGTCATTTCCTTTGACTGTGGAGGTGAACAGACCTTTAAACAAGTAACTGATTTGTCTGCTTGACTGTGACATTTGTTCTTTGGCTGTGGAGGTAAACAGACCTTTAAACAAGTAACCGATCTGTCAGCTTGACAGAGTAATTTTCTTTTTGACTGTGGGGGTGAACAGGCCTTTAAACAAGTAACTGATTTGTCAGCTCAACTATGTCATTTTCCTTTTTCTGTGTCGGTAAACAGATCTCTAAACAACTGATTTATCAGCTCCACTGTGCTATTTTTTCTATTTAAACGTGTAACTGATTTGTCAGCTCGATTGTGCCAATTTCTCTTTGGTTGTAGAGGTAAACATACCTTTAAACAAGTAACTAATTTGTCGGCTTAACTGTGCAATTTTCTCTTTGACTGTAGAGGTGAACAGACCTTTAAACAAGTAACTGATTTGTTTGCTATATATCGATTGTTTTGAGAGCCTGACTTGGCCTTGTACTTGCACCCAATTTTATAATCCTGTCATCCGAGACAAATATTACAAATATACCACATTCAAACAAATATACTACATCAACCACAGTAATGGTCTGATAAACTGTTATGCTAAAGAGAGATATGCAGAGTTCAGGGAATATTTTGTTTGTGGACAGCAAAAGTGCATCTCTCGAGCTTAATTGACATGTAACGTTTGTAGTACTTGTGTAAAAAAAATGTAAGTATAAAACTATTTTGCGAATATCACAGTATTTTATTGCAATGCTACCAATAATGTAAATATAAAATTTTTTGTAAATACTATTTTTTGTAATATTGCAATCATTATAAATTCCATGGTATGGTAAACAGCCGATGATTTGATACGTTCTGAAGATGTGAAATATGACATCTAATGTGAACACTTCACAAACTTGGAAGTAGTATTACAAGATGGAAATCTCCATTTATGTTGTATTGCTGACATTATAATAATACATTTGGTGACTTATGATATTAGATTCATAATTTAGTTGTCAATATATTTCACAGAAATGACGTACTCTGATTTAATAAAGTTAAAAGTTTGCCATAGTCTTTTGTTCATTCATAATTCTCTAAAATTCTCAATAAAGTGAGAAGTGGGTACCATGACCAATAACAAATTTATGTTAGAATAATTTTTTTTTTTTACATACGAAATATCCACGATGTAGTGGCTTCAATGTGCATGAATCAACCACGAAGAACCTACCTTTCGGCGGCTGTATTATTTGGTCTCTTTTTTTAAAATACCATTGTGCAGGAATTTTAAATTGTGAATTTTAATAGTAATTTAAACATAGTTTAAAGAGCACCTTGTATTTTAATTGTAAAGATTTTATTGTTTTGCCCAAATGCTAACTCTTAACTAAACTCCTTTATAGACTACCCGCCATATTGATTTACATCCCAATTTGTCCTGTGCTTTGTGAATTCATCTCTGATAAAAACCTATCCCTATTGGTCTTCACGTAGACAACAAGACTAAGCCAGCTTCATCTTTTAGCATTTTAAGAATCATTTTAGCACTTTATTCCCTTAGACGAAGAGTAGAAGGACACTTTTTCCAAGCAGAATCCAGTCCTTCTGGCATCTGGCAATATTTTGTCCACAAACCTGACAATCGCAACAAAACAGAATTCTTAAAACACGTCAAACAAGGATACCATATGAACCTGGCATTATTTCTGATTTAGGCAGGTGATATCGAACTCATCCTGGCCCTAAAACTGACTGTTATGGATTGCGTTCAAAGAAGGTTAGAAAAAGGATGGGGCCATTCAATGGAATAACTGCCAAAGATGGAATCATTCCAAGTGCATGGTTACAAACAAAAATGAGTATGGGAAACTAATATCGGATGAAAATGATTGCGTTTGCCTAAACTGTGCAGCCGAGTAAGGCCTTTGTAATGGACAGGTTCCCAATTTGTACAAGGCTATGCAATATGGCTTATACAACCGTTGGATCCACAATAACTGCTCATACATAGGTACTCTAGAACATAATGAAATTAAAGCTACATCTTGTACTTGGATATGTCTTAAATGTGAAATTCTAATTTCTTTCATTTTTTTAAAACTACCAACCCATTAAAACTAATATACATTTAATATCTTAAATAGACAAGGAGGTGGTAACACTTTCTGTTCCTATGAAACTAAATACAACAACCAACAACAGTAAACTGAATAAAAAAAGTCTTAAGTTTGTATCAATGAATATAGATAACATTAGGGGTAGGAAGCTGGAGTTATTATCCTTTATAGATGTTGAAAAACTAGACATTGTGGCTATCCAAGAAACTAAAATGCGTAACTCAGTCAGCACCTCAGAGTTATTGCTAGAGGGGTTAATTTTAATTTATATAGGAATGATATACCTTTACATGGTGGAGGGGTGTTATTACTGGTATATAGAGCTCTTACACAAATGCCTATGGCCGAATTGGGCAATAGATCAGAATCTGTTTCAACAATCATTGGATATTTGCAAAATTCCCAAGGATTGATCCCTGGTAAATATATACCCACTGTTTATAAAGGTGATAGCACAATGGCCAGTAATAACCAACCAAACTCACTTACTAGTGTTCTGTGTAATCTGCTTGGACACATTGTCTTTTCTAACATCATAAAGCACTTAGCTAATTTTACCATCACATCTGAGAAACAACATGCCTTCTAGAAATTAAACAGCTGTGAAACACAACTCTGTTGCGTTATATATAATTGGGCTAAACATTTAGATAAAAGCGACCAAGTAAATATTGTGTACTAGACTTTGAAAACACCTTTAACACAGTCCCCCACAAATTGTTAAAGAATAAATTATTACATTATGGAATTGCAGCAAAAACTCTATGCTGCATAAACTTTTTTGTGTTTTTGAGACCAATGTGCGGTGGTAAATGGTTCCAAATCTGGTTGGTCCAAACTAGCTTCTGGAATATCTCAAGGCACAGTACTTGAATCAGTTCTTTTTCCATTGCACATCACTGACATCATGATTAAAATTGATTAAGAAATTTTCCTCTTAACAGATCACACTAATAAGCTAGGACGGTGGGCACGAAAATGGGGCATTTGATTCCAACCTAAAATATGCATCATGATGCAAATGCCACTAAAGAAATTCCATAAAATCTATATATCATAATGGTTAGAAGGTACGCATGTAGAAAATCTCAGTCAAATAATATATTTAGGAGTCACAATTACTAATGATCTGAAATGGAACCTTGAAATTCAAGAATTATGCAAGATTAAGAAAATCACACTTTGGGCCTTGTAAGATGTAACATATCATGCCAACAAAATGCAAACGAATTAGCTTTCATTGGTTTATTTAGACCTATTTTAGAACATGCCTGTACAGTTTGCGATCCCCATTCCCAGGTTTTACAGGATGAAATTGAAATATCCAAAGGCGTGCAGCCAGGGGTGTTGCATCCAAATAATACTAAACCCAGTAAGTTTGACCTTAATAATGAACAAGTTGTTTCGAAAACCATGAAACCAATGTAGACTGGAAAACAGGTTACTATATTTCTACAAGAGTTTAAAAAAGGAGCAACAATAACCTGCTACAATTTGTTAAACCAAAAGAACCAGTATAATTCAGCAAAAGTTCTAGTGAATGCATTCTTGGTGCATGCACAAAAAAAGCTAGCATGACCTTTGTTATAAGTAAGCATATATAGCACTTTTTCTTTACATGTAAATTCCTGTATGTAAATTCATTTAAACCTGATTTAAGTAGGCACATGCGCATGTACTGCTCCCTTTCTAAATAGAACTACATGTATATTCAAATACAATCTGTTGCAAGATAAATTGTACACATGTATTTGTGTAAGTTTACCTTTCTGTGGCTATATTCACAAATAATGAATACTAGTAAAATAAATGCATGCCTTTTTGTATACATATGCAAAATGCTTTATACATATTACATGTCTACTGTTATTAAAAATGTATAAGGGCACATTTCTTGCTGACACAACTAGCCATAGATACATATATTCCTTAGTATCTAATGTCAATACATATTCATAATTTGTTCTCTGTTCAGACATGTAACTTACTGTAGGTATATTATGTGATGTCTTATTATGTGAAAGCATAAATGTGCACTTCTCTATTCATATGCTATCGGTATATTTCATAGTATCTGATGCAGGTAAATGTATATACATGCATGTTACTTCTAGCTCATCTGGCCATAAGGATAAGTCATTATGGTATGATCTTGTCAACCTTTAAACACCTTACAAACCACTGCCGCAGGTTCATGCATATTTGGAATCGAGAATCATGGCATGAAGAGCTTTGATGATGATGCTGATATGCCTTTATATATGGCCACTGTTACTAAATATAAAAATAACAAATAAAAATTAAATGACTTCTTAAAAACTGGTTAACAAAATTTGACTAGATTTGGTAGAAAATACTCTGGCATTAAGAGTTTTCAAGTCTTTTTTCAGATGATGTCAATCTGGCCTCTAATATGTATGAACATTGAACAACCATTTAACAGAAACTTCTAAAAATAACTCCAACATAAAATAAGACTAAATTTGACAGAAATCACCCTTGCATGATAGTCTGGGAAAACAAATTTTGAAAAAATCAAAACCCATCTGCAATCAAGCATGTGAAAGTATATTATCAGGTGTGCTATATATAATGTATGCGTTTGGCACTTTTTGGTTTGGGAATTTAGATCAATAAGATGCCATTATGGAATACCCCCAAATTTAGCTTTCTTTTTGTAATAAAGTTGCAGTTAGGCACTTTATGTTATCACTATCTGGTTAAATTGCATAATTAAAAAGTTAATTACAACTTGTCTGCATTTAGTATGGAAGCAAGGCTGCATCTTTTCTAATGTTTTATTTTTAAAAATTATCTTACACGGAAAGCAGGTTTTGGTGGCCATGTAACAGTTTTAATTCTTCTAAGGATTGTGTTTCCTGTATAATAATAAAACCTGATATTTGCACCCAAAGAACAACATTTTTCCATCCAAAGTAGGTTATCATCACTTCTCATGTTACATTCAGTTGTGTTAAGGTCCATTTCTCAGTCTCGGCTTGACGCATGGCAATGAATTGCGATGAACATATGCCAATATTATATTAAAGTGGTTTACGTTGATCTATTTTTCTATGTTCCAGCAATATTCTTACCGCTGACTGACACTGTTATTTTTAGCTTGCATGGTGCTGCTGAATACAAATGGCATTCCTGTTTTATCACTAGGGATCAATCCAAAAGTTCTAAACCAATATGTAAAGTTGGGCCCCCGCAAAATAGATCTTCTCATGGCGTTGTTCATGTTCTATGTTTACTCTTAGAGTTGGAAATCATACCAGATGTCCGTCAAGTGTACTTTAGCAAATTTTTTATGCATGCCTGTGTATTATTTGGGGAGTATTGTGACAACATTACATACATGGGACTATTTTTTGTATTTTTCAGACAATTAAAACTTCCCTAGATCAGATATTATGTAAGCAGACCAGACATGGCATATGGCTGAAGATTTACTGAGGTCCACAATAAAAGAATCTGGTCTTATTCCAGAATCTGAATTCTTTGGAATATTCCTTTAAGTAACCATGAATTCATAGATGACAAATTAAAAAAATTCAATTAACCAAGCCAAACATCAACATTAGCAATCAAAACTGTTTTTCCTTTTGATTTTCAAATGGTATACCACTTACCTTTGATAAATGATTTGTTATAAATGTGAAATTTTGCAGTAGTTTCCAGTTGAGTTATGAAAATACTAATTTTTCCAAGACATACATGTAAATTATGTGTATGTTAATGCATGGTCACGTCATTTTCTATAGTCATTAATAAAGAAAACAATCTGTTAAAATTATTTATTACTATTTTTACCATCAGCTAAACACTCGCACATCTCACAATCCACGAGGATTCCAAAGATTGCTATTTTTTGAGAAATTGCACTATATCTTCATAAAAGTATTGTACCAATGTCAGCATAGTCTCAGCTGCATAGAAGTCAAGTGACATGACATGAAACAATTTCCCAACTCTCAGTGGTATTCATAATGTGTTGAGTATAGAAATAATGGGCTTAGCCTGTCAGCCTCTACCCTCACCATTGCAATGAGCTGATCTAGAGCTGTGACAACACAGACAGTAACAAAATCTAATATGTTCAGCATACAAATGATGGCCGAAGCCTATCTGCCTCTCTACCCTCACCATTTCAATGAGCTTATCTCAAGTTGTGACAGCACAGACAGTAACATAAACTAATGTGTTAAGTATAGAAATAATGGCCTAACCCTGTTAGTCTCTCTACCCGCATCATTTCAATGAGTTTATCTCAAGTTGTGACAACATGGACAGTACCAGAAACTAATGTGTTAAGCATAGAAATAATGGCCTACGCCTGACAATCTCTACCCTCACTATTGCAATGAGCTCATCACAAGTTGTGACAAAACAGACAGTAACATAAACTAATATGTTAAGCATAGAAATAATGGACTAAGCCTGTCAATCTTTACCCTCACTATTGCATTGAGCTCATCTCAAGTTGTGACAACACTGACAGCAACAGAAACTAAACATATACCTCATCTGAATGAACAAAATGTATTAAGACCATAAAATGCAGATTGTCATAATCGGTAGATATAGCTTTTTTGGTTGGAAATGTCCAAGGTACTGATCTGATGTGTGTGTTAAGATCATTATATCAAGTCAAGCAACTGTTTCAAATGATCAAGAATAGTGTGTGTTCAGTATGAATCTACAAGATAGTGTTAATGACGATTAAATATATCTATACTTTGACTTTCAGAACAAATTTGATATTTTGAAATATATGAACATAAACAAAAATTTGTCAATATTAAACTTTCAAGTTTGATATCATTATTATTGTTTGACTATGTATATGTTGAATTGTGATACATTTATAATTTAGTTCTCTTTAATTTTGGATGTTCAAGTGAAATTTTGTATAGTACATTTTGTGACGAGGGCTTTTTATTTTGAAAAAGCAATACACAAGATGTTTGTGTTCATGATTCTTCCTAGTATACTGGCATATGCAGGGTATGTACAATTTTAAAACAACAGTAACAAGACATAAAGACACATTCCAACAGAAAATGTCATTACAGGAACAAGAACTATATGTCATTCACTTGTGATAAGGTAGCGTAAACCTTAAAAAGATGCATCCATAATGACAGACTTGTAGTGGAACAGTACTACAAGAGTAATGCTTTTACAGATGAAATAATAATACAGTAGTCAGTGGTAACAAAAACCTGGTTACTTGCTATTGTAAACAAAACATTGGAGAAAATAAATAATCAACTGACACGGCCACTTGGTCACCGATTTATGCGTTGCAGGCGAGACAGCTATGACACTATCGAGACATCCAGTGTTTTTATCCTTGGTTAAATACCTAGAGGTACATACAGACTGTAATTCACAATGTTATTCATGTGATTTAACAAAACATTGATTTCAAAGGTAAATTACCGTGACTTTATAAAGCAAATAATGGCAAATAAGAGATTCATTCAAAAATGATGTCGTAATGATCTTGAATCCTAACAAAAATGACCAACATATTGATTTCATTAATAACACTTTATATTATACATTTCCAATTTTGATTGCTTTTAACATATCATGCAGATGGGACTACAGGCACTCCCTCCCCCCTCTGGACTTCAAAGGGCTTCCAGACTTATATTAATGATAACAATCTGTCATCAAATATGGTCACTGCTACTATAAATAGAGAAATATTTAAACTTCTAAAACAAATAACTAAACTGAATTTGACAAAACATTTTAGAAAGCAACCATATGAGCAACTTTTTAAATTTTACAAGCAATGGTCATCCATTATCAAATAAGGCTGCCATTACTAAAGAAACAAAAGAAAAGTGCGAACTTCATCTTAAAGCTGCATTCTTTCATTAAAGATGACAATTTGAGCTAAGGGCATATTATGTAGCTCAACTTGCACATACAATCAAAACCATTTCACAAAATGATGCGCAGACATAGAGAAAAAATGGGAATTCCAGGAGTTTCCCCATAGATAACATGTAAATGAGCCATGGAGTTTCCTACAAG